>JAWPHD010003704.1:107500-208718 GCA_037043455.1 Cyrtodaria siliqua | reverse complement strand
CATGGATGGACCATATTTCAGTTTTCACTATTTTTGTATCCGTAATAGTGTATACTTAATTCTTTTCCAAGTCGGTCCATTTCTTGCGCTTTAAGCATTTCATCAAATCGTTCAGTGTCCATTATTTTATATAGTATATTTATTTTCTTAACCCATTTTAAAATGGAAAAGATTTATTACAGTCCACAAGGATTTTGGAGAGGTTACACAGCAGTTAAAAAATTAGCAAAAGAGGCTGGTGTCAGTAAGAAACAGGCCTTAGAATTTTTAAAGAAACAAGCTGTGTGGCAGATTTATTTACCCGCGCCAAAGAAAATAGTTAGACCCAGGTTTGATGTTTCCGTTAAGAATGAAGTGAATCAAGCTGATTTGTTATTTCTGCCGCATGACACTTTTGGTCGCAAGACATATAAATATGCGTTAACTGTGGTTGATATTGCGAGTAGATACAAAGAAGCAGAGCCGCTGACTTCCAAGGATAGCAAAGAAGTTGCCAAAGCATTTGAACGTATATACAGTCGGCATCTAAAATATCCAAAGTTATTACAAGTGGATCCAGGCAGAGAATTCATGGGTGCAGTATCGCAGTTGATGGTCAAACACAATGTAAATATCAGACAAGGCAGAACAGAGATACACAGAGACCAAGCTATAGTGGAAAGATTTAACAGAACATTAGCTGAAAGATTGTTTGGTTATCAGTATGCTAAGGAAATGGATTCGAAAAAACGCAACAGAGAGTGGGTAAAGAGATTACCAGAAGTTGTTAAAGCCATAAATGCGGAGATAAAAAAGCCCCCTCCTGTTGAAACAAAACTATTAAAAGGTGATCCTATCTGTATGAATGCAAGTGTAAGATATTTATATCAACCCGGGGAACAAGAAGGTGGAAGACGCAGAGCAACTGATCCAATGTGGAGTGTAGATATTCACAAGATTGATAGTTATATGGTGACGCAAGGCATAAGAGTTTATTATTTAAAAGCACCAGCGCCTCAAAGAGGATTTGTCAAAGAAGAATTACTTATTGTTCCTGCTGATACCCAAATTCATAAGTTTTGATAAAACCCATATGCATCAGTTGTAATTCCATCTTCTCGAATGTATCTTTTAGTGTAAAATGGTGACAGTGTTACTTTGTTTACTGTTATGCCATATATTTGATGCTTTTTCGATCGTATCATATTCATTTCATGGATGTATTTTTTCTTCTTAAACAATGCATCCTTGTAGTTCTCAAAGTTGATATGTTTTTGGATTACATATTTTTTTACTCCCTTTGCTTTCTTAATAATCTGCTCATCCGCTCTCAAAATAGAATATAGCTTGGGTCTTAATCCAATATTCTCAACTATAGGAACACCAGCACATTCATCTTTCATTTTACCTAATACTTTTTTGTTTGTATCATCGTGCATTGGGTGATTTTGAGGATAATCACTTAAATCATACTCGTCTTTCATTTCAACCATATCTTTGTATGCGTCTTCCGTTTTGATGTCTACCAGTAGGCTGTCAGTGTCTGTGTATAATAAAGTACAGTCATCTCCGTACCTTTTCTTCAGGGTATTATAGTACCAGTCAGACATCATTTACTTTGATAAATCCAAGACTGCCATCCCAACATAAATTGGTTTGTTTAATTTTAATTTCGTTTTGTTTACATGTAATGCCGACAATTCATCTGAAAATGTTATCCGCCTGTTAAAGTTGGGTTTAGCTATTATTCTTCTTATCTTTTCATTTTCAGAGCCGTCAGTTTTGACTAGTTTTATATCAGTTAGGTTGCGTATATTTTCCATTGTTTTGCCAAACACAGAGTTGTTCATAAGTTTGTAAAAATCTTTTTCATAGGTTGATTTAGCTTTTTTCCTAAGTTCTGTGTTTAGGTTTATGTATGATGCCATCCATGGTTTTTCATCGAATTCTAATACTCTGTGGATTTTTGTTAATTTCATGCCTAATGATAAATACAACTCTAAATTTTTGTAATGTAACACATATTTTTCTTTGTCCATAAGATTGGGGACTAGTTGTTTTGTCATAACGTTATTTTCTAACAGATCTGTCTGGTATTCAGATAACCATACTTTTTTCACTGCTAATGTTTCCGGTGCAATTGGATAATCATTGTGAGATTCATGGAGTTCTTTTGGATATTCCAAATCCACTTTTAGAAAATATCCTTTTCCTTCTGTTGACTTTGGCAACGTTTCTGTTTCCACCCACTTGAAGCCAGAATATGGAAGTGGCTGACTCATTGACCACCCATAAAGATTATTTGCATCAAAATACATTAAAAAGTTGTTTTCCTCGTTAGGGTTATAATCAGCTACGTGGGGATTGTTTGCTTTGGCATATCGTTTTGATACCATACTAATTCCACCACGCATACCTTTTTCTATAAACAAGTGCTGGTCAATGTCTGTCAAAAGTTCTAATTCTATTTTAGAATGTTTAAGTAAAGCATCCCAAGATAATCCAGGTGCTGTGTAGTAATGCAAGGGATCGAGTTATATGCCTTCATGCATGTTTTTCTGAACGTTTGGAATACATCAGCCAACAAAGTTACATCCGTTTTTAGATATAAATCATGATAGTCTCCAAGAGTTTTACAGTTAAACTCTTTCCATATTTTTTGAGCATGCTCGTAATCTTCGGGACTTATACTTCCATCTGAGAGACTACTGTAAAACTTTTCTATAGGTGGTAATTGCGTTTCCTCAAATCTTTCCACACTGTCCATATATTCGTATAGATAAACACCTTTTCGTAAAAGTAGATCAGTTTTATCTGCAAACGTTTTTTTGGTGAGTTTGAAATCAGATTTGTCTGTTGCATCCACCAGCCTTTCTAAGGAAGATGCCATAAACTGAAAGCTATCCAAGAATCTAAGTTGTCCAACACTAAATGAAATATACTTTTCAGCGTTGTTTGGGATGCATGTAATACTACCTGTCATTTAATGTATTTTTTGCATGATGAGATGGCTATCATATCCTTTGAGGTTAGAAATACAACAGGGATGGTTGTTTTACCTGGTTTTATTTTCAGTTTCAGGTTACAGTCTTGATGTGCTGCGCCTCTGTATTCACCTGTAAAATGACAGTGGTCTCTTACTTTATCGTTTCCAATTTCATTCTCACATATCCAACAGTGTGTTGCTTTTTCATGATCTTTCTCATTTTGCCGCGTCATAATTAAGGGTTTTGGGTGATTAAATCTCTTATTAATGCTCTTCTTCTCACATTCTAAGTGATTTAAAAACTTTTCAACAACATCTTCACCTCTGTAAATAACAGGTTCTTTAGCTTTGCCATCATATCTGACAACCTGGTATCCAAACCCGCAAGCTTCGTGTACATTTTGAATTTCAGATTTTTTTCCAAATTTAGTCGATTGCGGCTGGATTGTACTCTCGAAATCAGCATATATTGCATAAGGCACATGCATCTGATTTTGATGATTTTTAAATTGTATGTGACCTTCTTGCGGCATTTCTATTTTGCAAGAATTTTTGTTGATACCTTCACAGTCTTCTCTGTGTTTGGTAAGTAGTCCTTTTCCAGAAAATCCATGAAGGCAACGATCACAGAAGTAAGTTTGACCTTTATGTTTATTTTGGTCAGAGAGTAGTCTATTCAGATTTTTAATCCAACAATAGTGATATTTTGTTGTTTTTGTTGTTGTTGGTTTGTCGGGATGATCATCAGGGCCATAGTTGTCATCTATGATTCCTTCTTCATTATTTGAATCATTCTCTGATTCATCTTCAACCTCAACGTCTTCAGATATTAAAAGCAGATTAATTCGCTCAATATCTTTTGGTTGTTCTGATATTTTATACGGGAAAACATTTACTTTTTTGTCATCATCTATAGTGTACCCGTAAACATTAATAGCAAGATTGTTTTGTTTTTCTACTTTGGAAATTTGAGAAATTGGTGTAGGAAAGTCAATGCCCTTTTTCTTTAAGAACTCTATACTCGGATATTTTGACAACCTGTCGGTGTGATCTGCGGCTGGATTTAAAGCAGAATTTATTGCATGGAACAAACATTGATCATCCTTATTTTTTACATTGATAATCGCTTTCTTATCAGCTACTGCTTTAGGCAAAGGAATATATGAAGAACCTTTTAACGGCTCGTACTTTGCAATATTTAAGTAAAAATCAATACAGTGGTCAATTTCCAATCCTGGTGCTGCCTTTGTAAATCTTTCCAAGCTCTGTGGTATGTTTGCGGATGCTTCATCGTAAAACTCATTTATTTTTTCAGAGTTTAAAATTGCATATTGGTTGCTGAATACTGCTGCTGTGATGTGGTTTTCGGTAGCACCATTATCTTTGAAGAGATCTACAGTGAGACCTAATTGAAACTTTAATCCATTCATCTTTGTCAGCTCTTCGCTGATTTGTTCTGTAATAATGGGTTTCTTATCATGTAATAGTTTTTGAGGGTCTTTGTATTGCTCAACAGACATCTTGTATGCTTTGAAATAACCACATCTTGGTTTGTCAACCAGTTTTAATTCTTCTTTAGATTTTCTATCATTAAGCTCTTTTAAATTTTTATCATTAAGCTCTTTCAATTCATTTATAACATTCTCTCGTAATTTAGCCTATTTATTATCTTGTTTATCAGATTTCTGCTTTTCTCGTTTACGTAGTTTTTTGTTACGTCGTCTCTTATGTAAATTTTCTAATGTTTGAGATTTAACCTCTGTAGTTTCCTTTGGAAGAGATTTAACCTCTGGAGTTTCCTTTGGAAGAGCATCTAGCCCCGTTCTAAGCTGATCATCATTAATTCTTCCTTCCCGGTGTAATTGTAAAATGTAGTTCGCGTTTTCCGTACTCATTTTTGGGATTGGTTTAACTCTTGGAGCTGGGATTGGAATTCTTGATTTAACTCGTGGAGCTGGAGTTGGTTTAACTCTTGGAGCTGGGGTTGGAATTCTTGATTTATCTCGTGGTGCTGGAGTTGGTTTTACACGTCTTACACTTTCCAGCACTTTGGACTCAACTGGTTGAATAACCTCTTTTGAAGTTTCCTTTGGAACTTCTTTTAATGCATTTATACCAACCGATAGTGTTTGACTATCTATTACACCTGTTTCAAACAGGTGTATTAATTTTTCTAAAACAGTCGTCATTATTTCTTTATATATATATTTTCTTTAAGGCATTTTTTTCAAAAAGAAAAAATGGTTCAAAACCTCAAAAATACATATTGTAGTTATAGTGAGATGACGGGCGACCCCTTTAATCACATTATAGCAAAGTCACCGGTGACCTCGCTGCATTCTTACCACGATAAAACGCTGGCGGACATCATTCGTCTTTGTGTGGGGGACCATGGTAGGCGACCATGTTATGGGGTTCAGAACCCCGGCTATGTATTTTGTCAACCTGGCGGGTCAAGCCAAGCCATATATATTTTGGTCTAGAAATATATATGCCATGTGGGCTATGTATTTTTGCCAACCTGGTGGGTGTCCATGGATAGGTAGGTTATGGTGTTTTGACAGATATTGACCATGTTATGGTCAATTTTACAATTTTGATGATTTTATGGTTTTTTGATGAATTTTTGATTTATTTATTATTTGATAGATATTGACCATGTTATGGTCAATTCTACAATTTTGATGATTTTATGGTTTTTTGATGAATTTTTGATTATTTTTTTTGGATAGATATTGACCATGTTATGGTCAATTCTACAATTTTGATGATTTTATGGTTTTTTGATGAATTTTATGGTTTTTTGATGAATTTTTGATTTTGGTCTGGAACCCTCAGAATATACATATATACCTTTGTATTTTGTCGTCCAGTGATGTCCCTCAATTCCAACAAAACATATAACCAAGTATCACAGACATAAAGTAAGTCAATGACATAAAATTAACTGAGGTTAAGCTACCTAATCAAGGTTAAGTTTTGGAAAAATAACGCAAAACATGACCTTGACCTTGGTATTGTTTGACGTTCAATGATATACACTAATGCCAACAATACATATGACCAAGTATCAAAAAAAGAAATCAAGGTTATCAGA
This sequence comes from Cyrtodaria siliqua, assembly GCA_037043455.1. NCBI lineage: Eukaryota > Metazoa > Mollusca > Bivalvia > Adapedonta > Hiatellidae > Cyrtodaria > Cyrtodaria siliqua. The sequence goes on along the minus strand of JAWPHD010003704.1, from coordinate 202,656 downwards.
AAAAGTTAACCGAGGTTAACTTACCTAACCAATTGATATTTAGGGAAAATAACGCAAAATATGACCATGACCTTGGTATTTTTTGTCCTTCGGCGATGTTCACCAATGCCAACAATACACATCACCAAGTATCAAAAACATAAAGTGAGGCAATCACATCAAGTTTACAGAGATTAAGTTACCTAATCAAGGTTAAGTTACCTTTAGCACCTAGGTTAAGTTACTTAACCAAGGTAAAGTTTGAGGAAAATAAGCAAAATATGACCTGGACCTTGATAATTTTTGTCGTTCAGCGATGTTCACCAATGCCAACAATACACATGACCAAGCATCAAAAACATAAAGTGAGGCAATCACATAAAGTTAACAGAGATTAAATTACCTAATCAAGGTTAAGTTACCTTTAGCACCAAGGTTAAGTTACCTAACAAAGGTTAAGTTTGAGGAAAATAAGCAAAATATGACGTTGACCTTGGTAATTTTGTCGTTCAGTGACGTCCACCTATGTCAGTAATACATATGACCATGTATCAAACAAAGACAATACCTCGGTCTGAGGGTGTCTCGCCCACCGCGGCAAACGGCATATAAAATATTTTATTAAATGTGTGCTTAAATGATGTCTACCAAAGACAACACTTCAAATGACCAAGTATCAAACAAATAAAAGCCAGGTAATCATAAGAAGTTAAGTGGTTTAACCAGAGTGTAGTTTTTGGAAAATAACGCAAAATATGACCTTGACCGTGGTGATTTTTGTCATTCAGCGATGTCCACCAATGCCAACAATACATATGACCAAGTATCAAAGACATAAAGTGAGGCAATCAACACAATAAAACAAAACAACACAGATATATGCAAAAAAACACAAAAGAAACAACACATGCGGGTGGACTAAGTGACTTAACGAAGGTCAAGTTGCCTAACTAATGTTAAGTTTGGGGGAAATAAAGCAAAATATATCTTGACCTTGGTACTTTTTGTCGTCCAGCGATGTACACCAATGCCAACAATACATATGACCAAGTATCAAACAAAAGAAATTAAAGTTATCAGAAAAAGTAAAAATGAGATTATTTACCTAACCAAACTGTTGTTTAGGGTAAATAACGCAAAACATGACCTTGACCTCGATATGTTTCGTCGTTCAGCGATGTCCACCAATGACAACAATACATCTGACCAAGTATCAAAGACATAAAGTGAGGTAATCACATAAAGTTAACTGAGGTTAAGTTACCTAACCAATGTTAGGTGGTCCCTTAACCCAACAAAGCATCTGACAAAGTTTCAGAAAAAATTGAGCAGCGGTTGCTGAGATATAGTTGATTTAAAATGTTGCCGCCGACCAAGTTATGTTACCTAACCAAGATTAAGTTTTGGGAAAATAATGCAACATATGACCTTGATCTTGGTAATGTTGGCATTACGTGATGTACCTTGACTCAACAAAGCAACTGACAATGTTTCAGAAAATTTCGAGTAATGGTTGTAGAGATATAGCTGATTTAAAATGCGGACGCCGCCGTCGCCTGAAAAGTGACTGCTATGTCTCGCTACCCACTATCGCGGGCGATACATAAAGGTTATCCAAGGTCGATGTTGACGTCGAATCGATATGCGCATCTTGACATCATAGGTAAGCATCATGTAAAGTTTCGAAAGAATTAGTTGAAAACTGTTGGAGAAGATGAGACACACAAGATAATATTAGGTTAACGTAAAAAATGACAAAAGTGACCGTAACTCCGGTAAAAGAAGGTCAATTTTGACGCCGAATCGACATGCACATCTTGACATCATAGGTAAGCATCCTGTGCAATTTCAAAACCATAGGTTGGAAACTGTGTGAGGAGATATACATACACATCTTTCGGGACGGACGTCCGTCCGGACATTCGGACGTCCGTCCGGATGTACATGGCTTACGCTATATGCACCCTCACCATTCGGTGAAAAAAACATAAAGTGAGGCAATCACATCAAGTTAACAGAGATTAAGTTACCTAATCAAGGTTAAGTTACCTTTAGCACCTAGGTTAAGTTACTTAACCAAGGTAAAGTTTGAGGAAAATAAGCAAAATATGACCTGGACCTTGATAATTTTTGTCGTTCAGCGATGTTCACCAATGCCAACAATACACATGACCAAGTATCAAAAACATAAAGTGAGGCAATCACATAAAGTTAACAGAGATTAAATTACCTAATCAAGGTTAAGTTACCTTTAGCACCAAGGTTAAGTTACCTAACCAAGGTTAAGTTTGAGGAAAATAAGCAAAATATGACGTTGACCTTGGTAATTTTGTCGTTCAGTGACGTCCACCTATGTCAGTAATACATATGACCAAGTATCAAACAAAGACAATACCTCGGTCTGAGGGTGTCTCGCCCACCGCGGCAAACGGCATATAAAATATTTTATTAAATGTGTGCTTAAATGATGTCTACCAAAGACAACACTTCAAATGACCAAGTATCAAACAAATAAAAGCCAGGTAATCATAAGAAGTTAAGTGGTTTAACCAGAGTGTAGTTTTTGGAAAATAACGCAAAATATGACCTTGACCGTGGTGATTTTTGTCATTCAGCGATGTCCACCAATGCCAACAATACATATGACCAAGTATCAAAGACATAAAGTGAGGCAATCAACACAATAAAACATAACAACACAGATATATGCAAAAAAACACAAAAGAAACAACAAATGCGGGTGGACTAAGTTACTTAACGAAGGTCAAGTTGCCTAACTAATGTTAAATTTGGGGAAAATAAAGCAAAATATATCTTGACCTTGGTACTTTTTGTCGTCCAGCGATGTCCACCAATGCCAACAATACATATGACCAAGTATCACACAAAAAAATTAAAGTTATCAGAAAAAACTAACTGAGGTTAATTTACCTAACCAGACTGATGTTTAGGGTAAATAACGCAAAACATGACCTTGACCTTGGTATTTTGTGTCGTTAAGCGATGTCCACCAATGCCAACAATACATATGACAAAGTATCAAAGACATAAAGGGAGGCAATCACATAAAGTTAACTGAGGTAAAGTCATCTAACCGAGGTTAAAATTGTGGAAAATAACGCAAAATATGACCTAGACTTTGGTAATTTGTGTCGTTCAGTGATGTCCACCAATGCCAACAATACATATGACCAAGTATCAAACAAAAGAAATTAAAGTTATCAGAAAAAGTAAAAATGAGATTATTTACCTAACCAAACTGTTGTTTAGGGTAAATAACGCAAAACATGACCTTGACCTCGATATGTTTCGTCGTTCAGCGATGTCCACCAATGACAACAATACATCTGACCAAGTATCAAAGACATAAAGTGAGGTAATCACATAAAGTTAACTGAGGTTAAGTTACCTAACCAATGTTAGGTGGTCCCGTAAACCAACAAAGCATCTGACAAAGTTTCAGAAAAAATTGAGCAGCGGTTGCTGAGATATAGTTGATTTAAAATGTTGCCGCCGACCAAGTTATGTTACCTAACCAAGATTAAGTTTTGGGAAAATAATGCAACATATGACCTTGATCTTGGTAATGTTGGCATTACGTGATGTACCTTGACTCAACAAAGCAACTGACAATGTTTCAGAAAATTTCGAGTAATGGTTGTAGAGATATAGCTGATTTAAAATGCGGACGCCGCCGTCGCCTGAAAAGTGACTGCTATGTCTCGCTACCCACTATCGCGGGCGATACAAAAAGGTTATCCAAGGTCGATGTTGACGTCGAATCGATATGCGCATCTTGACATCATAGGTAAGCATCATGTAAAGTTTCGAAAGAATTGGTTGAAAACTGTGGGAGAAGATGAGACACACCAGATAATATTAGGTTAACGTAAAAAATGACAAAAGTGACCGTAACTCCGGTAAAAGAAGGTCAATTTTGACGCCGAATCGACATGCACATCTTGACATCATAGGTAAGCATCCTGTGCAATTTCAAAACCATAGGTTGGAAACTGTGTGAGGAGATATACATACACATCTTTCGGGACGGACGTCCGTCCGGACATTCGGACGTCCGTCCGGATGTACATGGCTTACGCTATATGCACCCTCACCATTCGGTGGTGGGGACATACAATTATGAATCAGAGAGGTATGCGACTTTATATGATGTATGCAAAAAGTAAGGTTAAGTTCCAGGTTAAACCTTTTCTCAAAGGGGAATAATTAAAAGGAATATCAACAGATATGGGCTTTTATCAGATCGTATTTATTGCATGGATCATGCTGAAGATGTGTACATAGTTTTATTAATGTAGTCCTTATACTTTGAAAGTTATTAGCCACAGTCAGGTGTCAGGTAAAAGTTTACGAACAGAGACAACGCCACGACATAATATGCCCTACTCTCGTGTTTATTATCTGATTGATATAGGTGGTTTTCGAACTCTTCTAAGTTTATTTTTTTTATAAATATTAACCCTCTAACCTAGTTTGGTAAAGATCAGATGCAAAATTAAAGTACTAGAGTGTTGCCAAGGCAAACTAGCTATAGAGATGTTTTCATTAAATCAAGGACCATTTCTCTGTTGTTTAATACCTTATTTTGGTTGTTTTCGAACTTAACAAGACTCTGGCTGAGTTTGGTCAAGATCGGATACAAATTGAAGTTTTAAGTGTTGAAATCAAAAGGTATAGATGACGGACAACAGACCATGATGTGGCACAAGCGTGACTGGCCTTTGGCCAGTAGAGCTCAAAACCTGCGATAAATGTGTTTGGGCATGCGCAGTATATATTTTAGAGCAGACTTACAGGAGATCACTCACTTGCCAAATTATCGTGACCAATCAGATTTCAGATCGTTGCATTTGTTATATACTATTTAATACTGCAAGAAACCAACGGCGCAGTCAGTTTGAGTGTCATCTACTATGGGTCTACTGAGAATGGTTCAGGGTTCGAGCCTTATATAAGGCAATACTTTTTCCCATACAATGTTGAGATATTTCAAAAAATATTTTACGAAAGTGCTAAGGAATAAATCCGACAATTTTGCATTTGAGTAAGCTGCTAAGTCATGGCTAATCAACAATGAAGTTTTATCTGCTATTTAGAAGGTGTATACTTTTAATCTTAAACTGACCAAAGTAAGTGTAATTTACATTACAAGTTGATATGAAAGTCGAACAGGAAATGCAGCAACACTTTTAAAAAGGACTAAAGAAAAGACACGAAATCACAAACATAAAAGGGTTGACAAAGAGATTCCGCCTTGGAACGGTCAGTAGCAAAAATGGACGTCAGGGGTTTAAACCAGGTCCTAAGGTCACTCTTACCCTATTGTCATCTGGGAACACAGATCTAACACTATTGTTATGAGGTCTTTGACATGATTTATTGTCCGATTATTGATTTGTCAATATTTCCACTTCAATCTGAAATGGATGCATTTGATTGGTCAATACATTCCGCCTCGTTTCCAGAAAAGGGACGGATTGAGCTAATTGAATTGAATTGGGTTTTAAGGCGCACAAACACATGAAAGGTTATATGGCGCCTAACAGGAATGAACATGCCAGGCTCATCCTCCATGTACATCGAGATAAAATATGGAGAACGGGCCTAGAACCTTCTCACCCTCAACTACAGAGTTGCAGCAAATTCTATTATTATACCTCACGTTTACACTCCTGTATAAATTGTCCATACCCTTAGCGTGAAGCAATTTTTACTGTTCACCGGTAAACAATTTTTACTGTTACAGGATTGTGACGTCACGGGAATTATAAAAATAGGTTTCGTTTTTTTCTAATAACGACACGCTTTGGCAATTGGAAATCGGTGGACGCTTATTAAAATACAGTTGATGTTATGTCAATCGTAAGACGTTTGGTTTACCAAACGACAATAAAAAAAAGTGGCGAGCAGATTTGTTACTTTAAATCAAAACTGGTATAAAAATATAAATTAAATAAAAATAAAAACATATATAATATTATTGCGATTTTTCCCCCTAGTATATTTAAATTTTAATCCAAAACATTTGTTCTGTATAATAAAATAAATATTGCATCCCAGTGAGGGTGACAGTGGATATTGTCAACCTTCGGAAAAATAATGTCAACCTCGTCTTTGCCTCGGTTGACATTATTTTCCTCAGGTTGACAATATCCACTGTCACCCTCACTGGGATGCAATATTTATATATTTACGCTGGAGCCACGTTATAGTTTTTATGCCACTGCTCTAGTGATATGCGCGAGATGGCACCTGAAACAATGCAGGGGTCATGATGAAGACCTTTAATGAGCATGAACAAAAAATGATAAAACAAATTAAACGGCATATATTTGTATAAAATGCTATACAAAATCTGGAATTTAATACATAAAAAAACATCATATTTGATAAAAAAACAAAACAATATTTCTCCAACATATTGTGTGTTCAAAACACCCCAACTTTATGAAAATTTGACCAATTTAATAAATCAGAAGAGAAATCAATAAAGAAAATTCTATCCATACCAAAAAGTAGCATACTTTAAAAATCTAAAACATGTAAATATATTTCGACATAGTGGAGAAAATAAATTAAACTTCCAACTTCAATTGTTTAATAGGGGTCATTTGAAGGGGACTCTTTGACCAATATAGGGATGTTTTGACTTGAGGACATTTTGACCGACACCCTTACCCTACCCATATCATTGTTAATGCATTTTTTGGCTGCAACTGTGAGCACCTTTGCAACAGGAAATTGCATCTTTTGATTATTACCTTCTGTTATTATTATTATTAACATAATTATCTAAATAATTATAATAATTAATAGAAAGTAATAATCAAAAGATTCAATTTTCTGTGGCCTTCGTTGTGCACAGTACACTATTTTTCTGACCAGTCATAATATAAATCTTGGCAGATCAACCATACAATTCTGACCATTTGTTCAAATCAGCTTTATATTCTTTACTAACTTAAACGTTGATATGTACATTAATGTATGTAACAACTGTGGAATTACACACATCTCATCATCCGCTTGGCCCGCCTTTCAGCCAAATGCCTACTTAAATAAAACAAATTTAACTGTGTCAAGTGTTGTTTTGCATTGAATTATCCAAAGACAACTGTCTGTCAAATTCTCGCACAAAGTCTGGATTGACTTCTCTTAATTTTGATATAAAGACATTTCTTTCACTCTCTGACCACGAGTCGAACCACTGATTAAAAAGCTTTATCTGACATTGGAAAATACTGGGCGGTTTATCATCTACGTTCATAGTCTTCATAGAGTCGAACAGCGAGTCCAGGTGACATGGAATAGCCTTGTCAATTAGTTCTTTGAAAAAGTCCTGTTTCTGTAGAGGACTCCATCCCTGGAACCAATGTACAATGCACTGAATTTCTTTCTCTGACGTTGAGAAAGACATGATGAATCTTGATGAACACTTGGAGCTTGTGCAGACTAAGCCATCTGTAAAAAAAATATAAATTAGAGTCTTTATTGACATCACATATGCCTGGAAATGAAATGGGATTTCAATATATGTTAGATCGTGCAGGACTGCGACGGTAGATGAATTTGGGATAAAGATGGTTAAATGCGAGTCAGGGCTTGAGAGTGTCAGAGATTAGTTCTGGTTCATAACCCAGGTGGCTAAAAAGTGAGAAAAAAAATTCTGCTATCAATGAAGAAAGTGACTTGAGGAGTTCACATTGCGGAACAAAACTTGAGACTGACTAGGCAGAGGTACATGTATGCAGCTCTTTAGCGCAATTAACTGGAAATTGAAAGGAAAAATAATATACTATATATTAGGCCAAATAAAATTACATTTGCATTGCATTATTAAAAACCGTATTGTTGTTCGTAGACGTGTATTTTATGCACTACAGGTTCTAATGGCTCCATATAATATTACATTTGGAAAATCATAATTTCTACAACCATGCACACACTACAACAGCTTTTAAAAACAGTTATGCATTGTAATTTAAATGGCAGGAATGATTAAAGAATTACCATTAGGGACTTACACGGGGCGAAATGTCACGGGACGAAATGCTACTCCAGTGTTTACAACTAACAAAATATAACGAAAGCAAGCAGATGGATTCACATTTGGTTTTGAAAAAAATACGACTTTAAAACTGAATGAATTGAATCAAATAAGAAGATATATATACGTGTGCACGAAACACCAACAAAGTAGAGCTCGGGGGAAACAGGAACATACACAAGTAAGCCCGATAGATGTTTGCTTCCAACACAGTTCGCCCTACAAACTTAATTGTCAGACGATTTACATTATTGTATTGGTAATTCTGACCTTTAATTTATTCATGATCAACTACACACAAGAAATAATAAACTATAGCAAGCTCAGTATGCTACAGCTTCATTTATAAGCAGAACGATATTAATGTACATAGCCAAACACTAAAGGGTTCGAAGTAAACATAGGCCGTTAGGCCTTTAAAAAAAATCATGAATTGTAAGACGCTTGAAAATCACGTTTTCTATTTATTTCAATAAGCGTTTTATTATTACCAGAAAAAAATGGAAAACGTGCGTGGTCCAACTCCTGGTAAAAACACAAAAAGAAAACATTTAAGTAAAAATAAAAAGAAGACATGGAGGAAAGTCAACACAGATGATGTGGAAGCATTTCTAGAAGATGAGAGATTACAAGAAAGAACTGGGTAAGACAAGCCATGGTTATGGTAAAAAGTTCTGACCCTGCAGGGGTGCAGAAGAATATGGGACACAAGGGACCATGGACAAAAGGGACCAGACACTTGGGACCACATTTTTGGGACAAAAGGGACCACATTATGGGACACAAGGGACCATAGTTTTATTTTTGTATTGTGATACAATCATTTAATTAAGAAGCTGGATTATAAATGCAATCAGTTATCTATCTTCATGAAATGGCTATTTAAACAATTTATACGATAAGAACTCACAAATGACATATGTATACTACTAGTAAAACAAATAAATAATTGTTGTTTTTGCATACCTTTATATAAAAAATCCTGGATTTAAATATCCTTATCCTTAAAAGATCCATATTATGGGAACAATTTCACAAACAAATAAATACTATTAGTAAGCTATTATTTGTTTTCTATTTAATTTTTTGTTGATTTGAACTTATTAGTTTAAATATTTTTCAATTAGTATGGCCCTTTAAGGAAAATATTAAGTTGGTATCTGGTTCCAGAATTCTGCATGCACTAATTAATAATTACATGAAAATTACTTACAATGAATATAAACACATGACAGTAGACTCCATCATGTTTAAATAGTATAAGATCTAATATTATGAACAGTTAATTTAAATTAATTAAACTTAAATTCTAGAAAAAGAATGAACATTTTAACCTATCACTTTATTGAATAATTGGCCATCAAATGATATTCTTGAGTTTAATAAGTTATCCTTTAAATTATCATTTAAATAATCAAATTATGATATTTACCATTGCAATACACAACTATTATCAATGTAAATCTACATTTTTAACTAATTTTTGAATGGTCCCTTTTGTCCCAAAATGTGGTCCCAAGTGTCTGGTCCCTTTTGTCCATGGTCCCTTGTGTCCCACTACCGTGCAGAAAACCCCTGCAGAAACTTGTATATAGGCTTCTGTACACTGTTTACAATCCTCAACTGTTTTATATAGATAGACGCAGGACCAGTTGTTTCGAAAAAATATATGGACGGGCCCAAATAAAAGTGGACAAGTCTGAATATTTTACCTGTAATGGATACAAGAACACTAGTACTTAGTGTTTTAGATATATATGGACATGCTTGACAGCCTCAATTGGGAGATTTTAGAATCCAGACACACCAAAATTCAGCTCACAATGCTATACCGGATCCTCCATAATCTTGTTTACATTGCAACGTCTCCCTATGTTGAACCAGCATCTACTCTAGCATGAATCAATGTTTTTTTATTTTTCGAGATAATAGCACCAAATTCAGTACATAAATACATCCATTTATTTCAATATTAAAACAGCTGAGTTTGTAAAATTTGGATTATAACTTTTTTTTTTAAGATTTTTTTTCTATGTGTATATTTTCAATCACAAATACTCACCTTTATTTCCTTGTCAAAAACTTGTCCAAGCATGAAAAAAGCAGTTTTTCAGTTAATAATGTTTATTAAATGAATATCCTTTGTCATAGCAACATATGTATACAACATATACATATTTTGCACTTAAAATGACTTCATTTATTAGCTTTAGCACACATAGTTGTATACATATAAACCGGTAGTCATGTATTATAAACAAAATATCACTATCAGCAGGTATTTCGAATATTGCAACATATTCAAGAATCAAAGTTGTGTCAACAGGTTGTCAGTGTGTGACGACAGGTGTCTGCAATGTGGAAATTGATGAACCCAGTAACTTGAATGTTAACAACTTAACACTCAAGATCAGTACCATACAGTTGATACATACAAACAGTATATAATGCTTAAAAATAAATGATTCACCATCAGAATACTTCATATAAGGCATATGCAACAGAATATATACTCATTTACACTCACAGTTCAAACAATCAATCAAATTCAGTTAAAATACAGTTTGTTTGCAATCTAAACGGTGGGCGCCGCCATTTTTATATATATATATATTTTTACTTCCGGTTCAGACCCCCGTACAGTTAAGTCATCATAATTTTACAGAAAACGGGTACTTATCATCGCAAATTATGTCTGAATTTTTTAAATGTATATTAAACTTCAAAATGATATCAAACTTACTTAGGTACCTCTTCTCAAACAGAACAAAAAATAAATTTCAATTTTTATATGGCAGTTTTCTTCTACTTTCACACCTGTTTCTGCGTCAATCTGACGTGGTGCTCCGACATCTAGGGTCCGTGAATGCTGATTGGATGTCATTTTTAAATATCCAGTCAAAATAATGGGAATAATAGCCGTAATGGGAAACCCCATTTTCGCGCATTTTTAGGAACAGGAAATCGACATGGCTATTTAAAGACGACATAGATTATGTCCCTTGTTGGTTCTCGCTATCTACTCATACAAGAGCGCGACAAGAACTACTAAACTCTGACAAATTTTGACCAGAACAGACGTCCAGAAGTATAGCCTGCACCTGGAACTCCTTACCAGCATCCGCTGCTGAGGCTTGGTACCTGACTTGGTACACTTCAAGGTACCTGACTTGGTACACTTCAAGCAGGAGCTTGAGAGGATGACATTTCTAATGCAGCTGGCCTCCCAGAAATGTTTTAGGAACCGATGATGGTCAGAGCTGTATCGGTTGGGTGAATTCCCATTAGGCACCATGCTTGCCGGGTTGGTCTGGCACTAAGGAACTGACTCTTATAACTTGTACCTTTTATCTGTTTCTTACTTTCATATCATAATCATAAATTTACCCTTTTATTTTATACACTTTTTCTGGCCACTAGCCGAAACGTTATTGTCAGCCAGGTGCATGATGTGACAGTGCTTTTATACGATTTAAGATGTATTGCCCACTCCTCTGAGAGGCCTGGGACACTGTCCCTCCATTGTATTCTTGGAGCACTGTCTGTTTCAGGTGTTGGTGTTATAAATCTGTGTTTAAAACATGTAATTGTGTTGTTTTTTCTTATAAATTCTATTGTTTGTAAGAACTTCCTATAGCCATAATTTATGGCATAATCTGTTAATGACCGATTACAGAAATTGGCGAGGCAGTTGTGATTTTTATCTTCTCTGATACAGAATCAATGAGTTTTCTTCAGATGTGTTATAAAGTTCTCCAATAATAATAAGATTAATCTTGTAGTGGAAACTGAAAGTGTAGAAGTACATTTATCCTTGCATACATGTATATTAATATACAAGTACCGTCAGCAAATTAGCAAATAATCTAGTTACTTATAATTTTTGTTTTGAGAGAGCGGTTCTTATGGTATTTAAAAGTTTTAAAAACATTTTATGTGATCATTCAAATCATATTAATAGGTTTGTTTTCTTAAGATGTAAGCAAACTACTATTTTTATCAAGCATTTCGCACGTTTATGTTATATATTTTGTTCTGTTTGGAATCTATAGCCTAAGCAACACTCGCCATTCCTACATTCCATTTAGATTTACCCCCAAAATATGTTTCATATGACAGTGGCTGGATTTCTTTCTTTCATAAACAGAGCCCGATATTAGGCCTCTTCCCCTAGCAAAATAACCTACCTTTAATTTTCCTCTTCTTTTACTAAAAAAAGTCGGGAGGGAAAATATACATATTTTTGGTAAACATTAAGATTTCCCTCACTTTACTTGTTTACGTTTTGGATAGATTCATCGAAGAAAGTTTATCAAGTCTTTTTTAATTTTATTTGTAGACTGTTCCACCATGTTTTCAATTTTTGCAGAATACACTGTTCCCATAAATATCTTTTTTTCCCCTAAAGTTATCTTGATAAACAAGTTTGTTTTCCCATGATTAAGGGCTAACATTGGGCCTCTTCCCGAAAGGCAGTGGAAAAATGAAAGTTAATTAGTGATGGGCAATCAGTTGGAATTTACAATCGATCATTGGTTAATATCGGTTGCATGTAACCGATCAATCATCTATAAATTAGTCTATTTAGTATAATACCATGTGCATGTTAATCTGAGTTTCAGGCCTTGAACTTAAAAGAATATTTTCTGATTATTATAAAGTATGTATTCTTTCCTGTCCTGTTTCTTATGCCATTATTATTTCGTTTTAATTATTTTTGATAAGAATTGTTTATTTGTGTATATGCTCATTTTTACAAACAGGGCCTCCTCTGGGATTCGCAAATGGAGACAAATGAGACAAAATAATAAAAGTGGCGATAAAAAAATTAAATTTGGCGAATGTGATTGGCGAAAGAAATATCCAATGTCAGTCATGAATGTTGTGTATTATTTTCCAGTCTCGTCATACCCCTTAATGTTCCCCTGTAAATTACCTAATAACCTAATGGCCAAAATTAGCACCTCTTATTTCTAAGTCCAGAAGGCAACACTTGTCCATGAGGAGGTGTGAAATACACACATTTGGTGTCAAGTATACATTAGGCTTTGATTATAACCGCCAGGATAAAATAAACCAGTGATCAGTATAATTCTAGATAATTCTAGATAAAATTTTGTACTTGTATACATGTACAGTATTTATTTCAAAACTGAAACATTTCCAGATTAATAAGTTTTATTTTTATGTAAAAAAATTGAGTAAACTATTTTTTAATATATACTTTTATGATTATAATTATTTCTAACTGCTTTATTCATGGGCGTTATGCATACTTCATTTAAAAATACATAAAAATAATTTCGAAATATTATTTGCTATCTTTGAGCCAATTTTGGCTCCAATGTCTCCAATTTGGCCTCAACTTTTTTCATTTGGCGAAATTGATTGCGAAGGGGAAAAAAATGGCCAGAGGAGGCCCTTACAAATGTAAATTAAATTCGTAATTAAAGTGCATTTTCCAAGGGCCAGCAGAGCTTATGGGATGGTGTGTTGTCCGTCTTCCGCCGTCCGTCGTCCGTCCGTTAACTTTTGCTTGTGTACACTCTAGAGGCCACATTTCTGATGCAATCATCATGAAACTTTGTCAGAATGTTTGTCTCAATGAAATCTCGGTCAAGTTCGAAAATGGGTCATGTGGGGTCAAAAACTAGGTCACTAGGTCAAATATTGGAAAAAACGTGTGTACACTCTTAAGGCCATATTTTTGACCCGAGCTTGATGCAACTTTGTCAGAATGTGTGTCTTAATTACATCTTGGTCAAGTTTGAAAATGGGTCACATGGGGTTAAAAACTAGGTCACTAGGTCAAATACTTGAAAAACCTTGTGTACTGTACACTCTAGAAGCCGTATTTCTGACCCAATCTTGATGAAACTTTGTCAAAATGTTTGTCTTAATTATATCTTGGTCAAGATCAAAAATGGGTCACATGGTGTTAAAAACTAGGTCACTAGGTCAAACTTTGAAAAAAAACGTGTGTACACTCTAGAGGCCATATTTTTGACCTGATCTTGATGAAACTTTGTCAGAATGTTTGTCTTAATGAAATCTCGGTCAAGTTCAAAAATGGGTCATGTGGGGTCAAAAACTAGGTCACTAGGTCAAATACTTGAAAAAACTTGTTTACACTCTAGAGGTCATATTTGTTACCCAATCTTGATGAAACTTTGTCAAATTGTTTATCTTAATTATATCTTGATCAAGTTCGAAAATGGGTCACATGAAGTTAAAAACTAGGTCACTAGGTCAAATATTGGAAAAACCTTGTGTACACTCTAAAAGCCGTATTTCTGACCCAATCTTGATGAAACTTTGTCAAAATGTTTGTCTTAATTATATCTTGGTCAAGTTCAAAAATGGATCACATGGTGTTAAAAACTAGGTCACTAGGTCAAACTTTGGAAAAACCGTGTGTACACTCTAGAGGCCATATTTTTGACCCGATCTTGATGAAACTTTGTCAGGATGTTTGTCTCAGTGAAATCTCGGTCAGGTTCAAAAATTGGTCATGTGGGTTCAAAAACTATTTCACTAGGTCAAATACTTGAAAAAACTTGTTAACACTCTAGAGGTCATATTTGTTACCCAATCTTGATGAAATTTTGCCAAATTGTTTATCTTAATTATATCTTGATCAAGTTCGGAAATGGGTCACATGAAGTTAAAAACTAGGTCACTAGGTCAAATATTGGAAAAACCTTGTGTACACTCTAGAGGCCATATTTTTGACCCGAGCTTGATGCAACTTTGTCAGAATGTTTGTCTTAATTATATCTTGGTCAAGTTTGAAAATGGGTCCATGGGGTTAAAAACTAGGTCACTAGGTCAAATATTGGAAAAACCTTGTGTACACTTTTTGTCAAAATGTTTGTCTTAATTATATCTTGGTCAAGTTCAAAAATGGGTCACATGGTGTTAAAAACTAGGTCACTAGGTCAAACTTTGGAAAAAACGTGTGTACACTCTAGAGGCCATATTTTTGACCCGATCTTAATGCAATTTTGTCAGAATATTTGTCTCAATTATAGCTTGCTAAAGTTCGAAAATGGGTCACACAGGGTCACACAGGGTCAAAAACTAGGTCACTAGTACACTCTAGAGGCCATATTTCTGACCCGATCTTGATGAAACTTTGTCCAAATGTTGTCTTAATTATATTTTGGTCAAGTTCGAAAATGGGTCCCATGGGGTCCAAAACTAGGTCTCTAGGTCAAATACTTGAAAAACCTTGTGTACACTCTAGACACCATGTAGTACGACTCGATTCATCAATGGTATAACAGCCAGTAGAGCGTTCACAGGGCCTCTTGTTAGACTTTCATAATCGATCATCGTAATCGAATGCTGAAGTAACGGTTAAACCTATGGTCAGTTAAAATCGATTAATCAGTACATCACTAAAGTTAATATTACAATCACAAAAATATATTTATTGCAGCCCACATCAGATTTACTCACTACTGCATTTGTATAAACCTTTGTTGTAAATGACGCAGCAAATTTAATAGTTTCTGAAAGTTAAAGCCACTATGATTTCTAATTTTATTTCTTTTATTCGACCAATTGATTGTTCATGCTTATAATATTATGATTGTAAATAATAAATTTAATTTCAGAGGGAAACTTGCTGAAAAGAAGGATGAGTCCATTTTCTTTGTTGACAAGAAAAGCAAAGCTCCACCAATAGGTATCGATTCTTCAGGGCTTTTTTACCTTATATGTAAAAGGCCTTTTCCCGATTAGAAATTTTACTTGTTTTCCCCAATTTTGGCAGAAATCATTCACAATTTGTGAAAAAAAATACATTAATTTATGCAATGTTTTCTTTCTGTTAAGTCAATTCTGACTCAGAGAAGTTAGTAATATAATAAATAATGGATGAAAATATAAAATAAATCATAGTATTGTCATATTTACTAAATTTATGAAATCTTAGTTACATATTTCCCGAAATGAAAAAAAGCGCTTCCCAAATGTCAGAGAAAAAGCGCGTTTTTTCCCCAAAATGGACAGGCCTGGGCCTCTTCCCAATTTGGTTGAAAAAAACCCTGTTCTTTGTTCGAACGACAGTTTTTCATTTCTTGCAATAAATGTTGAAACAACTGTAGGCAAAGACCATTTCATAATGATCATTCGATGAGCTAATGTGGGGCTTTCATTTAAAATACAGGTCTTGTTATTAAGCCAAATTACTTCAAAGGACTAGTTTTACATATACGGTAATTGCTTCATTTCGCCTGACCAAAAAAGAACACTTGACAGCTTTAACAAGGTTAGCTAAGTTTACTTTAAATAACCAACATATTTTAATTTTTAGTTTTGAACATATTAAAAATATACAAATGGATACTCGGTCCACTAGTTTTATACATGTACCACATCTAGTCTGTTAGTCATCACATATATATCGTATAGGTAATATTTATAGCATAATTTTTCGAGTATATGTGATTTATACTGCTTCTCGAGGACCGTAGTCCAGAGAGTGCAGTATAAATTGTATACGAGAAAAATATGCTATAAATGTTTTGTACCATAGCCATTCCATGCCGGTAATTGACATTTTGATTGACAGGTTGTGTGTAAACATAACAACTACACGCATGTAAAATTGGGTAGACCTTGGTATAACTGCTGAATCTCATTTATAGCACAGCTGAAATATACCGGCAGTTATAGCACGGTTTAGGCTCAGACCTTCAGGCTTATGAAAATTATATGATAAACAAGAACAAAAGAAAACCATTAAAGCTATGGTACAATAATTACTTTGAGGTGGTAAGGCTTAGAGTAAGAACATATAATGTCAGTCTTACAATAATTGTTAGCCTAATTCTGCACATTTGTTTTAAAGATGGACTTTACAGTTTCACTCAATTTCGGAATGCCTTAAATATATATATAGGCATTTTCATAGTTTATGCTTAATTACTAAAACAAGCACCTGATCTGCAGTTAGTAATGTATATCTGCTTTAGATAACAGGAGCTTAATTCTACAAACATTTTACTCTCTGTAAATGTTACTTTGAATTTAAAAGTAATACTTTGTGTATTAAATACCTTTAAAATACAAGTATATTACAAATCATAATAATGTACATGTTTATAGTTTTAGAGAGAAAACTACGGAAGCGTAAAGCTCAAGAAAAACTGAAAGACATAGAAGAAGCATTGAAACCACCTCCACCAAAAAAGCAAGTATTCTCTTGGTTTTTCACTTGTAATGGATGCATACATGTACCAAACTGTTTATGTTGTTTATTTAGAATGGTGTAAACCTTTTTTTTTCTATAAGTAGTTTGATTTTTTGTTTAGCTGCCTTGGCAGGGTAATTGTTCAGAAAAAATTAGACTAATTTCAGAACCATGGTTGTTGCATCATGCTTGAATTTCCTCAGAAAAGAGTTCTTTGTCTGCGTCAAATCATTCAAATGTGTAAGTATAATCCAGAGCAAAACCTGCATGATTCCAGAAGATAAAAGTGAGTAGGTTGTGTCTGCTAGTGGAAAAAGCAACCTACCCTACACTGAAGTAATAGTTTATTTGTAGGTTTAGAGATGCAGGGCCTCATTTTTAGCTCTACTGGCCTTCAGCTTATGGGATGCCGAGTTGTCCGTCGTCCGTCGTCCGTTGTTAACTTTTGTCTCGTTAAGACGATAGGGCCTTCATTTTCATCCAATCTTTACAAACTTTCACAGGTTGTTAATATCAATAAAAGCTTGGATGAGTTCGAAAACCAGCCAGATCGGACAAGTAACAGCGGAGTTATGGCCCTTGATTTAGTTAAAAATGCTATATTGCTAAATTTTGTCTCGTTAAGACGATAGAGCCTTCATTTTTCATCCTATCTTTACCAAACTTTAACACATTGTTAATATCAATGAAAGCTCGACAAGTTCGAAAACCAGCCAGTTCGGACCAGTAACAGCGGAGTTATGGTCCTTGATTTAGTTAAAAATGCTATATTGCTATATTTTGCCTCGTTAAGACGATAGGGCCTTCGTTTTTCATCCTATCTTTACCAAACTTTACCACATTGTTAATATCAATGAAAGCACGGATAAGTTCGAAAACCAGCCATATCGGACTAGTATCAGCGGAGTTGTAGCCCTTGATTTAGTTAAAAATGCTATATTTTGCATCGCTAAGACGATAGGGGCTTCATTGTTCATCCGATCTTTACCAATCTTTATCAGATTGTTAATGTCATTGAAAGCTCGAACAAGTTTGAAAAACAGCCATATTGGACTAGTAACAGCGGAGTTATGGCCCTTGATTTAGTTAAAAATACTATATTTTGCCTCGTTAAGACTATAGGGGCTTCATTGTTCATCCCATCTTTTCCAAACTTTATAAGATTGTTAATATCAATGAAAGCTCGGACAAGTTCGAAAACCAGCCATATCAGACCAGTAACATTGGAGTTAAGGCCCTTGATTTACTTCAAAATGCTATATTTTGCCTCGTTAAGACGATAGGGCCTTCATTTTTCATCCGATCTTTACCAAACTTCATCAGATTGTTAATGTCTATAAAAGCTTGGTCAAGTTCGAAAACCCACCAGATCGGACCATAGGGCCTTCATTTTTCATCCGATCTTTACCAAACTTCATCAGATTGTTAATGTCTATAAAAGCTTGGTCAAGTTCGAAAACCAACCAGATCGGACCAGTAACAGCGGAGTTATGCCCTTGCTTTTGTTAAAAATGCTGTAATTTGCCTCGTTAATACGATATGGCCTTCATTTTTCATCTGATCTTTACCAAACATTACCAGATTCTTTAGTTATGGCCCTTGATTTAGTTAAAAAGCTGTTTTTGCCCTAAACTTTCAAAAAAACGTAAATGGCAGTCACTTGCTTCATTGATGTTATAAGAGCCATGTTAGCCAGTAGAGCGTCCACAGGCCCTCTTGGGCCTCTTGTTTTTGTGAGGGGTTTAGGACTTGCGTTGTAAACCTTCTCGCCTCTCGCCGCTGCAGGTTCAAATGCCACTAGGAGCTCAACTTTTAAGTGAAAAAGTGTCGGTTGGTGGGAGGTTTACAGTACTGCTTCTACCTAGGAATACGTTAGTGGTCTGCACCTCAACGTTAGTGGTCTGCACCTAAAAAAAATCCACCGTCGTGCACAGCCTAAAATGTGCTAAAAAATGACGTTAAACATCAAACTAACAATCATTTTGCCTGAACCAAATAATAGTTTTTAAACAAAATTTTGATAAGACTTACTCTAGAATATGCCTCTCTGGGTTTTCCCAGTTATGTAAGCAAGGACAAATCAGACAATGAAATAAGTTTTTTTCAATATTTTTTTTCAATGGGTAGATTTACCTACAGCATTTGTACCTACATGGAAAACCCATTGATATTAATTGCGAGTATAACGTATTGCAACTTGACTTCCAGGAAGGACAAGAGAGCTCCAGCAGTTAAAGAAAAGATAGCAAGTGGCAAACTGTCCAGTGGACAAAGAACTGCTCTCAAACAACGTCAAACTTCAAAACAACAGAGAAAAGAAAAAGCACTTGCCAAGCGCGAGTTGCCAGTAGCCGAGTTTGACTTGTGGGGAGGTATGGTTTACCTTTTATACAGTAAAATTAACCAGATGATTGTGAAATGGTGTTTTACCACCATTGTGAAGCCATATCAGCAAATAAACATGAAATGTACAGTGAATAGGATAGCCAATAAGCTGTATGTGACAGTGGCCCCATATGCTGGAATATCATTGGGCCATTTGCAGTTCTACTAGGCCATTCTAAAATACAACTTTAATGCCTTAACACTTGTTATAAAGCAGATAAACATTTCAAAACTAAATGAACATTAATGAGTAAATCACTGTACTCGTGCACTTTCATTTAGTTTTGAAATGTCAATTATCATACTTGAGAGAAATAACACGGAGTCTATTACTCAACCTGACTCAAGAACAGCCAGTCATTTTGTTGCAGTTACACTGGTTTTAGTCGTGCGATTCTTAAACTGATGGAATTTGTGGAGTGCCCAATCAAAATCCACAAGATCCCCGTCAAGCTTAATACTTAGCAGACTGTCACATATTATTGGAGATACACGATTTCTCTGCTTAGTAACTACGAGATTTTGTTGGCTGTCTGCTATATGTAGTGGTAAAATAAGTGCAGTCTATGCAAGCTTGATGACTTCCGGAAGACTGTCTTGGTGGTGAAGTTACAATATTAAGCAACGTGTAAATATTCGACTTTTCTATACAATACCTGGATTTTCCGATACATTTCAATCTACTGTCATCAAAATATTAGAAACATATTTCATAAAATGTATCCGTTCTATTATTGGTGCGGTTACAATTTTTAGCTCTACTGATCAGAGATCAGCAGAGCTTATGCCGTGGTGCGGTGTCCGTCTGTCCTTCCGTAAAAAAATTTTTTGTAGCGACTACTCCTCTGAAACTACTGAATGGATTTTCATGAAACTTTACAGAAATGTTGCCCATGAAGTCTAGTTGATCCTAGCAAAAATTCATGTCGATGTGAAATCCAATTTGGCCGCCAAATCTAAAAATAGGTTTTTAAAAAACCGAGTTTGTAGCGACTACATCTTGAAAACTCGAAGTGATATTGATATGGGACTTTTTCTAAAATGATCAGCATGACATGATGTTGGTCCTTGTCGAAAATCGTTTTGATTCAACGTTAAACATGGCTGCCAGCGGCCATCTTTGTTTACATAGAGTTATATAATTAAAACTTGTAGCGACTACTTCTCTGAAACTACTTGACGGATTTTCATGAAACTTCACAGGAATGTTGCTCTTGATGTCTAATTGATCCTAGCAAAATTTCAGGTCGGCCAGAAATTCAAGATGGCCGCCACGGCTAAAAATAAATTTTCAAAATACAAGTTTGTAGCGACTACTTCTTGAAAACTATAAGTGATATTGATATGGGACTTTTTCTAAAATGATCAGTATGGCATGATGTTGGTCCTTGTCAAAAATCGTTTTGATTCGACGTTAAACATGGCTGCCAGCGGCCATCTTTGTTTACATAGAGTTATATAGTAAAAACTTGTAGCGACTACTTCTCTGAAACTACTTGACGGATTTTCATGAAACTTCACAGGAATGTTGCTCTTGATGTCTCATTGATCCTAGCAAAATTTCAGGTCGGTCGGCCAGAAATTCAAGATGGCCGCCACGGCTAAAAATAAATTTTCAAAATACAAGTTTGTAGCGACTACTTCTTGAAAACTCTAAGTGATATTGATATGGGACTTTTTCTAAAATGATCAGCATGACATGATGTTGGTCCTTGTCGAAAATCGTTTTGATTCAACGTTAAACATGGCTGCCAGCGGCCATCTTTGTTTACATAGAGTTATATAATTAAAACTTGTAGCGACTACTTCTCTGAAACTACTTGACGGATTTTCATGAAACTTCACAGGAATGTTGCTCTTGATGTCTAATTGATCCTAGCAAAATTTCAGGTCGGCCAGAAATTCAAGATGGCCGCCAAGGCTAAAAATAAATTTTCAAAATACAAGTTTGTAGCGACTACTTCTTGAAAACTATAAGTGATATTGATATGGGACTTTTTCTAAAATGATCAGTATGGCATGATGTTGGTCCTTGTCAAAAATCGTTTTGATTCGACGTTAAACATGGCTGCCAGCGGCCATCTTTGTTTACATAGAGTTATATAGTAAAAACTTGTAGCGACTACTTCTCTGAAACTACTCGACGGATTTTCATGAAACTTCCCAGGAATGTTGCTCTTGATGTCTCATTGATCCTAGCAAAATTTCAGCTCGGCCAGAAATTCAAGATGGCCGCCACGGCTAAAAATAAATTTTCAAAATACAAGTTTGTAGCGACTACTTCTTGAAAACTATAAGTGATATTGATATGGGACTTTTTCTAAAATGATCAGTATGGCATGATGTTGGTCCTTGTCAAAAATCGTTTTGATTCGACGTTAAACATGGCTGCCAGCGGCCATCTTTGTTTACATAGAGTTATATAGTAAAAACTTGTAGCGACTACTCCTCTGAAACAACTTAGCGGATTTTCATGAAACTTTACAAGAATGTTGCTCTTAATGTTAAATTGATCCTAGCAAAATTTCAGATCGGCCAGAAATTCAAGATGGCCGCCACAGCTAAAAATAGATTTTTAAAAAATACGTTTGTAGCGACTACTTTTTGAAAACTATAAGTGATATTGATATGGGACTTTTTCTAAAATGATCAGCATGACATGATGGTTATCCGAGTCGAACATTATTTTGATTCGATGTTAAACATGGCTGCCAGTGGCCATCTTTGTTTACATAGAGTTATATAATGAAAACTTGAAGCGATTACTCCTCTGAAACTACTTGACGGATTTTCATGAAACTTCACACACATGTTGCTCTTGATGTCTTTCTTATTGATCCTAGCAAAATTTCAGGTCGGCCGGAAATTCAAGATGGCCGCCATGGCTAAAAATAGATTTTCAAAATACAAGTTTGTAGCGACTACTTCTTGAAAACTATAAGTGATATTGATATGGGACTTTTTCTAAAATGATCAGCATGACATGATGTTGGTCCTTATCAAAAATCGTTTTGATTCGATGTTAAACATGGCTGTCAGCAGCCATCTTTGTTTACATAGAGTTATATAATGAAAACTTGTAGCGACTACTTCTCTGAAACTACGTGACGGATTTTCATGAAATTTCACAGGAATGTTGGTCTTGATATCTTATTGATCCTAGCAAAATTTCAGGTCGGCTGGAAATTCAAGATGGTCGCCACGGCTAAAAATAAATTTTGAAAAAACAAGTTTGTAGCAACTATTTCCTGAAATCAAAATCAATCAGTCGAGCTTCAAGGTCATTGACCTCTTGTTATATTACTCAATGTGTTTGGCGAGTTTCTTAATTTCTAACCAATGAAATTGATCCTCAGTGAACAGTCGGGAGTTATTTATAGCAATTAGAATTTCAATCAAAGGGAGGACATCCATGTTTCTTAACGTTTTACGTCTGCCCAGAAACTCGAAAATGATTGACAGCGGGTAATAGATTAACAAATTATATTCATGCGCCGTATCGAGCATTATAAAACAGTGTCGCAGGGCCATTTGTAATTTAATGCGACTACTACAGGCCTCTACATTAACTTTTGGATCCACTTGTCCTGTCGGACAGGTGGCTTCAGAAATCCCCTTGTCCTGACCTATAATGAACTTGTCCGAATATGAAATCTCAATTTTTTACTGTAAAGGCATTAAAAGATGTAAAATAAAGCATTTCTATTCAGAGATTGAGATCCGATGAAGCGTGATACATGTACCCAATCCGCAAAGCGGTCGTGTGTGATTGTCGCAAAATGTTCAAGCGATTTTTATTTCGTAAAATTTATGATTAGCGTATAATTAAACAACTTGCTTTTGTTGTATTTTATTAACAATATTTTCACAACATAAGGAATGCTTTTTGTCATTCAAAATCGGGAGAATAAAACGTCAAATACAGGGATCCCAAGCAACGTGTTGCGACAAGCAACTATCTATATATACACTATCTATATATATCGGCAGGGAAAATCCTGCCGCGCATGCGCAAAACTGTCTAGTTTACAATCACTTCCTATTAGACAACACTTGCTACGGTGAGGTTTGAATTTTGTCAATTGGCGTGGGTTTTCAGCGTATTTTGGCGTGTGTTTTCATTTTTTAGCTCGACTATTCGAAGAATAAGAGAGCTTATGTAATCACCCTGGGGTCGGCGTCGGCGTCCCACATCAAGGTTTGCGTGTAAGCTGTGTTTACAAGTCTATATCTCTTACATTTCTTATCCTAGCACAACCAAATTTGTTCATGGGCTTCCTTGTAGCATTATCTTAAGGGCTGCATAAGCATTTTTGGTTCCTGTAACCCATGGGCTCCCATGGAAACCAAATTATGATAGCCCATAAAATGTGCCCCATTTCACATCAAATTTTGCGTGTAAGTTGTGTTTACAAGTCTATATCTCTTACAATTCTTACCCTAGCACAACCAAATTTGGCCATTAGCTTCCTTATAGCATTATCATAAGGGCTGCTTAAGTAATTTTGGTTCCTGTAACCCCTGGGCTCCCATGGAACCCAAATTCGGATAGCCCTTAAAATATGTCTGTTTCACATCAAATTTTGCGTGTAAGCTGTGTTTACAGGTCTATATCTCTTACATTTCTTGTCCTAGCTGAACTAAATTTTGGAATTGGTTTCCTTATAGTATGTTGTAAAGGGTTGGATAAGTAATTTTGTCTTCTGCAAATTCTGGGCTCCCATGGAACCCAAATTGTGATGGCCCATAAAATGTGAAATAAAGGCAGATTTAGGTTTGCATGTAAGCATGTATATGTCTATAATTTTGGTTTGGGATTTGTTATAGCATTATGGATCTTATTACTTCACCCATATTGGGGCATGGGCTCCCTCCTCCCCACCCCCCTACACCCGCCCCCACTCCCCTCCACACTTTTTTTTTTTTTTTTACATATTTCTGTCTTGTTTTAGTCAATTCTTACACATATATGTTGCAACCCTCCCCTCCCCACTCGCCTTTCACCCCCTCCCCCCCCCCCACCCAGACTTGATTTTTTTTTTTTTTACATATTTCTTTGTTGTTTTAGTCAATTCTTACACATCACATATATGTTACCCCCTCCCCCACCCTACCCACTCCTGCCTCTCACCCCCGCTCCACCTCCCTCCCCCTCACCCCCACTTGAAACTATTTTTTTTTTTTACATATTTCTGTGTTGCTTTTGTAAATTCTTACACATATATGTTGCTGCCCCTCCCTAAACCCCCGCCTCTCACCCCCCATCTGCCCCCCACTTGAAACATTATTATTTTTTTTACATGTTTCTTTGTTGTTTTAGTAAATTCTTACACATATGTGTTTCCCCCCCCCCCACCCCCCACCCCCTTGTTTTCTGATGGTATATACTTGCTATAAATTTATTATTCTCTGAAAAATCGAATAGTCGTGCTGCGCTGTTCTCCGACAGCTCTTGTTGTTTTTTTCTACTTGCCCGATCGGACAACCTGGATTCAGAATCAACTTGTCCGGACCGAAGTCTGGGTTGCCAAAACCTATCGGACAATGCCTAATGTCGAGCCCTGTACTATCTCATTCACTGCATGTAAATATAATCACACTTGGTTATGCTGCCCTTATATATCAGTCACTATATCCACCTGACATTGTTTTTTGCTGATAACGTAACTGTCATCTGAAGTTTATAATTAGAACATATGTTTAACTTCTATATTTTAAATAATGGTGTTTCTCTATTTCTCGGTCTTTCTCCCTAGATACATTAGAAAAGGAGCATGCTAAAGATGACGACCATTTTCTACTGATCACAAAGAAAACGCGAGTTCAGGTAAATCATAAACGTATTTCTTTTTGTTCATCTCAGTGTATGTAGGAATTCTTTACCGATAGGTGTCTCCGTGGCCGAGTGGTTAACAACGTTGCATTGTATACCTTCTCGCTTCTAACCGCTGCGGGTTCGAATCCCATTGGAAGATCGACTTGTAAGTAAGGAAGTGTCGATTCTTAGGGATGGCGGGAGGTTTACAGTACTGGTTCTACCCAGGAAAAGTGGATGGTCTGCCTCCACCACAAAAATATCGACCTTGCATGTGTTGCAAATGACGTAAAACACCATACAAACAAACAAACAAATTTACCGATTAATAAGGAGCAGCGAGGCCATGGACTCTGGAAAACAAGGAAAACAGAGAAAATGGCAAAAATAAATTCCTTGCAGACAAAAATTAGAGAATTTGGAAAAAATTAGGGAATAGTCGGGGAATTTTATTTCTGCATTAACTTGCACAATAAAAAAAATACTGTTAAAACATGTAATTGACAACCTTCAGCAGGCAGAAACACATAGATATTTAATGATTTTTTTTCTGTGAATATGAATTCCATATTGATAAATCAATTATAAACATTTTAGATTGTATCTTAAATAGTTTAAATATGAAATAAAGAAAAAATTAAAAAAAAGTGAAGGTATGGCTATACTGCAGGATGGAGACTGTCCAACTGAACTGCTACTGTGCACATTATAGTGAATGGTAACGTTTTTAGCCGGGGTTTTTTGAAGAAAAAAAATCGGCTTAATATAGATTGGCATAAACCGGTCGGTCGGTGGTTGGCGGGGGTCAACATTTTGCATGTCCGATCTTCATCAAATTTTAACAGCACATTCCTCTCATCAAGCACTGACCTTACCCTGAAAACTAGGTCAGTGTGACCTACTTTCTCCAAAATATGCTTTACGTTAACCTTTTTTTTGTGTAAGTTTCGGCGGTGGGGAAAATAAAGTTTTTGTTATATCTCAGCATTACCATGTCCGATCTTCATCAAATTTTAACAGCACCTTCCTATCATCAAGCACTGACCTAACCCTTAAAACTAGGTCACTGTGACCTACTTTCTCAGAAATATGCGTTACGTTAACCTTTTTTTTTGTTTAAGTTTCGGCGGTGGGGAAAATAAAGTTTTTGTTATATCTCAGCATTACCATGTCGATTTTCATCAAGTTTAAACAGCACCTTCCTATCATCAAGCACTGACCTAACCCTGAATACTAGGTCACTGTGACCTACTTTCTCCGAAATATGCGTTACGTTAACCTTCTTTTTGTTTAAGTTTCGGCGGTGGGGAAAATAACGTTTTTGTTACATCTCAGCATTACCATGTCCGATCTTCATCAAACTGTAACAGCACCTTCCTCTCATCAAGCACTGATCTTAAAAACTAGGTCACTGTGACCTACTTTCTCCAGAATATTTGCTATAACATTAAAGCATCCTCCCATTCCCAAAAATATCTATTTAGAAAATCTCTGTTAAATAGTTTTCACCAAACACACAGGCACTTATCTTTCACATTTTGGAAAACCGGGCTTTAACGCCACCAGGCGTTTATCTCTTGTGTTTAAGTTTGGGCAGGGAGGAATTAAGTTTTTGTTATATCTCAGCATTACCATGTCCGATCTTCATCAAATTATAACGGCACCTTCCTCTCATCAGGCACTGACCGTACCTGATAACTAGGTCACTATGACCTACTTTCTACAAAATATATGTTATGTTAGACTTTTTAACTTTGTTATACGGGCATCAATTTTTATATTTTTTTATATCTCGTCATTGCCATGTGCAATTATTATAAAACTTGGACAGTAAGTTGCTGACATGTACCAAACATCATGCGCTGAAAATGAAAACTATGTTTTCAACATTAAAGCCAAGAAAACTATCTAGAAAAGCTGTATTAAATAGTTTCACCAAACACACAGGCACTCATCTTTCACATTTTGGAATACCCGGCTTTAATGCCAATATTTGTATTGGGATATATGCCTGAGTTCTTCCACGTAATAATACTGCACGACTTTACGAGCGCAATATTTATACATGGAAGTAAGAGTGCATTTGTCCCAATACAAATCTAATAACCTTTTAATTGCCTATGCATTTTTAATGTAAAAACAAATAATTAGAACTAACCAATAGGTTTTAACGTTTAATTTTCAACAAAAATAGTTATATCAAACAAACATATTGTCGTAACATCATAGGAATTTTTCACAATGAAGCGAAAGTACTATGATGTTTTAATACACCACATGACAAATTTCCAGTGACGTGAACTGCGAACTGCACCAATCCCTAACGAATATGCAAACTAGTAGTTCCAGTACAATGATTTTACAACTGAGGGGAGAATATTAACGTTTCTGTTACATTGAAAGTAAATGGTTATTTGTAAACAAACATGTATTCCATCGAGAACATTACAGAAGCTGTGCGTAAATTTAATAAAGAGAGCACACCCAAGCCAAAACAGGTTGAATGTTTTCAACATCTTCTCTAAGATGATGATGTTATTGCCAATTTGCCTGTTGGTTACGGCAAGAGTTTACTGTACGTGATTTGTGTGGTGGCAGGGACTATTGGCTACAATATCACTGCACTGTTGACTATATTGTAGGTACCAGTCCATCGTATACTGCTACAGTACACATTATATTGAGTGGTAATATTAATTGCTATATTGTAGGTACCAGTCCATCGTATACTGCTACAGTACACATTATATTGAGTGGTAATATTAATTGCTATATTGTAGGTACCAGTCCATCGTATACTGCTACAGTACACATTATATTGAGTGGTAATATTAATTGCTATATTGTAGGTACCAGTCCATCGTATACTGCTACAGTGGACATTATATTGAGTGGTAATATTAATTGCTATATTGTAGGTACCAGTCCATCGTATACTGCTACAGTACACATTATATTGAGTGGTAATATTAATTGCTATATTGTAGGTACCAGTCCATCATAAGCTGCCAGTGTCCAAGTTACCAGCTGTAGAAGTTCCGCATGGGGGATCCTCATACAATCCAGCATTTGATGAACACCAGGTTGGTAGATATTGCAGGTTTTGGTGGACCTGTTTTAAGACGAGTTGTGTTTGTCTCATATTTTCAATGAAAGGTTGGATACACAATGAAGTCCAAGGCATCAGCTTTAAGTGTTCACATTTAGCTTTATTTATCTGGGGCTGTATGCTTTAAATTAACCAAACGTGGGTTGAAGTTTTATAGTGGGTAGTACAGCTTACAAATAGCAGTTGTTAATATGCCCCTGCCATCAACCGTGGAGGAGGGCTCATATATATATATATACTATATACTATAACAGTATTTTACACTACTATAACTACATTTTACATGAGATATGGCTTTTGGTTATTTAAAAAGCCAAGTAAAAAATACCTTGTGTCAGAAACGTCTTTTTTATCCCAGTAGATTGTTTTAAAATTTACATACTGGTTTTGTTTCATTTAAAAACAAGCATATTTTTAGGGTGTTGACATTTTTGCGGGGGCATCTGCGTCTTTGAACACATTCTAGTTTATTATTTTGTGTTGAGCTATTTATTATGAATAACTGCATGCACTATATCTACCAAACTTTGATGTTGTGATTATTTGGCTGTATACATATAATAATATCATTATGACACCCCACGCAAAAATTATCTTGGGAGATGACTCCTTATGATTTTGAGGTCAGTAGGTTAAAAATCAAGGTCGCCGACATCCGATCATGAACATTCTTGTCCTTTCTGTAACATCTCTCCACCAGAAGAAAATATCATGAAACTCATAGGTGAACTGCCTATATTGAGATGACCCTTATTTTGATTTTGGTCAGTAGGTCAGAGGTCAAGGTCGCCTTGATGCAATCATGAAAATCCTTGTTAACATAGACATGCAAGAAATAACTTTAAAACAGATCTTCTCTGAAATCCCAAGGTATAGTCCTGAAATGTATTGCTAGAAGCATAAAACGTATAATCATCTACCAAGTTTTTTCAAATGATGACTGTGTAGAAATCTGTCCCGCCCTGGCGGTCACAGTTTTACATGCAGTTCTATAGGAAAACCTTTAAACAATCTTTGCTCTGAAACTAAAGGAGCTAGATGTCTTAATATTGTATATGTACCATAAGCTTATGGTTCTCTACCAGGTTTGTTCAAATGACAAGATGGGTAAAATTTGCCTCCACCCCAGGGGTAACATGTCTTACATAGACTTATATAGGGAAACACTTGAACAATATTCTTCTCTGAAACCAAAAGGTATAGTCACTCTCAGCTCTCTTATATAAAATGCAGTGTAAGTTTTATAAAGTCAGTTTACGATGCTCTACCATGTTTGTTCAAATGGTGACCCTGGTTCATTGATGTATGCCCCTTTTTTCAACTTAGTTTATTTCTTATATATACTACTTTATTATTATATAGTTAATGCATTCTTGTGCACTCCACTCCTCCTACAACTTCCATTTGATTGAATTGAAATTTGAAATATCTATTAGTTCTACATGGTGTACAACATTGACATAAACATACACATGTTTATTCTCACATTTATTTTCACTTTTTGAATCTTTACCCAGGTAGCCAGGGTATATAAGTCGCCCCCACCGTTCTAGTTCATCTTCAGTTACATAAAACAAATACATGTTGTAATCTTGATGTCATTTAGGCTTTGCTCAGAAAAGCCCATGCCGCTGAGGAAAGGAAAGTAAAGCGGGAAGAGAAAATCCTACGGGCCCTCGATGCCAAGTTTCCGGCAGTTGGTGAAGGCCCGACTGAGGTAAGAGATTGGAGAGGTTGGAAGAGCATTACCATTATAAGTAACCTGCACATACAATATGTTTAACAAATTCTTATAACATTTATTAATAAAATATAACAAAATAAAGTAGCTACAGATATTTTTCCAAACATGTATTAAATATTTGAATGAATAGTTTTATCTTTGTCATTGAGAGGGGCATGTATTGCCACCCTTGTTTGTTGTTCTTTCCGAATAACCTTACTAGGTTATGGTTTACATGTATATTTAGCTCCACCTTTTTTCTGACCGCCACAGGCTAGTAGACTTGAGGAAATGTCGGTTGGTTTATTTGAAGAGAAAAATGACACTGAAAATACCAACGAAGACCCTGGGGATCTGGATAAACTGTCTGTGAATCCACCAGTACGCAGAGAAAACAAAAAAGATGAAAGACAAAGAAAGAAGGAAAAAGCAAGAAAAGAAAAGGTATGTACAGTGACTTTTAATTATAATATACATAATGTTTGTCCGTAACAGCTCTCATCGCTGGGAGCTTGACTTGTCTTGACTTGACTTGTCTAGTGAGAAAATGTCGATACTTATGAATGGCGGAAGCTATACAGTCGTGGTTCTAGCCAAGAAAACGGCAACGGTCGGCCACTACCAAAAATAAAAAAATACCGTCATATATGGCCTAACGTGATTAAAATGATGTAAAAACACCACACCATTCAAACACTTTTCTGTAACGGTTAATAAGAGATCGCTTATGTGTAGTTATAGAGTTTTTAAATATTTTCAACTCTTTTTTTTCCGAATAAGAAATATTTAAAATAAAATAGGTTTAGTATAATCAAATTTATTTTTTAAATTTTGTTTTTCTTTAATTGAGAAACACAACTAATTTATATTGACCATCTCCATTGTTACTATTAAAATTGGCACTACAACCTGTAGTGCAAACGTACGAGATCTAGTTTATATATTACATTCTTACCAACTGGCAAGATCTGAATCATAGACCATGTAACAAGAAAACCAGAGCTCCAGATAAGGATTTGGACATTGAGTATTTTTACTCCATTGTTTTTATTTTAATTGAGTATTTGCGTTTTGCAGTTGGGTAAAAAAAATAATTACCCCATCATTTATTTTTCAATTGGGTATTTTTATCCTATCCGGATGTTTTCAATTGGGTATTTTCTTGTAAAATTAACTAATAACAAACAAAACACATAATCAAACATGGTACTCACGTTTATCATTATGTTCTGTGCATACTGTCATATGTAAACTGTAACACATGCCTTGTGAATCGTAGACAACATTGAATAGTACATCATCTAAGATTATTTTTGAAATTTGTTTTGCCTCCGTTGACTAACTGTGGTCAAAATAGTTACTGATTGTATTTATTTGTGTTTTTTGCGGGTTTTTTTCCGTCTGCGTTTGTTTACAATCGTCGACATTTTTAATCGACGCTTGATTTAGATCGCCGAGCGCCTACACGATATAAAAGGAGTACAGGCAAAAATGATTACATCACGCACAATTAAAACTGAATTTCGGAACCAGTCTGTTTACTCGGCAGTTTCGGTCTTTAACCTATATTTGATTTTGTTTCGAGATATTGTGAGAACTCTGGGCAAATACGCGATCGATTAGCAATGAAAAATTGCAAATACGCAAGCAATTTGCAAGGAATTGCATATCAAACATTTCTTTTGCGTTATGATACGCATGTTTTTGTATTTATATTGCTTTTTCTACCATTTTATTTGCGTATTTACGCAAATACGCACCTTATCTGGAGCTCTGGAAAACTATAAAAGAAAACATTCCTTTCGCAAGACCTGGTTTCTGGTTAAATAATATTTTCCAACAGTTGTCATTTAAAAATTTATGCTAAATTATTGCATATCATTTTAGGAAAAGCAAGCGGAAAAAGAAAAGAGAAAGAGAGTTAAAGACAGTACTTTCTTTAGGTAAGGCTTTATTACTTATAAGAGAGAAACTACATTAGCACATTTAATATTAAAGAGTTAGTGTACAATTTTCAACAGTAACTGTACTTGTTACAGTTCACAGTCTTAAGAACATAGAAAATTCTGCCGTAAATGTTTTTTTACTATTTTTATTAACTTGACTGGCCAATTACCAGTAGGACTGACGCCATGGTCTGTTGTCCGTCGTCTGGTGGTCGACTGTTTTACTATTTCATGTCAACACTAACAGCTTCATGTTGCATCAGCGCCCCGTTTTATGAAACAACTTACGACCATTTTGATCGTAAATCATTTCTTAAATGCTTCCCTATTAATTACACTTTTCAAATAAACATGATTTCATTTCATTTTCTTGTAATTGTGATATTTCTGCACAACATGCACACATAATTGTCTACATTTGATGCTTAGGTGAAAAATATGAACGATTTTAAAATTTGAGACTTATCGTAAGATGTTTAATAAAACATAGCCCTGATCTTTACCATACTTGGCCAGAGTCTTAATATTGATGAAAAGCTTGGATGAGATTGAAAACCACCAATATTGGATAATAAACATCAGAGTTATGGCCCTTGATTTAATGGCAAATGCTATTTCTGACTTTTCAAAGCTAGCACCTTCATTTTGCATCCGTTCTATGCATAATTTAGCCAGAATCTTAATATCGATAAAAGCTTGGACAAGTTCAGAAACCATCAGTATCGGATAAAAAATATCAGAGTTAAGGCCATTGATTTAATGAAAAATGCTATACTTTACCTTGTCAACATTCTAACACCTTTATTTTGTATTTGATCTTTACCAAACTTGGCCACGGTCTTAATATCGATGAAAGCTTGGACTAGTTCGAAAACCACCTTTGTCAGAAAATAAGCACTAGGGTTACGACTCTTCACTCATTAAATACGTTATGCTTTGCTTTGTTATTTTGTAGCTACTTCACCAAACTTATTAAAAGTGTTAATGTTCTGATTGACAAAATACAGTCAGTTCCTGTATTGTTATAACTGCCATGTTAGAAGTAGAGCGTCCAAAGGCCCTCATGTGCCTCTTGTTATGTTAAAGAACATATGTTTCAAGCGCATGTAATGCTGCGAAGGATCTACTGAAAGAATTGGTAGATTTGTAAACCATTCAAAATCTGTTTGAAACTACTTTTTAAAATTCATTTTTTATGCTGAAAGTATAAAATGAAAAAAGGAAAATAGGGTAGTAGTGTCTTTGTAAATATAGTTGAGCAATGTATCTAGAAATGAAAATTCCTGGTATTAAAACATCATAACTTTATCTCATTTTCAGGTTAAAGGGAATAAAAACTGCAGTAAAGGAAAGAGAAGCAGAGTTGACCAGAAGAGAAGATAAAAAGGTGGAGTACAGAGCTGGTGAATTGTACAGGACCCGACGCCTGGGGCGATTGAAGTATCCTTTGTTGTCCTAATTGGGCAGACTTGAAAAATGAAATAGTGATCGCAACAACAGTCGTTGTATTAACAACTGCGCCAGTATTTGATAAACGGTTTCGAAAACCTCCTGACATTTCTTTTTTAAATTACGACTCTCCTTTTGTAACCGCAGCATGTTGTAAAATGTAGCTTTTGAACCAGAATTTAATTTTATTAAAAAGTACAAAATGATACAGTAATTAATAATAAATTGTCCTGTATTAAAAACCCCAAATATGCCTTCTGTTTGTATTAGGCCAAATAAGATTATACCAGTGTTTCCTGTAACATTGCTGAAAAAAATAGGGTAGGTAGGTAGGCATTTTATTTTATTATTTTATTTTATTTTTTGGCGAAGTTACATTTATGATTGGGAAAATGTGGTATTTTAAAAACTACAATAGATAACAATATGAAATTGTGTATGTTTTATTGTTTCCCAAAAGGCCTGGCAACAACTGGCTCTTTTCCCAATCACTTGCAATTATTGCAAAGGGGTAAAACAGTTTAATTTATATAAGTCCGGAAGAGGGTCAGTTCCAACAGCAGTACAATGAGCACATGAGTCGGCCGTGATCGCGTGAACATAAAAAAGACATTAATTTGTATTTATTTTTTAATTTTTTTAAAAAAATAAAAATTCAATCAAAAAAAAAGGAGTCGGGGGTGTTTTCAGAGGGTCGGTCGGGTTACAGTAAACACAGGTATAATTTTATTTAGCCTTACAAATACACCTGCAGTTGGATTCATCACTGCATTCAACTTCAAAAGAATGTATTCTGTGGTTAGTATACATAAAAATGCCCTGAGCATTTCATTCTGTATTCAGCGAATACAGTGTGTAGCGAATACACTGTAACAGTGTGTATTATTTGATATGCATTTGATTTTTTATGCTCCATTTGCAGTAGATTTCCTGTATTCATTGTAAATTATTGATTAAAATGCACTCATTATTTCATTCTGCATGAACTCAGTCATATACATAGTGCATTATTTCGTGTGCTTTTCATTTCTGTTTTGCATTTCGAATGCATTAAGTTTGTGTTCAGTTCACATTCAGTAAAATATTCAGTTTGTTTGCATTGCATTCAGTTTGTATTCAGTTTGTTTTTTATGAAGAGAAGGCGGCATATAGTAGTCGCACCGTTCGTCCGTACCATCGTGTCCGCACAATAACTGTGACATTCATGGACGGATTTTCAAATAACTTGGCACAAGTGCTCATCATAACAAGACGACATGTCGCGCACATAATCCAGGTCCGTGACTCCAAGGTCTAGGTCACACTTAGAGGTCAAAGGTCAAAAAGAAGTTCTTTCGTGTCCAGTCAATCTGACATTCATGGACGGATTTTCAAAAAACTTGGCACAAGTGCTCACCACAAGACGACGTGTCGAGCACAAAATCAAGGTCCATGGAGATGAAGGTCAAGGTCACACTTAGAGGTCAAAGGTCAAAAAGAAGTGCTTTGGTGTCCGATCAATAACTCTTGACATCCATGGACGGATTTGCAAATAACTTGGCACAAGTGCTCACCATAACAACATGACGTGTCGCGCACAAAATCCAGGTCTGTGGTGACAAGTTTGAGGTCACACTTATAGGTGAAAAGTCAAAACCACTTCGTCCGTACCATCGTGTCCGGTCAATAACTCTGACATTCATGAACGGATTTTTCAAATAACTTGGCACAAGTGCTCATCATATCAAGACGACATGTCGCGCACAAAATCCAGGTCCGTGGCTCCAAGGTCAAGGTCACACTTAGAGGTCAAAGGTCAAAAAGAAGTGCTTTCCTGTCCAGTCAATCTGATATTCATGGACGGATTTTCAAATAACTTGGCACAAGTGCTCACCACAAGACGACGTGTCACGCACAAAATCCAGGTCCATGGCAACAAGGTCAAGGTCACACTTAGAGGTCAAAGGTCAAAAAGAAGTGCTTTGGTGTCCGGTCAATAACTCTTGACATCCATGGACGGATTTGCAAATAACTTGGCACAAGTGCTCACCACAACAAAATCCAGGTCCGTGGTGACAAGTTTAAGGTCACACTTAGAGGTGAAAAGTCAAAACCACTTCGGGGGGCATTTGTCACTTACAGTGACATTTCTTGTAATGTATTCAGTTTGTATTCAATTTGGTGCGCTTGAACAGAATAAGGCCCATTTCACCTTTTGCTATAAAAGTAATGCATCAAATTGTCATTCACTCTGTCGGATGGGTTATTCCCCTGTTTAATCAGTGGAGAGGAAATCCATAAGATTATTTTAAATGTTCACTTAAAGCATTACACAAGTATCTTTAACTTGCATCAGATTTGAAGAACCTGATCTAGAGATAAAATTAAGTGATGAGCTTGTCGGATCACTCAGAGAAGTAAAGGTATGAATGTACAGATTAAACTCTTACGTATTATATACTACTTTTTTGTCGCTTTCTTAGCATGGCAGACACTTAAGGATCACTTTGTCTATCGTCCGTCTTCCGTCAAACTTTAACTTGCAACCTAACTTTGGCCATAACTTGAAAAGTATTTGACCTATGTCCATAAACCTTTACACACATCGTTATCTTAACCCAAGGAATTTCATTAAACATTTCCAATAACTGACACTTTGGCAGAGTTTATAGTATAACCATTTTCATAAAACTTTAATAAGAGCTGAAATTAGCACACGACAGGCGATACAAGTGTTCCGTGGAACATCCTTCTAGTTTATACCATAAATTGTAAGTTTATCCTATTTTAATAATTTATTTAATTCACTGCTATAATTCAAGTGATGATTGCATTGTTAATTGTGTCTGTCCCTATGAATTGGTAGGGGAGACATATAGTTCTTGTCCTTTCCATCCGTCTGTCCTCACAAATCTTGTCTGCTTACTCCTCCTAAACAGCTTGTTGGATTTTGAAGGTCAAAGGTCAAGGTCACCATTAACTGATAATATAAACCTTGTCCAGACTATAATTCCACTTCCCTCAAGCAAATCTCATAAAACTTTACTGTTTACTGGTGAGAAGATGACCACTATTGATTTTAAGGTCAGTATGTTAAAGGTCGAGGTTACCGTGACCAATCCGTCACAAATCAAGTTTGCACTACTTTTAAACGACTTGTTGTTTTTGACAAAACTTTGCACGAAGCATTAGGAAGAGGTCCAGTTGTTCATATTTTGTGGTCAGAGGTCAATGTCATCATAACCTGATAATGAAAAACCTTATCCCTACTGTAATTCCACTTCCACAGAAGCAGATCTCATCAATTTCATGTATTGATTGCCTGTGGTGAGATGCAACCCCAGTGATTTTGATATCAGTAGGTCAAAGGTGATGGTCACTGTGACCCGATAATGAAAAACCTTGTCCACACCATAAGTCCACTTCCCATAAAACAAATTGCGTGGAACTTCATGGATGGACTGCCTGTGGCAAGAGGATGACCTCTATTAATTTCAAAGGTCATGGTTCAAGGTCACCATGACCCAATAATGAAAAACCTTGTCCACACTGTGACACATCTTCCCTTGAAGCAAATCTCATGAACTCCATGGGTAGACTATATGTGGTGAGATATGACATTGATTTTGGAGTTAGTATGTCAAAGGTCAAGGTTACCGGACCGATAGTAAAACATCTTGTCTGTGCTGTAACTCCTGTTTTTCCTGAAGCAAATCCCATAAAACTTCATTGGTTGACTGCCTGTGGTGGGAGGATGAACACTTTTGTTTTTGAGGTCAGTAGATCAAAAGTCACCCTGACATCATGAAAAACCTTGTCCCACTCACTGTAACTCTTCCCTCGAAGCAAATCTCATGAAACTTCATGGGTTGACTGCCTGTGGAAAGAGGAATGGCACCCTACCCATTATCAAACCTATTTTAACAGGGTTGTGCATCTGTTTTTCTAAATAAAAAAACTAATTTGCGTATACATGCTAAATTCCTAAAACTGTACACTTTTCCGGTAATGTTGAATACTTATAATCTCGTGATTGAGTTTCTTTATCCTAAAATTGTCTTGAAGGTTGTAATTAAATAACGTCTAGTAATTAAATAATGTCAAGTTACTTAAACCACATGCTTACTTTTAATTTAGCCTGAAGGCCATTTGCTGGAAGACCGATTTAGAAGCTTGCAGAAAAGAAATATCATAGAACCAAGAAACAGAGCCAAGTAAGTGGATATTGTGAATCTTAAACAGTCGGGCTGTAACTTGATGAAGTTATTTTCGAAATAACTAAAACATGTCAGTAAACAAATTATTTCCCTTTGATACAGAGTAGCAGTTCATTCCTCTTACTTTTAGTAAAATAACTTATTTAGGATACTTTTGTAAAAAATATTTTAAGTTCATACAACTAGTGGCTGAAGCAATAAACACCAAGCAATAAATGCTTTCAGCAGAAAACTTGACAATCTAAGTTATGTCATATGTACCATCTTCAAGAGCATGCATAAAATATTTCCAAACGTTACGTTTTAGAAGTAATGGTAAATTAGTCAACAACAAAGATAAAAGAACCAGGGCCCTGTTTTATTAAACATCTTACGATAAGTCTTACATTTTAAAATCGTTCACTTTGTTCACCAAAGCATTCAATGTAGACAATTATGTGTACACATAGTGCAGAAATGTCACCTGTATAGGAAAATGAAATGTAATCATGTTTATTTTAAAAGTGTAATTTATAATGAAGCATTTAAGAAATTGATTTACGATCAAAATGGTCGTAAGTTGTTTCATATAACGGGGCCCAGGGTAAAATATCATATGTTATTAAAAGAAAAAAATCTGGTTTTGATAAAAAAAAAAGTAGATTTGAAAATACATGAATGCATATCTGAAAATAACTTCTTTTGAGTTATTTTGAAGAAAGAAAACAACAACAAAAACATACCAAAAACTGTTATAACCTAAACAAGTTTATATTTAAAAAATAACTTAATCAAGTTACACCCCTGACTGTTAAAGGGCGTACAGCAATCTTGAAGTTTTTTTTGAATATTTTGCATTAAAATGTATACCTTAATTTATTAATCAAGTATCATTTTCACTCCGCGAGTTTAATATTATTTTTATACAACGTTCCATTGTAAACCTTCACCTCTCACCGCTACGGGTTTGAATCCCATTGGGAGCTTGACGTGTAAGTGAGGAAATGTTGATTCTTACGGATGGCGGGAGGTGTACAGTACTGGTCCTACCCAGGAAGTGGGCGTGTTTATTTGTGGTGTAGGCCATCACAAAAAAACGACTGTCATATATAACCTTGCATGTGTTGAAAATGACGTAAAACAACACACAAACAAACAAACAAAAATAATATTATTTTTTATTAAAAAATCAAGATTGCTGTGCGTCCTTTTTTTTATTAAAACTCAAAAATAAGCAGTTTAATATCTATAAACATAGTTTATGCAAATCTTGTAACTGACAGAATTATGCTATCAAAAACTAGAATATAATAATACTTTCAAATATGCTAAATTAATAATTTCATTTTCATATCACAATTTTTTTAAAAACTAGTGCTCTATGAATAACTGTGCGTTTGCATGCAAAGAATATGTTGCAGGACCAATGGGTCATTTCACACTAAATGTATTATAGATGCATAATTATTGTTTACATAACAGCGTTGAACAAACATTAAAATGTTAGCAAATCAGAATAAAGAAAATTATTTCAAAATCAGTTTTATATATCAATTAATGTATTGGGGAAATCAGTTGGCCAAAAACACATTTAGTGTTAATATTATTGTGTCACCTGCATAGCATGGTAGACACCTAGGGATCACTTTTTCAGTAGTCTGTCTTGCGTCACACTTTAACATGCGACCTAACCTTGGCCATTACTTGAAAAATAATTTGACCTAAGTTCATAAAACCTCTCACACATCTTCGTCTCACATCAAGGAATGTTTTTAACACATGTCCAATAACTCTGACTTTCATATTAGCAGAGTAATGCCCCTTTTCATAAAAGCTAACCAAGCTCAATACTGGCTGAAATAAGTACACGGCAGGCAACACAAGTGGGATACAAGGAACACCCTTCCAGTACAATAACACATGATAAAAAGCCTGGCTAATCCATAACTTGATGAAATAACAAAAATTAATGTGTATGAATTATATGTTTTTGCAGCTGTAATTAGTGATGTTATTGTACGCCTAGGAAGCTGTCACAAAAATATGTTGTCTTTGCAATGTTTCTGTTTATTCTATGAGCATTCTGCCTTCTGCTACATGTGATTATGACAGATTGACTGATTTCTTTGTAATTGGGGTTAGCTATATTTCTAAGAAACTATTCCTATGCACTCCTTTTTCTATTTCTTCAGGCAGGGTGCTTGTTTTGTCTATTTTTGGGACCAAAATTCCAAAACACATTGGGTTTTTTCCTTTTCTAACAGAAAACTATTATGTTTAATATTACAAAAATTGTTTTGGCTATAAATGTATACTTTTTAATTTACAAAAGATTATGATTACGGACGATAAGGCGAGGCCAAAACTGACGTGAATCATCCCGATAATACTGTTAGTGTTATACAGGGAAAAATTATTATTGTTTATAGGGGCACTTGTTTCTGCCAAAGATTATCAGCAATAATATGAGCAATTTTATAAATATGTGCATAAATTTATGTTAGAACTGGAATATTTAGTGATAAATAAAAATACATTACTTTTCAAAATCAGTCGAGAAATAAATAGTTTACAACCAAAATTTTGTTTTTGTTTTTTTGGTGGGGCTTTTTCCATGTAGCAGAAAAATAAGAAATCTCAGTCATCCCTAATATTTTGCTTTTGATGAGAGTGTCATCAAACACATTAAAACACACTAAAAATATATAAATAGTTTTCAGATGTTTCATGCAGCAGAATTTTGCATTGAAAATGCCTTATTCACCCTAAACCCACTACATATATAATAGACTGTCCTTTCTTTGAATAAAGACCATTCCATCTATGTGACAAAGGGATGTTTTGGGGAAAATGACAGCAGCCGGACATTGTAAACCCTGATCAGTCCACGAGTTACTCGTTACTTGCAGGCTGATCTGTGTTAACATAGGGCACAAAGGCTATTATAGTCGTACTTACCTGTTAAGGGTTAAAAACTTTCGCACATCAACATTTTATTTCTCAACCGATTTTGAGAAGTACAAAGGGCTGTTTCACTGATATACGTCTTATTTAAGTACTTGTTGAATTTTGTTTTAAAAGTCCAAACAACCTTTTGGTAGAAACAAGCACTCCAAACAATAGGGAATTAATAGAAAACTAGATAGAAACAGATGTCATTTTTTGCTTTCCAAGTGAGCTATTGTGATCACTCCTTAGCAGTCATTGTCCATCAGCGAACTTATATTACCTCCTCAGAAACCACTTTCAGATTGCCAATTATAACAAAATTTCACATGGATGACACTTCTAATAAATAGATAAGTGTCTTTAGGGGTAAATTGTTAAAATTTCTGAACTAAAATAGCACAAATCCTAAAAGAAATCTCAAGAGCTATTGAACTTATTTTGTCTGAAAGTTTTTTCCCCAGATATATGTGTTATACCATAGACAATCAAGTTTGTTCAAATTAGGTTCCAGGTGAAAAATCCTAAATAGGGATAACTCAAAAAGAATCTTCTACTCAAGAACAATTATATATGACATATTTAGACAGTATTTTTTTCGAACTATTTTGTAACATTTGTTATATAGAAGACTATCAAAACTGTTGAAACAAATTTTGTATAACATATAGAATCTTAAAAGATCTCCCATTTCATATATTAAGTGTTATGAAACTAGTTACAAATTATTTTAAATTTAATGAACCTTTTGGATCTTCAAACCACCATGAC
Source organism: Cyrtodaria siliqua (assembly GCA_037043455.1). Taxonomy (NCBI): domain Eukaryota; kingdom Metazoa; phylum Mollusca; class Bivalvia; order Adapedonta; family Hiatellidae; genus Cyrtodaria; species Cyrtodaria siliqua. The sequence goes on along the minus strand of JAWPHD010003704.1, from coordinate 161,091 downwards.
ATTATACAAATTTTAGCGCCAAAACATCATAAATCATGTCCTTATGGGCCAAAACATTATCTGATGACATACACAATGTTGAGTATCAAAGAGTTTGTTTTATCTCCTTTCAAAAGACAGTTTTACATCGACTTTAAAATATTATCAACTGATTTGTATAAAGTTAATTATTAGTCCTCTAATGTCGTTACAAGAGGGACTATAGAATTACACTACACAGCTTGGATTGCAATTGAGATCACTGGGGTCAAAGTCATGGTCACTGTTACTAAAAATAAAAAAAAGTTGTTTCCGCTCAATAACTTCACTTTAGGAATAAAAAATTGTCCCAAAGCTTGGTGTGTAGGTAGCTTATATGAACATAAGGCTTAGAATTGCATTTGGGGTCAAGGTCACTGTTACAAATGAGGTTTTTGCCCGAAACTTTCTGTGTAGGGTGCTTATATGAAAAAGAAGCTTGACACTGTTCCTAAAAATAGAAATTGGTTTCCGCTGAACAACTTTACTTAGGAATGAGATATTGGCCCGAAACTGGCTGTGTTGGTAACTTTTATGAAAAGGAAGCTTGGGATTGCATTTGGGTTCACTGAGATCAATGTCACAGTTTCTAAAAATAGAAAATCGGTTTCCACTCAGTAACTTTACTTATGAATGAGATATTGGCCCGAAGCTTGCTATGTAGTTAGCTTATTCAAGAAGAAAGCTTGGGATTGCATTTGGGGTCACTGAGTTCAAGGTCATGATCTACTACTAAAAATACGTTTTTTTTACTAAACATTACAAAAAGGGGCGGCTACTGGAAAGGAAACATGGGATTGCTGTTCGGGTTTTTTGGTCCTAAGCCAAGGTCACTACTCTTGAGGTATTTTGACAATACTTTACCAAAAGGTGCAGCTCATGGAAATGAAGATTGGGATTGCTATTCAGGTCATTTGGTCCAAGGTCAAAGTCACTTTTACTATAAATAGAAATTGGTTTCCGATAAAACTTTTGTTTCCCTTGAAGGATTTCAACAAAACTGCCAAAAGGTGCGGCATTCAACAACTTCCAGAGAAACATGTCTAACATTTTGATAAAATTTGCGTATAATGTCAATTTTGTCATTTAATATTTCGACTGCTATCATGCAGATGTGTAGGAAATTGGTGTCTGACCTGAACAATATTGCTTTATTGTCCAAAAATTGGACAATATTATCTCTGACTTGTCAAATATGAAAGAAAAGTAAGACGTTTCATTTGTCTTTTCTCTGTTATGTTAATTGGCGTGATTCATACAGTACTGTGTCACGGCCTTCTCATATAAAGCTTAACTGGTTTGTAATGAAAATGCTGAACTGGATTGAGGTAAACTGAGTATATAACAGATAGGGAAACTAATATTTCAAAATACTGTATAATCAAGGGGTATATCAGGGCTCTATAATAATAGAGGCCCTAGAGTTGTTGTATTTGTTGTTCTTGTTCTGAAAGACAAGTCATATACAATTCATTTTTTTTTACTACAACATTATGACATAAAGTGTTTTGTAAGTGAAAAAATAACCCCATAGATGATACGAGTATAACTAGATTTGAAAAAACAACATAGAATTTATTTTCGATTTCCTTCACTGCTAGTGGAATAGAAATACTGATGACCCCCCCCACCCGCATTAAAAGAATAGTAGTGCCTTCCACCCCACCCCCAAAATAAGCGTGCATTTTTACTTACTGGAATAGCCTTTAGCCGATGAATAAAACTTTATGACATCCATGTTACCTCCTGTCCCTTTTGATTTCCAGAGGAAAACCTAGAATTTTCACACTTTATTATGTATTAAAAGTTATACTTCACAACCATATAATGGATGTCAATTTTATATTTTCAGGAAACCGAAAAAGAAGTACAAGCCGAAAATATTTGACAGGAAAAATCACAGAGAGATACCGTATGTATTTTAGAATGATACTGAGATCATTTAACTGCTTGTATCGATTATAGGGAAATACTTCACGAGATGTAAGGCGTATCATTCTTTTCACAAATGAGCGGATGTGAAAAAAACAACACATCTACCATCGAGTGAAGGGTTTCGGTATAATCAAACCAAGCAATTAATCTATTTATTACATATTAAAAACCTTTCCACTCTATAACCTCTCCCCCTGAAGCAAATCTCGTGAAACTTCACAGGTGAACTGCCTGTGGTGAGAGGATGATCCTTATTGATTTTGAGGTCAGTAGGTCAAAGGTCAAGGTCACCGGACCCAGCCATAACAAACCTTGTCCACTCCATAACACCTGTCCCCCTGAAGCAACTCTCATTGAAGGAACATTCACACATATTTAACACAAAATTCTCTTCTTTTTTTCTTTTTTTTATTCATAATTTACCTATCATGAAAATCCTACTCCACTCAATCTTTACTCAAGCGGTAGGGTGGGAATGGGGGGGACTGGTAGCAGGGATATATTTGTTGCCCTTAAAATGTGACAGCTCTAGTTGTGTTCGGAGTTAGTTATTAATATTTAGCGATTATGAATTTTCTTTCACTGAATAAAAGAGCATTGTCGCTAAATTAGTCATTTTAATATGAAAAATGGCCTAACTGTGTTTAAAACATCACCTAATTCATGCCTGGCTTTAACATTTTCTGACAGATTAGAAATTGCCTCTCCATTGTTGATCATTCTCCTTGTATGTAACAAAAACATGGGTATTTAGTCTCTCGAATATCGGAGAGAACTAGGAGAGAGAAAGAGAAACAGTTCCAGATTTATACAATGTTAAATGCCTGAAAGAGTATTGATTGAATGTGAAGCTGTACTTTACTAATGTAATGCAATTGTTGGAATGTGATTTTGCGTTGCATAATTTATTCTCCAATATATGTTCTTTTTTTTCAGGGGATGATGCTCACATATATGAAGATTGAGGAAGTTCATTATTTGTGATAAAAATGTACTGGTTATTATATGCAATAAAAGAAAAGAAAAACACAATGTTTTTAATGAGAGATACCAGTCTAACAAACAAAGATATTGACTAACACTTCTGTTTAGCTGTACTGGCAGCAGGCCAGCAGAGCTTATGGGATGCTGAATTGTCTGTTCATTCATTGTTAACTTTTGGCTTGAGAACACGATAGGGACTTCATTATTAATACCAAACTTTGTCAGGTTCTTTATATCAATGAAAACTCCGACAAATGTGAAAAAAACAACCAGATCGGATTAGTAACACCAGAGTTATGGCCTTTTGTTTTACTGAAAATTGCCATATATTTTGCCATTTGAACACTATCACCTCCATTTTGTATTTGAACCTGGGCCAAATTGTTGGTATTAATAAAAGCTCGGACATTTCCCAAATCAGCAATATCGGACGAGGAAAAACCAGAGTTATGGCCCCTTGATTTAATGAAAATGCCACATTCTGTTGTGTGAACACTGTAGTTACTTCATTTTGTATTTGAGCTTTACCAAACTTTGCCAGATTGTTGACATGAATGAAAGCTTGTTTGCAAACCAGTTGTATCGAATTAATATCATCGGAGTTAACGGCCCTTGATTTTTCTGAAAACTGTCGTATTCTGTCTTGTACTTGTTCTTTAGGAACCTTTGTCAGATTGTTGATATTAATGAAAACTCGGACAAGTTCGAAAACTAGCTAAATCGGAGTAGCAATATTTTGTGGCCCTTGATATATTGAAAAATACCATATTCTGCCTTGTAAACACTCTTGTCAGCTTCTTTTTTGTCTCGCCTTTCCGGCGACGGCAAAGGCGTCAACATTCAATGTTTAGGTCATTTTTTCACAAACTGTATGCACTAGACCTTTCAAACTTTGCTTATAGTTATATCTTGGGTGGTACATCGCAACCTTGACCCTCCAAACAAAGGGCCGATAATAATTTTTACCTTCAACTTTTGTGTTTAGGTCATTTTTTCACAAACTGTATGCACTAGACCTTTCAAACTTTGCTTATAGTTGTATATTGGGTGGTACATTGCAATGTGACAAAGCAAATGGGGAAGTGACCTTGACCCGCCAAGCAAAGGGCAGATAACTTGATAATTTTTACCTTAAACTTTTCCGTTTAGGTCACTTTTTCACAAACTGTATTCACTAGACATTTCAAACTTTGCTTATAGTTGTATCATGGGTGGTACATTGCAACGTGACAAAGCAAATGTGAATGTGATCTTGACAAAATTTTCGCTTAGGTCACTTTCTCATAAACTTTATGCATTAGACCATTCAAGCTTCGCTTATACTTGTTTCTTGGGTAGTACATCACAGCGTGTCAAAAAGCAAATCTGGAAGTGAATTTCAACCTCCAAGCAAAGGGCAGATAATTTTAATTGTTACATTTACATCACTTTGAAAGTCTTTCTCATGAACTAATATGAACAAGGCAAAGCCTCAAGACGGGCGAAGCTAACTATTTTAAAATAGATCTAAACGATGTGATGCAGGGTTAGCATAATACTGTTTTTTATAATGCACTTTGAGCTGAACGAAAAAGAAAAGAACAATTATTCAGCCTGCAGTTAGTCCACTAGTGCAACATGACAAATATTTTTTCCACAAAGGAAGTTATGTTATAAATAAAAATACAGATTTCAAGTCTGGATCTCAAATTTAAATTAAACTGCCATCAAGTGTGTCTAGGTCCAGACTGTCTTTGTTCCCGAATTGTGACATTGTGTATGATGTTTGCTTTCATATCTGGCTTTGTTATGAAGGATGTTATGCTAATGAAAAGTTTTGTGACTATCCTGTCACCCACCTTGCAATATTATTTTATTTTAAATTTCTTTATATTTTTAATATTAATAATAAATAAAAAGTAATTAGCGACTGCAATGTCGCCCACCTCCAAATATGTTATGTAATAGTGATATTGAATCAATAATTTTCTGACCCCACCATAAAATGAAAATTTAAGTTAGTACCTAAAATCCTTAAATTCACTAGGTAAAGCAAAGGTTAGCCACTGTTCCACCTCCAAATTTGTAATCATATTAATTATTAAAATAAATTTAGTGTCAATAATAAATGAAAGTTTCGCGACTGTTTTGTCACCCACATCCAAATATGTAATGCTATTACTTTGTGGTAGAACATAACTCAATTCCAGTCACAATTAGTAATCATGCTGGTCCCCATTTCTGCAAAATGTTTTCAAAATCTAAAATTGCAAAAAGGTATCACTTGAGACGAACACAAACTACACACATACGAATGGTGTAATTGCTTCTACGAGTGTTTAAGAATGTGTGTATGGTTAATGCAAATGGGTAAATCGCAGTAGTATGGCATTGCCACAGATGGCAGTTACGAGTAATGATGAAGAGGATACATTTAATCTGGGTTTGATTATTTTGTTTTGACACATTGGTAAAATATCATCTGGAGAACATGAGCAAATATTTTCTAAATTTAATGTTTTGATTAAATAACTGTCTACCAATATAGGCTATAACTACACACGACAAGCAAAAAAGAATCAACTTCTGCATTTGAAACGCTTGACAAAGTTATGCAGGATAAGGTGAAGGATATATCATGGTAGCAGTGCATTACATATTCATCTGCCAATGTATCTGTAATGAAAGGGAAGCACAAGAGTGTTCAGAGAAGAATTAAGGACAGAAAGCAAGCGGAACATGTTCAAAACCTCTTACATAGAATGCTTTCAGTGGAAGCCTTTTCAGAAATTACTACAACATTACGAGCAATACCTAGAATGCTTGTCAGAAGGAAAAAGAAATGTAGAAAAAAGACGTCTTAAAAAGTAACAACTGACAACAGTTAGTCAACGTAGCAAAGAATATAGGGTATATGGTCCTAGTTAATGTTATTACCACGATTACAAGCCAACACTGTTAGATGTTACTGGAATGCCTCCGGACACCCCTAGCGTGTCGGGCAACTTTGTGGCCTTTAAATAATTGGGGCCCGCGTTTACAGCCAAATCCTGAGAGAAAAATAAATATTGTTGTTGATACACATTCACCTTTAAGCAGTTACACTATTTACCTTATATTATATATTAGTAGACATCGAGTGCTTCAACTTGAAACCAATATTCATGACTTAATTAAACTATTCCTTTCTTTCGAAATGGTTTACATTAATAAATCATTAAACCATCAGAAACATCAACAGACTCATGAATCACAGTTGCCATCCCCTTTCAACCGCAAAATAACCGGGAATCTACCGGGGAATAGTATCACCCGAAGTTTGACGATTATGCGTTTGTGACCACGTGACCCCCCATGCGATCAAATTGTACTTTATTTCGATAAATACTCTCTTTTTTTAACAGTGAGTATTTATATAATGTTATATTTCTGTAATTAAACGTTTCACTTACGCTTACAATTCGAAATAAAGACCGAAAACAAAAAATAAAAATAAATGAACGTACGAAATTGACTGGTATTCCACTTTGTCTGCCTAAAACTTTGCCCTACATTTCACGTCTGCTGTCCAGCCTACGGATTGAAAATGGCGGCGCGAAACTTGACGAAATATCGCATAGTATGTGGGAAAACAAGTAAGTTTTCATACTCGCGTTACTGCAAGAGGGCTTCGCCCGTATAAATATGCACTAGATGCTTTAAACCTAGTGTATACTTGATCTTTGGAAGACAAACATTCTATTTTGACATATACTCAGTTGCAATAGAAACTGGACACCCTAGTATCGTCTTTATCAAGCGACAGTCCCTTAACCCTTTGGGTTCGAGCCCTCAAGAGACCAGGAAACTTTACGCGATGAAACTACCCAGCTGGCTTGCGGAACGTCGGTGGTTCTACCCAGTTTAATGCCCGTGCATGACAATTGATCGCAAAGGCACCTTGGGTCTTCCTCCACCAATGGAAACTGAAAAGTCATCATATGACATTAGCAGTTCAATGATCAGAGTTTTTAAGTATGAAACCACTAATTATTTTCCACATAGACACCAATGCTAAAGTATCACATATTAAGGAAAATGCAGCAGTGTAATTTTCATATAGAAATCTAATTTTCCACTTGAAAAATCACCAGAAAAGGTGGGGTCACAAGACTTGTAAGAAAGTTCGTGTATTTTTACTAAACAGGTCAATGATATAGCTGTTCAGTGATGGTTGCTCAAGCATAAGAGTCGAAAATGTTCATCAGTGATCCAGTAAGACCTATTAATACGCTTCTTATACATACAACCACAATTCGAACAGAAACATCAAACACAAGGAGGGATTACTTTTTATTATAGCAACTACATTCGACTACACTACTCCTCGGAGGTTTACATGTAAATAGTGGCGGTAAACGTTTAGAGATGGCAGGTTAATCAGATACTTACCAAACGTTGCCGGGGCCTTGATATCAATAACATGTCGGATTCGTCAAATGCCAAATTTTGCCTTGTGAACACTCTAGCACCTTCATTTTGTATTCGATATTTACCAAACTTGGCCAGATTGTTGATATTATGAATGAATGGAGTTTTACGGCACGTCGACACATAAATAGGTCATATTCAGGGCAAAAACTGATAAAAGATGAAGAAATGAAGTAGTAATTAAAAATTAATGGAAATATATAAAGATAAAACTATTTACGAATAAGGGATGATATGGTAGTAATAAAACCATATATGAAAGTCAACAAATGCCCGTATATAATGATTTATATAGTCTGATTTTCTTCAGGAAGAGGGCTGGCGTGGCGAAGTCGGTAGCGCGGCGGATTTGTAACCGGAGGTCCCGGGTTTAATCCTCCGTGGTGCCACTGAGTTTCGTCGGTGTATTCTTGGGCAAGACACGTTCCCTTAGCCTCGTTCGTCGGATTGGGATGTAAACCGGGCGGTCCCGTGTATCGGTCTATCCTCCGAGCACGTGAAAGAACCATAGGAGTCTATTCGTTAATAAGAGTAAGGCACGGTTCCCGGATTCCTAGTTATCCTTCCCATCTCTCTGGGGTGGCTCTAAATAACGTATACTGTGTTGATAAGCCGTAAAACAACATTCAATTATTTCAGGAAATCTAAAACAAGACTAAACTATTTAATATCAAATAACTCTTTCATAGCATTAACACTGTAGTATCTGTGACGCATAGGATCGAAGTCTACACTTTCCAACAAGAGGTGTTTGTCAAAGCAGGGCATACATTCTGATAATTGCTCACCTTGTAATAAATATGAATGAGTATAACGTCTATGTCCTATCCTGCCCCGGTCTATAACAACTTTTCTCGACGCATGGGTCTATTAGAAGAACGTCATTCTCCGATTATCGGTTTGATTGAATGGAGTTTATTGTTAACTGACAAATCCCAAGCGGCTCGCCAAAAGTTACGAATATATGTGTTAATACAACTTTTAAAATCAGTATAAGGTAATTTGGCATTAGATCAGCACTATCAGCTCAATTATTACCACGTATTCCTACATGGTTTGGAAGCTAGCAGAAACTAATAACATTATCAATTATAAGAGAATTGTACTTTTCTAAAAGTTGAAGCCCAACTGGGTTATCATGTTTCATATTACCCAGTGCTTTTTTGGACAAGTTTGAAAAACAGCTATATTTGACCAGAAAAAAACACGAGTTATAGCCCCTTGAATTATTGAAAAATGCCATATTCAGCCTTGTGAACACTCGAGTACCTTCATTTTGTGTTTGATCTGAACCAAATTTTTGAAAACCAGCGATATTTACACCCGAAACACCTGATATATGGCCTCTTGAATTATTGAAAAATGCCATATTCAGCCATGTGAACACTCGAGCATTTTCATTTTGTGTTTGATCTGTACCAAACTTGCTGATATTATTGAAATCTCGGACTAGTTCTAAAACTAGATACAATAGTAAAATGTACGTATATTCAATATGATCGCATGGATACATATGAAAAAGGCCCATAACGCTTGATTCATACGTTTTTAAAGAAAATATTTCCCTGTACTTAACCTTGCCTTTTTATTTATACATGTATGTTAACGACAATACGTAAAACAAATACCTTTCGTTACTCACAAAGTGAAAAAAAAAGGCTTTCGTTTAACTTTCATTTTTATAATCCGGTCTGGATACAGAGAGATCGCACCTATCTTGCCGGAGTTATGGCCCTTGTATTTTTGAAAAATAAATTCTTAATTTTCTCCTCTGTAACTTTTAACATTTATAATCCAGTTTTGATGAAACTATGGTCTATGTTTATGAGCATAGTTCGATGTCATGCCGGAGTTATGGCCCTTTGATTTTCAAAAAATTATGATTTTTATACTGGCCAAAGGCCAGCAGAGCTTATGAGATGGCGAGTTGTCCTTCGTCCGTCGTCGTCTGTAAACTTTTGCCTTGTTAACACGATAAGGCAACCAGAAGGGCAAAATAGGCCCTCACGTGCCTCTACTCACGGTCATTTACCGTTCGTACTTCATTAAACGTTTCCGTTCTCTACGTGGCATAACAGCAAGCAGCAAGACCAGCACATGGCTCGTCGAGATGCTAAACTGGCGGCAACATCGTTTTGATTTTACTGAAGTTTTTAAACCCCAGACACCACTCCCTAACTAAATTGATTTTACCAACATTTTCTTAAATATGTTAATTGAACTCTTTGTAAGACATGCCTCCTAAATATAGATGTTTTGTGTAAATAGCAGACAGGGATTGTCTAGCAGTGTGCTAATTTGGAAAAAGCAAATGTCATGCCTAGGTTTTTCTGACACCATAGAACTAAATTTCATTTTGTGTCAAATCAGTAACATTTTTTCTACAGTTGATGGAGATTCTATTAACTTAAGTTAGCCAAACCTATTAATATTGTATTTTCTTGGTTAAGAGTCAATCTTCATTTAGAACACCAATCGTTCACTTCGTTTAACAGAGAATTTTCACTATGATATATTAGTTCAATATCATCTACGTACAGTAGAATGCGCAGTTGATACTTATCAAAATCAATTTCGTAGTGCAAGAACGGTTTTATTTCAGTCGAAATCGTTGTATTTTATATTGTATGATCTTTTATTCATACTTTATACAGACATATTGAATTTGTTATTCATTTACATAAATTGAAAAAAGTGTTGATGCAATTTTATAAGCTTTTTTTTGTAGCGAATACTCCTCTGAAACTACTTGGCGGACTTTCACGAAACTTTACAGGAATGTTGCTATTGATGTCTAGTTGATGCTAGCAAAATTTCAGATTGTCTGGAAATTAAGGATGGCCGCCATGGCTAAAAATAGATTTTTTTAAAAAAACGTTTGTAGCGTTTACCTCTTTGTTTACATAGAGTTATATAGTAAAGACCTGTAGCGACTTTTCCTCTGAAACTACTTGACATATTTTTATGAAACTTCACAGGAATTCTGATCTAGCTATCAAAACCTATCAGCGGAGCTTCAAGGTCATTGACCTCTTGTTATCCAAGTGACACTAATTTGTATCATAATCAACCTTTATGAACACGGTCGGATATCCCTTTTGTCATAATAAAGCAAACAAAGGTGGATCTTATCTATAGTTTACGTTTGCTATGATTATACAATTCAATATATTGCTTACATATGTTCATTACCATAAAGCCGTCATGTTAATCTACTAACAATGTTATTTTCTTCAAACCATTTAGTTACACGCATGGTAAGAACAGCTGCAATGGATAGAGATAACAATGGGGTTTTGGATCAGACTTCGGAGGGGTTTTTATAACAAGGATTGACCAATCAAACGGAACAGTCCCGTTTCCAAAACAATATTTGTTTTGAACAAATATTCTTATTTCCGACTTTATTTTTATGTCGTTTGCGTGGCATGGCAGACACATTGGGATCACTGTGTCTGTCGTTCGTCGTCATACGTCCGTCCGACACACTAACCTGCAACCAATTTGAAGAGCATTTGACCTATGATCATAAAACTTCACACACCTTCGTCTTGCTCGAAGAAATGTCTTACACATGTCCAATAGCTCTGACTTTCATTTGGCAGAGTTATGTCCCTTTTCATAAACGTTAACATGCAATCTAACCTACCCAATAACTCGGCAACATGTTGATATTATTTATGGTCATGCAACTTTATACAGATCTTCCTTATCAAATTAACACGTCCAATATTCGGCTGATGCTCTTTTTCATAAAACTTTAGCATGCAACCTTGCTTAGCTCATAACTTGGCCAATGGTCATGAAACATTATACAGTTAGAAGAGAAGAAATTTTATTGGCCTCGTCATATGTCTATTTGAGCCGAGATCAGACCAAATAAACCTTATAAAGTCCATACATATTATGCAATAAGTCACATATGACTATTGAGCACAATGTTAGACAAGTATATAACTAATATTACTAATGTACCAATGGCATTATGGCGGTATTTATATTAATATTACTTAAATTCAGGTTTATAAAGTACTTAATCTAACAATGTCAAACATAAACTGCGCTTTTCGTTAGTAACAGTTGTTTTAGAATATGCACATTTTAAGTATTACAATAATACTGTTTAACAGTTTCTGTTTTATGTATGACATACATGATACATTATAAGTCTGAGTTACAAGTAGCGTGTTAAAATAAAGTTTGTATGGTGTTTTACATCATTTTCAACACATGTAAGGTTATATATGACGGTCGATTTTGTTTTTGTGGTGGAGACAGATCACCCACTTTTCCTGGGTAGAACCAGTACTGCACACTTCCCGCCATCCGTAAGAATCGACACTTCCTCACTTACAAGTCGAGCTCCCAGTGGGATTCGAACCCGCAGCGGTGAGAGGCGAAGGTTTACAACGCAACATCGTTAAAGGGAATGTAGCGACACAGCCGAACCATCTTTATTATTGAGAGTTCTGAAATACTTGAATAAGGGTGAAAGAATTATCAAAATCGGATGATAAACGAAGAGGATATGATCAGTTGAAGTTTCTGTTGAAACGGATATGGAAGCGGCCATTTTGAGAGCTATGACATCACGGTTCTAAATGACCATATATGGAATATTTATAAATATGAAAATTTACTGATTTATAGGGGAAAAATGACAGCAACTGTATGAAAAATATGTAATACTTAATGGCAATAATGCTTTAAATGACCAGTAAAAAAATCATTCATTTGCAGTGATTTTCTTCGTTTTAAATGATATAATTTATCAATATTCCATATATGGTAATATGGAACTATGACGTCATAGTTCTAAAAATGGCGGCTTCCATATTCGTTTTAGAACAACCTTTAAATGGTCATATCTTTTTTTGTTTATCATCCGATTTTGATAATTCTTTCACCTTTTCCAAGTTTTTCAGAACTCTCAATAACCGAGCTTGTTTGGCCGTGTCGCTACATTCCCTTTAACCATTCGGCCACGGACACTTTTTTTTTGTATGTTTTTTTGCGACATTTTCAAAACTTTATTAGAGATAGTCATCGATTTACTTAGGTTTGCCATTATACGTCTTATCTGTCTAATCAACCCGAGCAATGTCACATGTGTTGCATTATTCTTTCTTCCAATTCTACTTTTTCTTTATTTTTTATTTCTATTTTCTTATTATCTTAACATGTTCTACTACATATCATGCTGTAGTTAATCCAGTTTATTTATACGTGTTAATAGCAATTGCCATTCATTATATTTGTTAAAACTCCATTGTAGGGAAGGGCCGTAACTAATGTGGGTAGCACTTGTGGCCCGACCCGATTGCATTGTACTTGTACACATATGGCAATAAGATATGTTTAAATAAATACGACATTTTCAACACATGCAAGGTTATATTTGACGGTCGATTGTTTTGTGGTGGAGGCAGGCCACTCAGAACCGGTACTGTACACCTCCCGCCATCCGTAAGAATCGACACTTCCTCACAAGTCGAGCTCCCAGTGGCATTCGAACCAGCAGAGGTGAGAGGCGAAGGTTTACAAAGCAACGTCGTTAACCATTAGGCAACGGACACTGTTTTTTGTATCGTGTTTTACGTCATTTTCAACACGGAAGGTTATATATGACGGTCGATTTTTTATGGTGGAGGCAGACCACTCACCTTTCCTGGGTATGACCAGTACTGTACACCTCCCGTCATCCGTAAAAATTGACACTTTCTCACATACAAGTCTAGCTCCCAGTGGGATTCGAACCCGTAGCGGTGAGAGGCGAAGGTTTACAACGCAACGTCGTTAACCATTCGGCCTCGGAGACGCAAGCATATTTGTTATTGGGTGTTTTTTTCAAATCCTTTGAAAATATATGTGGCCACAGTGTCGTCAATAATTGAAGCTTATTTTCCGACTGAAATAATTCTATAGTTTTGAACATGTTGCTGTTTTTCAAAAAGTATTTTTTGAACAATGTAGATCTCAGATCTTTGTTTAATGTGCATGCAAATAAAAGATGAAATTCGTCTCCAAACAAACTACAGAATTGGCATTTTCTGTTTTCTGTTGGTATTTTTTTTTCCAGCGACAAGTTTTAATCTTTAAACTTGAAATGAGACTCTTATCCAGTTGAGTCTCATCTCATAGGTGCCATCTGGTCATATTTGTCTTGATGGTGTACAATGTAGTGGAGTTGAATCCAATATAGTTTAGTGGTGTGCGTGGTCCAGTGGTAGAGCGCCGAATTCCAGATCGAGAGGTCGTGGGTTCGATCCTCGCCGCGGCCACGTTATTTATCCTTGAGCAAGATAATTAATCCACATTGCTTAGTACCGGTTCTTCCATAGGAAGCCATCGAGAGTCATTAATCTAAGTTGCAAGAACTTGTTTCGCAATCGATGTAAAACAAATATGTTTAAACTAAACTAATATATTTTATTGCCACATAGATGGAAACTTACTTAAGGTACGCATAAGTGTGGTCATTTTGAAGATGTAGGAGTTCTCTGGTCATGATCGTCTTACTGCCGTGAAGTTATGATTTAAATTTGTCCACTTGTTATGCAAGTTATTTAAGACATATTAAGATAGGTGAAGGCGAAACTATTTCAACTGTATATGAATAAAGAACAATTCTCGTGGTATTGCCCGCATTCAATTAGTTAACAAGTATTGTACTTAACAAGTCTCGTCTTTTGATTGGTTTTTATAAAGGGTATCAAAGAAAATATCGAGATAAAATGACATGTATGATGGTATGATGACATACCATATGTACACATATAAGTAAAAGACAAGCTTGTGTATATACGGTATGGAGAAACACATCAAGTTCTGGATGCTGGATTTGACTGTACCATTTATTATTTGGGTGATTTTGTAACAGAGAAATACTCCTATAAATAACCAAGAAGCATATAATCGTCAAAATCAACATTACATGTAAATCGAACAGAAGTGCTTCAAAGAGACATTGATGTGGAGAATGGCAGGGACGAATCCAGGGGGTGGGGTGCAGGGAGATGGAGGAGCCCTAACTCCGAAATTATTGCCATTCATGTGAAAAAAGCGGTTTAAAGTTGATTGTCAACTGGTTTTTTAAGTTATGCCCTGCTCCCATTCCCCCTCCTTCACACCCTCCCACCAAATTAAATATGAAACGTTGAATGAAATGCACGTTACCCACACCCCCTCAAACACCTAATGTTAAATCCGTTATCCGCCCCTGAACGGTTTGTAGAACATGCACTGACATACCTTTATTCACATACTCATACGAGTCGCGTTATGCACGCCCCTGAGTGGAACGTTTTGTAGAATTGGAGTCTTGACGATAGCGGACATGGCTGAAAATTATATTAATATTGGTACTGGAATATACTTTCCCAGCAGGGAATGTGAGCCCATGTCTCCTGTCCAAAAGTGACTGAAAACTTCGTATGTAATTTAGGGGTTCGTCAAGGGGAAGGTTTGTTCCTTTTGACTAAACGATTAAATAGAAGTTTAGCTATTTTTGGAGGACGCAGCGGGGTAGATATTGGTATCCTTAAACTAATGTTACTTCTGTACACGGATGACATTGTTATATTTTTACAACACCCGAAGATTTTTCTTTAGAAATAAATACTTAGTACTAACTGCAAAAGGTGGAAGTTAAAAAAGGAAATATAGAAAAAACACACAAACATTATGGTGTTGAGGAAAGGAGGTAGATTGCCCCAAGAAATATTTCGTTTACTTTGAATAATATTAGGATAGATATTGTAAATAAATATTCGTATTTAGTAGTACTTGAGCTGGCTGTAAAACCTCCCCCACTCAGTCTCCCTCACACAACCCCTCCCCAACTACACTTCGTGGGAATTTTGTAGGTTATGAATTTTTGAAAGTTCATACACAATACTTAAAAATGAGACTTGCCTACACCTGAGCGTTGGGTCGTTTGTGTGTAACGCACGTGATAATAACGTTACCATAACAATTCTAAAACACGTTCAACAGAGTTGAATAAGAATGGAAAACAATGTTATTTATAACATAAAACAATACGGAAATATGAGAACATCATTTTATTCAATGTTTGCATAAGTCTTAACAGTATGTAAAGGAACATGTACATATATGTACATATCTGTGTTTGTATGTCACACTTAGACGTCGTATTTAAATAAAAGTATGTACACTTAATTGGTAACGTACGTAACGTTTACTACACGAGGTACAACATATTAGCACTGACATAATATCATGTCTGTTCAAACTTTATTGTTACCATCGATGATGTCTGAACAATGTTGTAATAACATCTTAGTTTGTTATATTAGTTTATTGGCTGATTTATTTTTAAATTTCTGGGTAACAAACGGAAAATAGAAACATATTTAAAAAGCACACTCTGTAACGGACGATACGTGAACCAAACATTGTTCGCATCATGTATATGTATGTATGAAATAGCCTATAAGGTTTGGAATAATTTTCGGACATAAAATATTTAATGTTCTTAGTTACCAAACACCTTCATTCAACAAGGTAACGTAAACTACAGTAACGTAGGCTTAATAACGCAGGTATCTAATAAACGAAACCGTATCACACCTGACTGATATAGATGCCAGTGAGATAATGAACCGCAGCAGTCCAAAACTAGAGATTGCTGATACAAAAACATCTTTTAAAATAAAACGCATACCAAACGAAGTAGACAACGTATCAGATTACGTGAAAAGGGTACTGAAAAGAGCGTTTTCAGATGAAAGCCGTTATCTCTAGAAAGAAGTAGATGTTGTGAAAAATCAGTTCCGTGAAGTAGAAACAAACCGTAACGAAAAACTTGACGCTGTTATAGGACTTCTGAATAAACAGAACGACATTATTAACATTCTGGGGAAGGAAAATATCAGATTCCAAAGAAACAATTGCTAATATATCAATATAGATTGACTTCTTTCAGTCAGACTTTGCTAAAGATAACACACGTTCATCGTCTTCAGTTGCAACAGAATTTCTAGAGCTTAAGAGAAAAATGGAAGAAATTAAAGACTCGTCTTAGGAGAATTTTAACAAGTCAAACAATGTGTAAGAGGACGTATGTACCAACATTGATACTACTACTACAGTTAATAATCAGATACTGATGAGTGTACATTCAGGAGATGTAAGACTTGCCAACAAAAAGGAAACATATCTATAAAAAACACACAAAAAAACAACACACACACACACACAAAGGTTATGGTGTTGAGAAAAGGTATATTGCCAAGAAATATTTCGTTTACTTTGAATAATACTAGGATAGATTTTGTAAATAAATGCTCGTATCCAGTAGTCCTTGAGCTGGCTGTACAACCCTCTCCCACCTCCGCCACACAACCTCTTCCCACAACACTCTGGGGGAAATCTTGATGAGTATGATCTTCTGAAAGTTCATACAAACAACTTCAAAATGAGACTTGTCTACCATCTGAGCGTTGCTATAACAATTCTAAAACATATAACAATCTTAGTTAGTTACATTAACATTAGTTTATTGTCTGATTTTTCTAGTTATCTGGTAACACACGGAAAATAGAAGAACAAAACACACACACACAATGTAACGGACAATCCGTGAACCTAACTTCATCATGGATACATATGTATGTAATAGACTGTACGGTTTGGAATAATTTTCGTATATAAAATAATTAATGTTATTAATTACCAAACACCTTCATTCAACAAGGTAACGTAATTTACGGCAACGTAGGCTTAATAACGCAGGTATACACTGTATAAACATTAAATGAAACAAAACTGTGTACTTTAAAAAAAAATATAAAAATGTTCAAATGAGTTGTTACAATCAATGATGTCTAAAGGAATGTTGCAATAAAACTTGAATATTTTATTGGATGATTTTTTTCTATTTTGTTTAGCATGTGGAAAACAGAAAATGATTGAAAACACACTGACACTGTAAGAGACATTACAATTAACATCATAGACACGTATGTATGTGATATATGTAAGGTTTGGAATAATTTTCGGATGCAAGATCATAAATGTTCTTAATTTATTAAGTCCAACACCTTAATTTAATAAGGTAACGTAAATTACGGTAACGTAGGCTTAATAACGCAGGTATCGTTACGTACGTTACCATTTAAGTTTACATATTTTTATTTCAATACGACGTCTAATTATGAAATACAAACACAGATGTTTATGCACATGTTCCCTTATATACTGGTAAGACTTAGGCAAACATTGATTGAAATGATGTTTTTATATATTTTACACGACACTTCCGTATTGTTTTACGTTATAAATAACATCAATATAATAGTATTTGTTGTTCATATACACATTTTTTAAATTCATATTCAACTTTATTGAACGTATTTTAGAATTGTTATGGTAACGTTATTGTCACGTGCGTTACACACAAACGACCCAACGCTCATACGGTAGGCAAGTCTCATTTTTAAGTATTGCGTATGAACTTTCAGAAAATCATACCCTACAAAATTCCCACAGAGTGTTGTGGGGGAGGGGTTGTGTGAGGGACGTAGTTCTACAACTATATCAAGGACTACTAAATACGAACATTTATTTACAATATCTGTCCTACTATTATTCAAAGTAAACGAAATATTTCTTGGCAATATACCTCCTTTCCTCAACACCATAATCTTTGCGTGTTTTTTTCTATGTTTCCGATTTTTAACTTCCACCTATTGCAGTAAGTACTAAGTGTATTTATTCCTAATGAAAAATCTTCAATTGTTGTAAACATATAACAACGTCATCCGCGAACAGAAGTAACATTAGTTTAAGGATACCAATACCTACAAACCGTTCCACTCAGGGATACCAATATCTGCGAACCGTTCCACTCAGGGGCGGATCAAGGATTTAATATTAGGTGTTTGAGTGGGTGTGGGTAATATGTCTTTCATTAAACTAAATGGGTGGATCAATGCCAATAACTCCGGAGTTAAGGGCGCCTCCACCTCGTTAGAAGTGCCTTCAACTTGGATTCGTCCCTGCCATTCTCCACATCAATGTCTCTTTGAAGCACTTCTGTTCGATTTACATGTAATGTTGATTTTGACGATTGCATCTTTCTTGGGTATTTAGCTGCTTTAGCTTTGACTATACAAAGAGGTTTTAGACGATTGTTTTATAGGAGTATTTCTCTGTTATAAAATCACTCAAATAATAAATGATCAGCCAGAACTTGATGTGTTTCTCCATACCGTATATACACAAGCTTGATTTTTACTTATATGTGTACATACGGTATGTCATCATTCCATTAACGATTATACATGTCATTTTAGCTCGATATTTTCTTTGACACCTTTTATAAAAATAATCAAAAGACGAGAATTAATAAGTACAATACATATTAACTAATCGAAAGGGCAACACGAAACTTGTTTCATATTCATATATAGTTGAAATCGTGTCGCCTTCACTCATTCGAATATGTCAGAAATAACTTGCATAACAAGTTGAAAATGGTAATATAAATTCACGACAGTAAGACGATCATGAAAGATAACTCCTACATCTTCAAAATGACCACACTCATGCGTACCAATAGGTAAGTTTCCAACTCTGTGGCAAAATATATATTGGATTCAACTCCACTACATTCACATTATCGAGCCATCTAGGACCACTTCAAACACCCGTTTAAATATTCCAGACCTAAACTCTAGCTGCCTACACACCACAGTTGCATCTTTGTCATTCCCAACGAAGGAGTCATCACATACCATCGCCCATTGACCGTTATCCCATACCGTTGCCCATTGACCGTTATCACATACCGTCACCCATTGACCTTATAGCATACCGTCGCCCATTGACCGTTATCACGTACCGTTGCCCATTGACCGTTATCACATACCGTTGCCCATTGACCGTTATCACATACCGTCGCCCATTGACCTTATAGCATACCGTCGCCCATTGACCGTTATCACATACCGTTGCCCATTGACCGTTATCAAATACCGTTGCCCATTGACCGTTATCACATACCGTTAGCCATTGACCGTTATCACATACCATCGCCCATTGACCTTATAGCATACCGTCGCCCATTGACCGTTATCACATTCCGTCGCCCATTGACAGTCATCACATACCGTCCCCCATTGACCGTCATCACATACCGTCCCCCATTGACAGTCGTCACATACCGTCCCCTATTGACCGTCGTCACATGCCGTCGCCCATTGACAGTCATCACATACCGTCCCCCATTGACCGTCATTACATAACGTCCCCGACTGACCGTTAACTCATTAACCGTTATCACACACCGTCCGCCATTGACCGTTATCACATATCGTCGCCCATTGACCGTTATCACATACCGTCGCCCATTGACAGTTGTCACATACCGTCCCCAATTGACCGTTATCACATACCATCCTCCATTGACCGTCATTACATAACGTCCCCCACTGACCGTTAACTCATTGACCGTTATCACATACCGTCCTCCATTGACCGTTATCACATATCGTCGCCCATTGACCGTTATCACATACCGTCGCCCATTGGCAGTTGTCACATACCGTCCCCAATTGACCGTTATCCCATACCATCCTCCATTGACCGTTAACAGATACCGTCGCCCATTGACAGTTATCACATACCATCAACCATTGGCAGTTATCACATACCGTCGCCCATTGACCGTTATCACAAACCGTCGCCCATTGACAGTTATCACATACAGTCGCCCATTGACCGTTATCACAAACCGTCGCCCATTGACAGTTATCACATACAGTCGCCCATTGACCGTTATCACAAACCGTCGCCCATTGACAGTTATCACATACAGTCACCCATTGACAGTTATCACATACCGTCCTCCATTGACCGTTAACAGATAGCGTCGCCCATTGACAGTTATCACATACCGTCCACCATTGACAGTTATCACATACCGTCCCCCATTGACAGTTATCACATACAGTCGCCCATTGACAGTTATCACATACAATCGCCCATTGACCGTTATCACAAATCGTCGCCCATTGACAGTTATCACATACAGTCGCCCATTGACAGTTATCACATACTGTCGCCCATTGACCGTTATCACAAACCGTCGCCCATTGACAGTTATCACATACAGTCGCCCATTGACAGTTATCACATACACTCGCCCATTGACAGTTATCACATGCAGTAGCCCATTGACCGTTATATCTTACTTCAAAAAGTCCTTCTTTTCCGTTGGATTGCGTAGTTGAAGGTCTTAATCTCCTGATTGTACACATCGGTACCTGATTATTAACCGAAGTAGCATTATCAATTTTGGTACGTACTTCCACTAACACATTGTTTAACTTGTTAAAATCTTCATCAGACGAGACTTCTTTTTTTCAAATTGTCTCTTCAGCTCTAGAAACTGTGTTGCAACTGAAGACGAAAAACGTGTGTTATCCGAAGTTCAACCAAGTCCGACTCTTCATTGACATATTAGATATTGTTTCTTTGGAATCTGATATTTTTTCTCCAAAATGTTAATAATGTCGTTCTGTTTATTCAGAAGTTCTATAACAGCATCAAGTTTTTCGTTAAGGTTTGTTTCTACTTCACGGAACAGATATTTTACAACATCTACTTCCTTCTAGAGATAACGTCTTTCTGGAAAAACTTCTTTCTGGAGATAATGGCTTTCATCTGAAAACGCTCTTCTTACCCTTTTCACGTCTTCTGATATGCTGTCTACTTCGTCTGCTATGCGTTTTATTTCAAAAGATGTGTTTGTATCAGCAATATGTAGTTTTGGACTGCTGTGGTTCGTTATCTCACTGGCATCTATATCAGTCAGGCCAAACTTTTGAATCCCATTGGTGTTGATTTGTACGGTGTCTCTTAGAATTTTGATATCCTGAAAATACAATTTCAAGTGTTCTTTAATTTGCAAATAGTTGAATGAGTTTGGGGTTGTGGTTTTTATCTAAAGTTTTAATCATGCTTTATATTGACCCAGTTATGAGTCCAACGACTGTCATTGGACCGAGACCTGATGCTGTCATCATTTGTTACTTAAATCGAAAATGGGATAGAGTTAAACCGGTATTGACCGACTAAGTAGTCTCATATTTACATTGTTCAGCTCATATTAGTCGTCTATGTAAGTTCTATGGTGCCCACCGAAACGATCGTATTCATAATAATAGCATACAGTAGTGAATTAATAAAAATAGATAAAATTGATGTTTAGACTAATGAGCCGAATTATGGTTTTACAGCGATTCAGCATAAAAAGGTTATATGGCGCCAACAGGGAAAAAACAGTCCAGATCCACTCTCCATTTACATCTAGATAATACTATGCAGAATGGACCTAAATCCTTCTCACCGGCATACTTGCAAATTCTATTGTAAACACTCCATTTCTCGCTGGAGCCACGACTAATACGGGCAAAGCTCGACTATAGGTTACACGTATGTACATGTATGCATGGGAATGAATATGTTAAATACTCACTAACTAACGCTACTAATTTCCATTTTCGTTGTTCGTCAAACTTGAATTTTGTCTCCAAGATGGCGGACGACGCAGACGTGATTAACAGTTGAAAGCCAAAAGTAACTTACCGGCGTTCCATTGTTAACAGAAATAATTAATTTTGAAGAATGCTTACATTTTTATGTTACCCAGGAGTTTTCGATATGTTTTTCAGTATTTCTAGGACTCTGAAGCGCTTCAATTTTGAAGCGTCTGTGATCGGTGTAGATCGTACCTTTCGCACGTCGTAATCGGTATATGTCGTAAGTTTCACACGTTGTAAAGAAAGTTTCCACAGCGCGTTAGCGTTCTCTACGACGTGCGACTATTACATTTCACAGGACTTATTCTCCGCTATTTTTACGGAAAATACGAATTAAGTGACCTTGCTGTGTAATGTTTTCGTTTAATAAACAAACAAATTAAAGCAGCTCTGTTGCATATTTCTTGTTAGCGTTTCTAAAATTCACATTCGCAAAACCTCGATATTCAGGACCGAGAAAAAACAAATGTGTACTTATAATAAAGGGAGACTAATTTCTTGACTGTTTAAAAAGGACAGGTTCAAAACACGGCGAGATTTCCGGGTTCTCCATCGAATTTTAAATGGGTTCCAAGTAGGTGAGATTTACTGCAATAAAATACATTTTTGAGACGGAATGGGTCGAATTTCGACCCTTATAACAAAATATGATACCAGCAATTGTGATTAAGAAGAGTTTATTTTAGTTAGAAGAGTTTATTTTAGTATATGATAGAACAAAATATGTGTTTCCAGTAAAGAGATCCTACATAAAATAAGGAAAAGGCTAGACAAATACACATGTTTACCTTAATCGCAAGTTAAAAATGTAACAATAATGTTTTAATATGAAACAGGCACTGACTAGATAACGGTCAAAGTACTTTGATACAATGAATGATTAATTGTGTATGGAATGGATGGGGACTGGAGTAAGAATTTGATAATAACAGGTAACAAAGATTAATTAAATATTCTCAATAACTCTAAACAGATAACAACAAATAAATTTCACTAATAACAGTTTAAGAGATGACCTCCCCCTCCTCAACACCACCAGAGCCTTTTACTAGGTCCAGGGCTTTTTTTCCCAAGGAAACTGGGAAAAGGCCTGCTGAATTTGGGGGAAATAAGCGCGAGACTGTCCAAATTGGGAAAAAATAGCGTGATTTTCGTTGTTTTGGGAAATGTTTTTTTAAGGTGAAACTTCATTAAAATGTAGTTTTAGGTAAAATATTGATTAGGTTTTAGAACTGAATTATTTTAACATACAAACTATGGGAAGTATGTCACTTAATTACCAAAAATAAAATATATATACATATATTTTTTTTTTAAATGGGAATTTTTTACCCCAAAACTGGGAAAAAATAGAGTTTTTGCAATTGGGAAGAGGCCGAATTTCGGCCCCTGTTAAATAGGTTAAAAGAGCCCTGAGGTCTGGAAAGGGGCATTTTGGCCTAGAATGTGGGAAATATCCATGACTGGGAAATGACATTTTCAGAGTTAATTAAGTGGGGAAAACTGCATGATTTTCAAAGTAATTTGGGTGGGGAAGTGGCCTTATACGGATCGCTGCGAAAAATGGTTAAACAGCCTCGAATACCTACATACCACTACCTATGAGTCTCATTCATTAAACATAGAAAAAACATACTATGTATTTTGATGGGTATTTATGCCAACAAACAGAACCTTGATATATTTCAATTTTATGTATACACTTACATTCCGTTGGACATGCCAGCATTCCGTTGGACATGCTAGAATAAATAATAAACATGTTGATAGATTCTTTGAGATTATCTACAGTGGTTCGGTCAGAGAAGGCTCGGATTACAAATAAACGTGTTCACCGTGACCGGACCATCTCCTTTAAAACGCTGCCAACATCTTTTATGAGAATAAAACAAATCTATTTTTTCCGAAAACTGTTCAGTTTGTTAGCCCCCGAAAATTGAAATACACCCACTCACACAAAAACTACACCAGAAATGCTTGCGCATATTTTCTGTGTAAAGGAAAAGATCAAATAAAGTCTGCACTCAAATCTATCCGTATCTTATTGTTCTCAAGTACAGATACAAAATAAAAAAAAAGCTGACCTTCCTACCCACTACTCATTGTTGCAGTAAACAAGGGTATTATTTTATTAGGCCTTACAAAAATATTTATTTACATATTTGTGCAAAGATCTATCTATAAGTATTTCCTGACTTTAAGATTAAGATCTGATCAAATTTATAGTTAGTTCTGACCTTTAAAATAGAGATGGGTAAAAAGTGTACATGCTATCAAATTGCTTTGCCCGTTACATAGGTAGAGCCTATTTCATATTATGTAATAGATCTTTGCTTTTTTGCATTGAACTATTCAAACAATTCATATTATGATTGCAAATATGCGATTTGTTTAGAAAAAACTGACGGGAGCCCGCGAGCTTTAAACAAATCAAGATTGCTGTGTGTCTCTGTTAGCCCTTATATCCTATGTATAATGAAGTAACTTAACATGCTAATAGGGAATTTGCATCTAAATACTACAGGAAGTGTTTTTTCTCTAATGGGACATAAGCTACTGGCAGCAGTAAACGTACATTTAAAATGGTGTGGATGTCACCCCTGGCGACCACATAATTTTTTTAAAAATATGAAAGTAATTTTAATTAGGACATTTTACAGGGCCAACTTTTGGGTTAATTCAAACGTAGTATTCACCTCCTTGCAAAATGTACTGTGACACCGTGTGAGTAGACTGCTCCACGGTGCATGTTTCGTTCACTCAAACAAGCGTCTATTTTAATGACGGCTGTGGAGCAGTCTACCGTTTGAGATGTTTATGTTCGGTTGACAGTTACCGGCTAAAAATGGCCCGGATGACTATGCATTCTGTGCAAAATTTGGCACTTCTTGGATTGCTATTGTTGTCAACAATAATGGAAGTTTGTATCGTCAAAGTAGTGCATAACGGGTCTATTTATTCAATATTGCTATAATGCAGGCCTATGCGGATGGAAATATTCCCTATAAGTAGATAGAACGCAGAAGGAACTGTATGCCCTAACTGATGTAAGGGAACAGTAGATCATTAAAGTCCCTATCCCACCATCGACAGGCAAAGTTTACAACAGATGTATACCGTTTCTGAACCTACTGATGACGAGTTATATATATGATCTACATATTAAGGAAAATCCGAGCTCTAAAGACACAATATAATCGACTTTAACCAGCCAACTAAAACCAAAAAGTGGAACGTCGAATTGAGTTACCAGCTCATAATTTATTTTATTCAAATTCAGTTTCGGGTATTTGAAATACCAGTAAATATACCCTACCTTAATCGGCACATATACCTTATTTTATGGCATGAGCACCTGTAAGGGTTTGGATAAACGATTTAGTAGTGTTTGTTTTACCGTTATTTGACGCATTAAGATAACAGTAGCTTGAGTAGGGCTTAACTGAAAATATCCATACACATATACACCCCGTAATAGGTCTGTGAGGGTCGCGGTCGGTCGCGGTGGGCCACCCCTCAACAACCCGTACAGGTATTGATGTAATATGCATAATATTTATATATAAACAGTTTTCAGAATATTAAAAAAGAAGAAAAGAAATGCATATCATGATTAGAAACTGTATAAATGTGGATTTTTCTTTAAAATTTCTTTACCAATATTCAAAAGAAGATTTAAAATACAATTTTGATGAAAGTGGGACTCTGCAATCTGATGGTCTTTCAAACTATTTTTTGTTTTGCAAATAAACCAGATTGCTGTGCGTCCCTTTAAATTTTGACAAAATTGTCAAAACATTTATGGCGTTACTTTATTACGCCTTTGTTGATAATTGTAAATACATATTTTTTCAAAATCCAGAATATATATATCTTGTTTAAAGAATTGTCTAACGTAGATAAATACAATGCTAACATAATCAACGTATGGGTGTTTCAGTTTTTTACAAGATCCACATACTATCTCTATGCCGAGTTTTCCAATAGTTGACTGTGTGATACAAAAGTGGTGTTATCCAAAATTAATATATAAAGAAAAGACAGCGGAACATTTTAATTCTAATTTTAATTTTAATGAACATAATGTAATATATTAACTATGCATTTCTTGGGATTTATATGTATTTAATTGTTGGTTTGAAATTTACGAACAATGGTAACGTTAATCTAACTTGCATTTATATATGAAGTATTTTGAATGCAATTTATTTAGAACATTATCATATTCACTAGACCCAAATATTATTTATTTTGTAGTCCATTCCGTTTTGATTATTATATAATGGTCATTGTAAGTAATCTTAAATATATCCCGAAATGTTTTAGTATATTTACCTTCCCAAAATAGTGACGATTATTGCTTGCGAGCGTAGTTTTGTTCATATGGTCGAACCCTCCTTAGGACGAATTTTGTCTTAATCGGATTGTTTCGGTTTTGTTTGCAGAACACCGATATGTGTCACGTGATCTTCCTTTTTCGGTTTCAAAACTAGAGTAACAACTTAAATAATTGTCTCTTCTTTATAATCGATTAATCTACCGTTGATTATGCCTGGCAATGGAAAGAGAAAGCGTGCAGGATGTGCCGGAAGCATCCGTCAACAGCAAGCGTCGTCTGGGGACGTTGTGCCACAATACGAAGTGGGGATGGAGACAAGTCACACGATAATACCGTGAATGTGATTGGGCTTCGGGTATCGCGAATTTACCCAGCCAAGAGGGGTGTGGTGGCAAATCCAAGCAAGTTGAAACACCTATAATGCCCGAAAAAACGCAGGATCAAATATCTATTCAATCGAATATGTTACGTTGCGGAAATGACAGTTTATTCCTGCACGTCCCGTTGTCACTCCGCAACAAAATTTGTAAAAGGGAGTACAGAAATCTATCGACCCTTCTGAAAGAACCCAATTTACGGATAGGATTGTACGGTTTGAGGAGTATGTCATGGGAGCATTTCATCCCATCTATCAAGGGCAATAAAACTCAGTAATTAATTGACACATTTACAAATGCATGACCACTGGCTTTGTCATTTGCAATTCCAGTCTGAAGTAACCAGAAAACGTGTCCATAGGACACGAATGGCACACTTAAGTGTTATCAGTTGCTTGGAAAATAAGAGTAATCAAATTGTTTAGTCGTCTCAAATAATTAAGCAAGACACGTAACTATATTTCTGTAGATGTACGCATAGATGTACGCATGTATAAAGTTGAAAATTTGCTCCAGGACTTTGGGTGTGTGAGTAATGGAGTTACTAAAATATTGCATGAAATATTTGATTGTAAATTACGGAAATGTGAAAAGTAGATGATAGTTTAAGAAAAACGCTAGAGAAAAGAGACGGTATTCCACTGATAACAGCATGCATATTCTTCAGTCATATCTTTCCTTACCATTGTGAGCATAAACATCAGTCGGTGAGTGATCAGTTTAGTTATTCCGGCTATAATGTTTTACAGAAACTTGGAAATTCATGTCGTTTTCATGCTGACATTAAATAGGCATGTCGTTTTCATGCTGACATTAGGCAAGTTTGCATTACTTTACAGCTGAAGTACTCCTTAATAATTAATATCAACTTCCAATATCGGTCCTTAGTGCCAATGTTCAGTATCGTAGAACACTGAAATATTAGCTTTATGTAAACGGGACATTATACTAATCCAGTAATATCGGGTCATAGTATTCGTAATATTAGGTGGTTATAAATAGTAATATTTGGTCATAACAGTAACAGTAACAACAGTAACAACAGTAACAACAGTAGGTGATATTGGATCATAACAGTAGTAATATTCAGAATGCAATATTGGGTCATAACAGTACACAATATTGGGTCCTAACAGTTAGTGGTATTGGGTCATAACAGTTAGTAATATTGGGTCAAAACAGTTAGTATTATTATACCTCAGGTTTACACTCCTGTAAACATTGCGTTAGTAATATTGGGTCATAACAGTTAGTATTATTATACCTCAGGTTTACACTCCTGTAAACATTGCCCATACCCTCAGCGAGAAGCAATTTTTACTATTCACCGGTCAACAATTTGTAATACCACACCTTGTGACGTCACGGAAAGTATAAATATAGGTTTTGGTTTTTCCAATAACGACACGCTTTTGCAACATTCGCAACATCTCGTACACTGCTTCGCAGCATTACCACTACTAATTACATGTAAACCTCCGAGGTGTAGTAGTCGAATGTAGTTCCTATAATAAAAAGTAATCCCTCCTTTTTTGATGGAAATGGGCATTATAAATAGGGGGAAACTGCCCATTTCTATTCGAGTTTGTGGTTGTATGTATAAGAAGCGTATTAATAGGTTTTACTGGATCAATGATGAACATTTTCGAAATTTCGACTCTGTGCTTACACTTTGTGAGCAATGAAAACTGTCAATCAGTGAAAACAGTTGTACCCTTGACCTGTTTAGTAAACAAACAAGAACTTTCTTACATGTCTTGTGACCCCACCTTCTCTGGTGATTTTTCAAGTGGAAAATGAGTTTTCTATATGAACATTACACTGCTGCATTATCCATACTTGAGTTGAATTTGCAGCAAATCAATAATTTACGTGACACTTTAACATTGGTGTCTATGGGGAAGATAATTAGTGGTTTCATACCTGTAATACACAGGTTTCCATATTGGTTACGTTATCGCGCCTTAGATTCCCGCCAAAACCGCCAAACAAATTTGCATTCAAAATCAAAGTTATCATCCAAATGTTGCAATGTTATTCAGCCGATTGCTACATCAATAGTTTATTTACAGGAAATCAGTGATAAAACCTTCATCTGCATTGTAAAAAACAAACACTCAACGCAAATTATACATCAACACGTGTGGCGAACGGCCATTGTTTACATAGCAACAGTGCACTATTTTCTGTGCCGTTGCCTTCCGGCTAACAGAATGTCAATATTTTGAACATACCGAAGCGCCGTGATACACACGAGGCGGGATCCCGAAGAATGACGGGATTGGCCTAGCGTTCACGATAGGAAATCGGTGGACTCATCAAAATACAGTAGGGAATGTAGCGACACAGCCAACAAATTTTGATAACAATGATAAACAAAGAAGATATGATCATTTGAAGTTTCTGTTGAAACGGATATTGAAGCGGCCATTTTGAGAGCTATGACATCACGGTTCTAAATGACCATATATGGAATATTTATAAATATGAAAATTATTTACTGATTTATAGGGAAAAAATGACAGCAACTGTATGCAAAATATGTAATACTTAAAGGCAATAGTGGTTTATATCACCAGTAAAAAAAAATTCATTCATTTGCAGTGATTTTCTTCGTTTTAAATGATATATATCAATATTCCATATATGGTAATATGGAACTATGATGTCATAGTTCTAAAGATGGCGGCTCCCATATTCGTTTTAGAACTGGTATAAAAATACAAATTAAAAAAATATATATTTGGATTTTTTTCCCCTCATATAATTTAAGTTTTAATCAAAACATGTTTTGTTCGATATAATAAAATAAATATTGCATCCCAGTGAGAGTGACAGTGGATATTTTCAACCTTCGGAAAAATAATGTCAACCTCGGCTTTGCCTCGGTTGACATTATTTTCCTCAGGTTGATAATATCCACTGTCACCCTCACTGGGATGCAATATTTATATAATATGGGTTGTAACAGTAATACTTTTTGTTCATAACAGTAAGTAGTTGGTTAGTTCTAAGTAATAGTTCTAATATTTGATGATAATAGTAAGTAATATTTGGTCATAACAGTCAGTAATCTGGGTCATAACAGTAAGTAATATGTTGTCATAGCAGTATAAATAATGGCTATAATAGCAAGTAATATTGGGGGTCATAACAGTTGGGTCATAACACTAAGTTATAGTTGGTCACAACAGTAAAGCAAATTGGTCATTACAGTAATATTGGGTCATAACAGTAAGTAATATTTGAACGTATCATTTAGTAATTGGGTCATAACAGTAATATTGGGTCATAACAGTAAGTAATATTTGATCATATCATTTAGTAATTGGGTCATAACAGTAATATTGGGTCATAACAGTGATACTATTGGGTAATCATAGTAAGCAATATTGTGTCATAACAGTAATTGGGTCATAACAGTAATACTGGGTTATAACAGTAAGTAATATTGGGTCATAATAGTAAGTAACATTTGGTCATAACAGTAAGTAAGTTGGGTCATATCAGTAGAAATATTGGGTCAAAACAGCAAGTAATATTGGGTCATAACATTGGATAGTAATATTTGTGGAGTGCTTGGTCCAGTGATAGAGCGCCGAACTCCTGATCGAGAGGTCGTGGGTTCGATCCTCCGTCGCGGCCACGTTATTTATCCTTGAGCAAGATAATTAATCCATATTGATTAGTGCTGGTTCTACGCAGGAAGCCATCGAGAGTGATTAATCTAAGTTGCAAGAACTTGTCTCACAATCGATGTACAATAAATATGTTTAAACAATGTAGTAATAATGGATAATAATAGTAGTTTATATTGTGTCATAATAGTAAGTAATATTGGGTCATAGC
The DNA here is from genome assembly GCA_037043455.1 of Cyrtodaria siliqua. Lineage (NCBI taxonomy): Eukaryota > Metazoa > Mollusca > Bivalvia > Adapedonta > Hiatellidae > Cyrtodaria > Cyrtodaria siliqua. Next base: position 130,573 of record JAWPHD010003704.1, on the reverse strand, counting down.
AGTAAGTGATATTTCTTCATACCGGTAAGTAATTTTGTCATAACAGTCAGTCATTGGGTCGTAACAGTAATATTATGTCATAATAGTAAGTAATATTGGATCATAACAATAGTAATATTGAGTAATATATGAGTGATATTGGGTCATTATAGTAAGTAATATTAGGTCATAACAGTAAGTAATATTTGGTCATAATAGTAAGTAAGTTATATAAATGGTACCTGGCGTTTAAGAGGGTACCTTTTGTAAAATGGGTACCTGGTCTATGTTGCGTAAAATGGCGTATGTTGCGTAAATTGTCTATCGGAAAATGGGTGCCTGGCTTGTGAAGTACCTGGCCTATGTTGCGTAAAATGGCGTGTGTTGCGTAAAATGTGTATCTGGAAATGGGTACATGGCCTGTGTTATATAATGTGTACCCGGCGTATGTTGCGTAAACTATTGTATGTTGCTTAACATGTGTATCAGGCATAAGATGTGTTATTCGGGGAATACATGTACAATCAAATTATTTTCCCTGCCTGGTGTGCTCTTGTTTCGGCTCTCGGCTGTCTGAATTTGTCTCAGTCCGGTGCAATTTTCCAAGTGGCGGAACCCGGCGAGATTTGGTACGCTGCGGCCATTGTGCTTATCCATCTCTTTTATTTTTTTGTATATCTTGAAAGTCTAGTCGTATTGAACAAAAACAATCTAGTCAGGAGAGTCAGTGGTTGTTTCTTTTATTTAGCCCAAGTAATTGTTTCAATAAGCGAGTCATAAAATAAATGTGTAATGGTTTCTGGAGACTGTGCAAAAGCTGCAGGAATTATAATTTGTTATCTTCATTTTTGTCAAAAGGATGTTTGTAGCAGTAATTCTGTGGTTTATATTATCCTGAAACCATTGTAATCTAGTATCTTTTCTACATTTGAAAGTTATTTTGAATAATTCATTCCAATCTCTTTCTATATGTATAACATATTGCCCCCATTTGGCTATAGATGTAGGATATACATTTGATTTAATAAGTATATCATAAATGGGACGACAGCCGTGCTGTGCGCCTGTTATAAGGAACACTACTGATGGGCAAATTGGTTTTTCTAAATTGACAGCAAGATGAGCAAAATGTTGTTTTTGAAGGTAGCCCGGTATTGCTGCAGTCATACCTTCATATTCTAAAAACTGTGAATGTTCAATAAATTTAGCACCTTAATTTTTTTATTCCAGTATAATTTCGACCTGTTAATCCCGCTTGCATATAATACAATAAAATAGTAATACAATTTGTAGTTTTCTTGTTTTCTTATTCTACAATAGTTTCCTCTCACCGCTGCTGGTTCGAATCTGACTTGGAGCTCATTTTGTGAGAAAGTGTTGATTCTTATTAATGGCGGGAGGTATAAAGTACTGGTTCTGAAAATTCGGGTGGTATGCCACTACCACAAAAAAATCATCGTCATATATGGCCTAAACTGTTCTAAAATGACGTAAAACACTCTTGAAACAAACAATCGAGGGCTTAACGCGAAACTGTTGGAACTCACTTTTTTTCCCGTTTTTTCTTTTTACATAATCCATATCAGATACTGACCCTTTATAACGTCACAACATATTAGAGCTAGATTCTAAAATTTGGAGGAGAAAAATTAAATGTATTATTGTATCTCACAGTTCTTTTTTTTTTAATGCGAAACTATTGTAACTGATCTGTAAATCACTCAAAATAGTTTTGCATTTATTTTTTATGAAATGTTAATAACAGGGATTGTCTATAGCCAACAAAACTCTATTTTTTTTGACAAATTTAACTAACATTATAATGCTTTACAACAGTTTTGCTTTCAACATTTATTTCACTCGCAAACATAATGAAGGAGGAAGAAAATGTATATACATGTAACAGTTATTCTAAATGAAGGTTATGATAACTTCTCTATGCTTTTAATGTAACATTTAACTTACATTACAGGTTTAAATATGGGCGGCCATTACAGCCAAAAGTATGTTTTTAATAAATCATCCTGTCAAAGATGAATTAATTCATCGGTATTATATTTAATTCAGTGTAACTTTAATTGATTCACTACTTTTTTTGAAACCATCTAATCAAACTTGAAAAAATCCGATGCTTTGTGAAATAATCCGGTGATGTTTTTTTTCAAACCATCTAATAGAACTTGAAACGATTCAGTGCAACGTTAATTCAGTCGGAAACATGAATCAAAGCAAGAGAATGTGAACCAATTTAAAAGTAACTCAGTCAATTTACCGATACGTGAAACAATCTATAGGAAATTGAATTAATGCAAGACCAAAGCGCTCAATTCAATGACAGCAGAATCAGTTTGACATACAGACAACCCTCAGTTGTTTTAAATAATTAGTAATTAACTAATTAATAACTGAATATTAACAAATAAGTTATTTACTAGTATTATGAGAGAAAGTTTGTCCACTGCTTTGCAGACGTCGAAGGTTTTATACAGGTTCAGGTGCTTTCATCACTTCAACCTCCAAGGCCAATACAAATAGCCTAAAATATTGAAATTGTATCCGAAAAATGACTTAGGGCAACATAAATTACATAATTACGAACAACAAAAATAGTTGTTTGTTGAAATTTCTACTAACCATAAGTATTGATTAACAAACACTATAAAAAAATGGTTCTATTTATCTTCATTTTGTCTGAATGTTGTGATTTTATGCATTTTGAATGATGTTTGTAATAGGGATTGTCCATAGCAAACTTAAAAGTATTGTATTTTGTATGTTGGTTTAAAATCATAATGACTTACAATAGATTCGTTTTCAAAACAGGTAAAAAAACTTTGGCACGCTAGTATTGTGTGTTTTTTTTCTTTATAAACTTAGTTTAGGAGGGAAAAAATTGACTAACAATCATTTAAAATGAAGTTAATGATAACTGCTCTAAAAAATAAAAAAAAAGATAAAAAGAGCTTCAGGGATTTCTGTTGGATATTATTCTTAGCTTTGTCCAAAATGTGCCTAAAATACAAACTTACTGCCTAAAACTATATCTTCTAAATAATTTTCATTAATTTTCATTAAACTGTAATTTGTTTCCTCAAAAGTTATGCGCGAAACTATTGTAAGTCAATATTTCTTTAAAATCTCATATAAGCATACACATTAATTATTTTCTCATCAGAACACAAATAATTACCATTTCTTTGTTTCATTCCAGAGAATAAAGTTATTAAATGCATTTTTGATAAAAAATAAGATGTTTTGTGGTTCTCCTGTAAAATTTCTGAAAATGTGTTATAATAGTTTCGCGTTAAGCCCTCGAAATGCAATAGTTTTAAATATATTATTGGTGCAGTATGATAAATAAAAAGTAAATAAACCTGAGAAAGCGAAGTTTCCAAGTAGTAAATCTTTTCCTGTAAATCATCTAATCTCGTTCCATTACATGTAGCAACCGTAATAACACACTTAGCTCGCAGATAAATATCGTCATATTGTATAGTCTCAGCTAATGTAAACTGTTTTAAACCGATGTTATGTTTGATAATTATTGTTGTACATGTATCACTTGGACGGATCAACAACTTTACGTTTAGTTAAGGGGGTAAATACACTCAAGCATGGTATGAAGGTTTTGATGATTCGAGTGCTTTTGTTTACTAATTAAGTATTGCTTCAGGAACTGAACATATTAACGATAGTCGCTACTCACATTTCCTTTGCATTGGGATCAGAAATATCGCAATATCTTAACCCTTAACCCGCTAAGCACGACTATGATAGCATTTGCGTCCATTGTATACCCAGATCAGCCTGCGAGGATTTACAATGTCGGTCTGCTGATCAGTCATTTCCCCCCAAAACACCCCTTTGTCACATAAATGGAATGGTCTTAATTCAAAGAAAAAACATTCCATTATATATATGCAGCGGGTTAAGTGTTAAACTAAAATCAACGTCTTCCGATGATTATGAGGTGGAGAAAGTCAGGTAATATTTATTTCAAGGACAACTCCTGAAACTTATATTTACTTGACTGGTTTAAGTTGGCGTGAGGCAGAAACCCATAGATCTGCGCCTGCTGTTATGTCTGTTATAAGTATGTGTCAAACAAACCCTTAAAAAAACACTATTGCAACTAGTACCTCTTTTTTTTTTTTTTTTTTCATATATCTTTATTTATTTACAATTAAGAACCAGATGATGTAAACAGTCATCTGGACGGCACTCGTAAACAGAAGAGATTACTGGAATAATTAAAAAAAAAAAAAATGCTCACTATGAAAAAAAACAACACTATCACTGTTCATGTCCAATTTATATCACACGCAGTACTTTCATGTCCGTTGAAAAACCGATTTAACACTGGTGATTTCTTATGTCCAGGGGAAAAGAGTTTGTATGTTATTTAAAAAAAAAAGTGAGCATGAATTATTAATACTATACTTAGAGTAACACTTAACAAATGCAATTGAAAAAACCGTAAGCGAGTGCCGTTTACAAAACATGTAAGTACAAGTTGTTGAGAAACTATATTTTACGAAAGACTTGTCCCATATGCATGCGACTTACAATTTAATAAAAAATATCACTGGCAACTATACACCTCAGTGCGTTCCCCCGCGAGGTAAGGTCGGGAACCACCTGACATCCCGGGAAAAGGCACCAGCGTGAAAGATACAAGTGTTGTAAAGCTAAATAAAACGCATGTAAGTGACAAAATGAATGAAAAACACATTTTTTGAAAAACTAGTTCTCAACATAAACATGGTTACATTTATTTCATCCTCCATCAAAGTACTTGAGCAACAAAAACATATCTGAAACGAGAAGAAGACTTTAATATTGCGTTTAAACAAAATATCATGAGTAATAATGGTTAATGAAACAGTGTGATGAAAAAGACTTTGATAAACGAGTATGACTGTAATGACAAATTGTGTATGTAAATTACGAAACGATAGGAACTGGTGAGAAATATGTATTAATGTCAAGACAAGGGTCAAACGAGAATTCGTTGTTTGTGAAATCTAACGTGCCAAAGCCATTATCACACCAAAAATGTCCAAACTCAAGAGAATTCATTCGCGAAAAATCAGCATACATTCTGTACTTAATTTTATTTAAAAATATATGGACAAAAGAGTATTGTGTATACTGTTTATTTTCATGCTTCGTCAAATTTCTGCATGTTCAAATAACATGTCTTGATTCTGTTAACAGAATTAACAGAATCAAGGCAATATCATGAATATCTTTATCTAATTTTGGTAAATATAAAAAGCGAAAAACTCTTTCACTAAGAATAAAACTACATTTACTTATAAACTGCAGTAATTTCAAAACAACCCTATTTAAAGGTTGAACCATTTTACATTCTATAAACAAGTGGCTTACGGTTTCTATTGATTCACAAAATGTACAGCATTTATTAACTTTAAGATGAAGTCTATAGGCCAAGTAATAGTTTACATATAATACATCATGACAGATTCTCCAGGAAGTATTTCTTACATCTGGATCAACACAAGGTGAGTATATATTCTTAAAAACTTGTTTAAAATCAATGGTTGGGAAATTCCGAACAACCTTTAGTGTGGTGTGTTCAATATTTAACAATGCATTATAAAAATCTTTAGTTGTAGCCTTTTTGAACGAAAAATCCGGATAATGCTTCATGAGTTTATTATAAACACCTAAACACTTTTTATAAAATGGTGGAACAAATTCACTATGAGGAATTAAATTACTGGCAAATAAAGGATTGTGCTTTCTCAAATTAAATCCAATCCAATATTTTGCTAAATATGTCCAGCTTGCATTATGACTATTAATAAGTTTCTGTAAATGGGATAAGTACAGTGCCTGGCACTTAATATCAACATTTGGTACATTAAGGCCTCCTTCCTTAAAAGGTAAGTATAATGTTTTCCTATTTACGGGCTCTAAAGTAGACCCCCAAATGTATCTAAAGGCTGCTCTTTGAAACATGTTAATATAGTGACTTGGCATATTGCTAGCCGCCGTGTAATATAATATTTTACTTAAAGCTAGAGAATGTAGAACAGTAGACTTGCCTTTAAAAGACAGTTTTCTAGACTTCCAAAGATTAAGTGTATTATGAAATTTCGAAAATAGTTTTGACCAAACTTGATCTGGATCAACATTGTAACCATAATAATAGCCTAAAAGTTTAGTGCTATTAATCCATGAAATTCCAAAGGGATGATCGGACCGATTTTTCCATTTTCCTAAATACATTCCATTAGACTTCCTATAATTAATTCGGGATCCAGATATCTTCTGAAACAAATATATATAATCAAAATATTTTTTCATTGATATTTCAGAAGTCAAAATACCAGTGTTATCATCCGCGTACATAGACATTTTCACTTCAAAATCAGATCCAGGTAGCTTTATACCTTTAATAGAGGGGTCATCTTGAATTTTTTTAGCGAAAGGTTCGAAACATATTACGTACAAAAGGGGAGACAAGGAACAACCTTGCTTCACGCCTCTTTGTATATCGAAAGTATCAGAAATATGATTATTGACTATCACAGAAGACTTGACATTGTTATATAAAACTTTTATCCAAAGAATAAATTCTTCATCAAACCCAAAAGCTTTTAAGGTGTCATATAAATATGACCAAGAGAGTTTATCAAAAGCTTTTTCTTGGTCCATGGAAATAAAAACTGCTGTTAAGTTTTTTTGTTCAATGTAATCAAAGACGTTACGAAGTAGATGAGAATTATCAAAAATAGTCCTTCCTTTAATGGAACAAGTTTGACTGATGCCAATGATTTTAGATAATACACTGCCTAAACGTTTACATATAACTTTGGAGAGTACCTTCCTATCTACATTCAATAAGAAAATTGGCCTATAAAACTTCATATCAGATGCATTTGATGTATCTTTGCATATTAAAGTAATATATGATAACTTTTGGGACTCTGACATTTCCCCAAAATCATAAACAAGTTGAAAAATTGATTCTAAAATATCACCAAAGATATGAAAAAATTTCAAGTAAAAACATCTTGTTAAACCGTCACTTCCTGGTGATTTATTTGGTAACATCTTCAAATCCTTCATAGTCGAAGTAGCTCCAGCTCATTATGATTAATAAATTGGCATGCTTGCTAAATGTAAAACGAGGGCCTCTTGAACTACACGTGCACCTGTGAACAAATTACAATAATTCATGAACACTCAATAATAGGTTTTATGTGACCACTTATTATAGGTTTTAGGTTAAGATTTCGTTTCCGTTGAATTTGTTTTAACAACCATTGACGCAAAATAATGTTACGCACAGGAATTAGGCGCATGTTATTCATGAATTCTTTATGCTGCACGTTAGCACTTTTTATGCACACCAAGTATTACCCTGTTGTTCATGGCCTTATGCTGGTATTAGTTCCCTGTTAGTCATGGCATTTATGCCGCGCGCTAGCACACCAATTAGTCCCCTGTTATTCGTTGCCTTTATGATGCGCGGTAGCACATCAATCAGTCACCCGGTTATTCATGGCCTTTATGCAGCACAATCTAATCCCCTGTTATTCGTGGCCTTTATGCTTCTCGGTAGAACTTCCGTAAGTTCCCTTTGTATGCATGGCCTTGGTAGCATACTTTTTAGCTCTACTGACCGAAGCCCAGCAGAGCTTATGGGATGACGAGTTGTCCGTCGTCCGTCATCGTCGTCCGTTAACTTTTGCCTTGTGAACACTCTAGGGCCTTCATTATTAATTGGATCTTTACTAAACTTTGTCAGTGTCTTTATATCAATGAAAAACCGGACAAATTCGAAGACCAGCCAGATCGGATTAGCTTCATCGGAGTTATGGCCCTTGATTTGCTGAAAAATGCCATATTAAGTCTTGTGAACACTCTAGCACCTTCATTTATTATTTGAACTTTACCAAACTTACACTGATTGTTAATATCAACGTAAACTCGGAGAAATTTGAAAACTAGCCAAATCGAATGAGTAACAGCAGAGTTATGGACCTTGTTTTTCTGAAAAACTATATTCTGCCTTCTGAACACTCTAGCACCTTCATTTATTATTTGATCCTTACCAAACTTACAAAGATTGTTAATATCCATGTAAGCTCAAATTAGTTTGAAAACCAGTCAATAGTATTAGTAACACCGGAGTTATGGCCCTTGATTTAGTTAAAAATGCTGTATTTTGCCTCATTAAGACGATATGGCTTTCATTTAGCCAGATTTCAATGGAACTTTGCAGGGATGATCAGTACCAAATCTACTTATGTATATCGTCACCATGTTCCAGTTGAATGATTGTTGGCAGAGTTATGGCCCTTTAAAGGTTTTAATACACAAACTTTGTAAGGACTTATTTCCTGAACCCCTGACTGAATTTCAGCGAAATTTTGCAGGGATGATCAGTACCGGCCTAATGGTGCATATCATCACAATGTTCTGCTTGAATTATTTTTGGCTGAGTTATGGACCTTTAACGTTTTTACTACTTTATCTGCACTACTTCTCTTAAACCCTTGGCTGGATTTCAACGAAACTTTGTAGGGATGATCAGTACTAAGCCTAGTTATACATGTCATCGCCGTATTTCGGTTGAAATATTTTTAGCGGAGTTATGACTCTTTAAAGGGTTTACACACATTTTGTCCGGAATAGTTCTCCTGAACCCTTGGCCTGATTTCAGTGAAACTTTGCGGGAATGATCAGTACCGGGCCTAGTTGTGATGTCATCGTCGTGTTCCTGTTGAATGACTTTTGCAGAGTTATAGCCCTTTAAAGGTTTTGATCCACAAACTTTATCCAGACAAGTCTCTTCTGAACTCCTGGCCGAATTTCAATAACATTTGGCAGGGATGATGAATACCAAGACAGATACAAATATCGGACAGGGAAAGCAGCATTCAAGGACGACAGTCAACCACAAACCACAAAAACAAACACGCAAACAGACAAACGAGAAGGCAAAAGCAATAAAAAATGCAAGCGACATCACAAACACAAAAGGGTTGACAATAGGGCTACCGCCTTGGAACTGTCAGTGGCAACAAAGGCCACTGCCTAGTTGCGCCTGTCATCGCTGTGTTCTGGAGAATGAGTAATGGCTTAATATACACAAACTTTATCCAGACAGTTTTCCTGAACCCCTGGATGGTTTTCAGTGAAACTTGGCATGAATGATCTGTACAAAGCCTAGTTGCGCATGTTGTTATCGTGTTCCCCAACAAATTCTCCATATAGCCAGTAGAGTGATGCAGGCCCTCTTAGACTCCATATAGCCAGTAGAGTGATGCAGGCCCTCTTAGACTCCATATAGCCAGTAGAGTGATGCAGGCCCTCTTGGGCTTCTTGTTATGCCTGTATGACCATTTTGACTTGAATGGATCACATTTTTAGCTCGACTTTTCGAAGAATAAGAGAGCTTATGTAATCACCCCGGGGTCGGCGTCGGCGTCCCACATCAAGGTTTGCGTGTAAGCTGTGTTTACAAGTCTATATCTCTTACATTTCTTATCCTACCACAACCAAATTTGTTCATGGGCTTCCTTGTAGCATTATCTTAAGGGCTGCATAACCATTTTGGTTCCTGTAACCCATGGGCTCCCATGGAACCCAAATTATGATAGCCCATAAAATGTGCCCCATTTCACATCAAATTTTGCGTGTAAGCTGTGTTTACAAGTCTATATCTCTTACAATTCTTACCCTAGCACAACCAAATTTGGCCATTAGCTTCCTTATAGCATTATCGTAAGGGCTGCTTAAGTAATTTTGGTTCCTGTAACCCCTGGGCTCCCATGGAACCTAAATTCTTACACATATATGTTGCAACCCTCCCCGCCCCCAACACGACACCCCCCGCCTCTCACCCCATCACCCCCCCCCACCACCCCGCCCCAGACTTGATTATTTTTTTTTACATATTTCTGTGTTGCTTTTGTCAATTCTTACACATATATGTTGCAACCCACCCCGCCCCCCCCCCCCCCCCCCCACGCCCCAGACTTGAAACTTTTTTTTTTTTTTTTACATATTTCTTTGTTGTTTTAGTCAATTTTTACATATATATGTTGCCCCATCCCCCCTCCCCCACCCCCAAACCCACTCGTGCCTCTCACCCACACCCCCGCTCCACACCACCACCCCCACCCCACCCCCACTTGAAACTATTTTTTTTTTTTTTTTTACATATTTCTGTGTTGCTTTTGTCAATTCTTATACATATATGTTGCAACCCCCCTCCCCCTCCCCACCCCTCTCACCCTATCAGCCCCCCCACCCCGCCCCACACTTGGAAACATTTTTTTTTTTTTTTAATTTTCTGTGTTGTTTTTGTCAATTCTTACACATATATGTTGCCCCCTCCCCTCCGTCCCCCGCCCCACCACCAACCCCGCCTCTCACCCCGCCCCACTTGATTTTTTATTTTTTTACATATTTCTTTGTTGTTGTAGTCAATTCTTACACATGTTGCCCTCCCCACCCCACTCCTCAACCCCATCCCCACTCAAACTTGATTTTTTTTTCTTCTTCATATTTTTGTGTTGTTTTGGTGAATAATTACATAGCTTCTTACACATATATGTTGCCCTCACCACCCCCACTCCCCCACCATCCACCCCGCCTCTCTCCCACCCCCACCCCGCACCCCACTCAAAACTTGATTTTTTTTTTTTTTTTTTTTACATATTTCTGTGTAGTTTTGGTCAATTCTTACACATATTTATGTTGTGCTCCCAACCCCACCCCACATTGTTGTAGCCTTGTTTTCTGATGGTATATACTAGCTATAAATTTATTATTCTCCGAAAAATCAAAAAGTCGAGCTGCGCTGTTCTCCGACAGCTCTTGTTAATCATTCGATTTACACTACTGTAACTTCAAAACATTTCCATTCCCTGCTTCGCATAACAGGCAGACCTGCACATGGCTTATTAAGATGATAATTTGGCGGTTGTTCTCACAAACCTATGAAATATCTGCATGCTTTAATTTGCACCGTTTTGATATTTGTCGAGCCTGTCTGTGAGTCCTTTAATCCGTACGTGTGTTACATTTTTATTTATTTATATCTTCTTCGTTACTTGTGAAGTTCACCAAACACTACCAGAATGTATGGATCCAACTTCAGGAACAGAATTTCGTACACACCTACTTTGAACGAAATATAGGTCACGTTCGATCTCCGCTGCGACATGCGTATCTTGCTGCCTTCTTACAGGATTTTCACCACACTCCGCCAGAATGTTACTGACATGCATCTAACATCATGTGCCTAATTTTGGGTCGCTGTGACATACTTTCGACAAAATATAGGACACGTTCTATCTCTGCTACGACATGCGTATCTTGCTGCCTTCTTGCAGAACTTTCACCACACTCCGCCAGAATGTTACTGACATGCGTCTAACATCATGTGCCTAATTTCGGGTCGCTGTGACATACTTTCGACAAAATATAGGTCACGTCCGGTCTTCGTACGACATGCGTATCCTGTTTCTTTCTCGCAGAATGTTCAATAAACGTCATCACTAAGTTCCTTATATGCATCATATATCATATGCAGAATTTGATATCGCTGTAATAGACTTTTGACGAAATATAGGTCACGTCCGGTGTCCGCTACGACATTCGTATCTTGCTTCTTTCTCGCGGGATCATCACAATGTTTCTTACATGCATCTATACTCATCTATATATGTGCATCTATCTATACAGCTATATTCATAATATGACTCGACATATAGGCCGTCGTGGCCTTCTAGTACTAAATATATTAAACCCCAGACACTATTTCTTAAAACAGCGGTTCATACACTTTGTTAAAGACATATCAACTAAATACAGGTATTCTTTTAAAATTGCAGAGTGATCTGGTTCTTCTAGCGCATTTTGCTAATTCTGGAAAATGCAAATTTCTAGTCTTGTTTAAAGTTAGTGAGAAGTCCGAAGTATGGTTTCTCGATAACTTTAACTAGTTAATGTTTTCATACCGCGTTAAAAGAACGAAATATAGAATTCAGTCTTTATATTTACAGGCTATTGGTACTTTACGGAACGGATTCAACATTGAGACTCCATACGGGGCATATCGTAATTAAAGCAAATAGTACTTTCTATCATTTGATTTAATATGTATATTATATATATTGTTTGTTTTTATCAGCATTCGAGTTTAAACTGCGATGTTTCAAAGTATTCGCTCAAATTATGCGAAAACTAATTTGAATCTAACTATAATGACAACCCTGTTCCGTTCTTCAAAAAACCGGGACCCTAGGTGTATTGGTACTTTGCGGAACGGGACGGAACAAGGTTTCAATAGTTGTTAGATTATAATCAGTTCTCTGATAATGTGTGTGGTATTTTATCTGGAGGCAGTTTGTTTGGTCGATACAACGTATTTTTCTTTTTTTTTTAATAAAACTTTAATTGATTTTTTAATATGATTGAAGCATTCCGATTGGTTATATATGAAAGGTTATATGCCACTGCTCTAGTGATTTGACCGAGATGACACCTGAGACAATGCAGGGGCCATGATGAAGACCTTTAATTGACGCAACTCCATTCAGTAGTTTCCAAGTAATGGCTTCGACATGATTTCCTTTACGATTTTTTGACCTTTGACCCCCAACTGTGACCTTGACCTTTGAAACACTGACATGATTCTTGCATGCGACACATCTTCACATTGTGATGAACATTTGTATGAAGTTTGAAACAACTTACTTCAGTAGTTTCCAAGTAATTACTGTTGGGAATTGGCTCAAAATCCATGATCGATCATCAGAATATTTAACCGATCGATGATCGATCATTAATCGATTAAACATGGCTGCTAAATATAACTCAAGTGTAATCCTTGTTCAGACTACAATAAAGAAAAGAAATACATTTCAATATAGATATAAAAATTGATCAGGAAAAGCAGCATTCAAGGACGACAGTCAACTACAAACACAAACAGAAACAAAGAACACATTTAAAGATGAATAAAAGGTCAAATAAGACATCACAAACATGAAAGGGTTGACAATAGGGCTACCGCCTTGGAACGGTCAAATATGTTCTGGTAATAAAGCGGATGCATTTATTTGAAGTATAAGTTGTGATACTCCCTAGAAATATCATAAAATATTATGTGATTACTGGTACTTGTTGCAAAATTGTAACATTTTAATACAAGAGAATGAAATAATTTAAGCCAATATTTTTCAACGACTGAGTAAAGTCGATCATGAAAATTGTAATCGATTAAACTTGAGGCTTAACTGGTCGATCAAATTGATTAATCCGAACAACAAGTAATGGCCGAGACATGAGTTTTTTCACGATTTTTTTACCTTTGACTTTCAAGTTTGACCTTGACCTTTGAGACATGGATATGATTTTTGCGCGAGACCTACCTTCTCAATGTGATGAACATTTGTGTAAAGTTTGACGCAACAACCTTCAGTGCTTTCCAAGTAATGGCTGAAACATGATTTTTTTGACGATTTTTAGCTCTACTGGTCAAGGGCCAGCAGAGCTTATGGGATGGTGAGTTGTCCGTCGTCCGTCCGTCGTCCGTCGTCCGTCCGTCGTTAACTTTTGTCTTGTGAACACTCTAGGTCCTTCATTTTTCATCCGATCTGTACCAAACTTACATAGGTTGTTAATTTCAATGAAAGCTCGGACAAATTCGAAAACCAGCCAGATCGAAATAATTTCACCGGAGTTATGGCCCTTGATTTAGTTCAAAATGCTATATTTTGCCTCGTTAAGACGATAGGGGCTTTATTGTTCATCTGATCTTTACCAAACTTTATCAGATTGTTAATATTAATAAAAGCTCGGACAAGTTCGAAAACCATTCATATCGGACCAGTAACAGCGGAGTTATGACCCTTGATTTAGTTCAAAATGCTATATTTTGCATCGTTAAGACTTTATTTTTCATCCGATCTTTACCAAACTTTCAGATTGTTAATGTCAATAAAAGCTCGGTAAAGTTCGAAAACCAGACAGATCGGACCAGTAACAGCGGAGTTATGGCTCTTGATTTTGTTAAAAATGCTATAATTTGCCTCGTCTAACGATAGGGCCTTCATTTTGCATCTGATCTTCCCAAACTTTACCAGATTTTATGACTTTCTTTTTTTATATTATAATTATTATTTTTTTTATTTTATTATTTTAATATTTTTTTTATTTTTTTATTTTTTAATTATTATTAATGTTGTTTTTTTTTTGTTTTTTTTTTGATTGTTTTTTTTAGCTCTATGTTGGACCAGTCGGACCAGTAACTGAGGAGTTATTGCTCTTGATTTAGTTAAAAATGCTATATTTTGCCTCGTTAATACGGTAGGGCCTTCATTTTTCATCTGATCTTTACCAAATGGGAAACAGCTACGCGAAAAGCTCTCAGCGTACGATACTTCGCGTAGATAAACTTGGAGGTCGCGAGTCGAAACTGCACATGTAAAAGGTGCAACTTTTTCTAATTGCGGTCATTTTAATGCATAATTATTCAATAACTTCATTGAAGCAGAAGACAATTTTACTTTTGTTTTGGAAAAGCGGATGTGGTAAAATTCGAATGCCCGGATTATGTATACTGGGTCACGACAGTTATATGGCGGTTCCTATTACCGGCTTCGCGGTAAATGAACATAAAATTCAATCAGTAATTATTATACAGGAAATTATAATTATATTTTTAAATACTCGTTATTTGTTACAATTTTTTTCACAATGAATCCTGAGTCATAAACCCGTTGTTAGTGCTGCCTGTTAAAAACAATTATGGGTATTTATGTCGGTTGAAGAAGAAATTACTTTTGGACAACAGAAACGAACACAACTTCTGATTAAATGCATTTATTATATTTATCAGTCGTGTCAACTTTGCACAGAATAGATGCACTCGGCGTCTAACTTTTTTTACTTTTTCTAGCAATTGTCTTTTTCAAGCGCGCTGTCGGAAAATTCAGATTTTTTTCCCAATAATAAATCACCACAGGTGTACGCTCATGGTTAATTGGATTCTACGCGGAGTAACTCGGAGTGTGATCACAACGAGTGACTCGACAATGGCGTACTTTCGCCGCGTGGATTCGCCGAGCCAAACATTGACTCGGCAAAGCTAAAAATAGATTATTAAAAAAAGAAGTTTATAGCGACTACTTCTTGAAAACTATAAGTGATATTGATATGTGACTTTTTCTAAAATGATCAGCATGACATGGTCCTTGTCGAAAATCGTTTTGATTGATGTTAAACATTGCTATAGTGGCCATCTTTGTTTACATATAGTTATATAGTAAAGACTTGTAGCGACTACTCCGAAATTACTTGACGGATTTTCATGGAATGAATGTTGCTCTTGATGTCTAATTGATCCTAGCAGAATTTCAAGTCGGCGGGTTATTCAAGATGAGTGCCACGGCTCAAAATATATTTTTTAAATACAAATTTGTAGGGACTACTTATTGAAAACTATGAGTGATATTGATATGTTTTTAGCTCTACTGACCGAAGGCCAGCAGAGCTTATGGGATGCCGTGTTGTCCGTTGTCCGTCGTCCGTCGTTAACTTTTGTCTCGTTAAGACGATAGGGCCTTCATTTTTCATCCGATTTTTACCAAACTTTAACAGGTCGTTAATATCAATGAAAGCTCTCGGACAAGTTTGAAAACCAGCCAAATCGGATCAGTAACAGCGGAGTTATGGCCCGTGATTGAGTTAAAAATGCTATATGTTGGCTCGTTAAGACGCTAGGGCTTTCATTTACCAATCTTTACCAGATTGTTAATATCAATAAAAGCTCGGACTAGTTTGAAAACCAGCCAGCTCGAACCAGTAACAGCGGAGTTATAGCCCTTGATTTAGTTAAAAACGTTATATTTTGCCTCGTTAAGATAATTGGGCCCTTATTTTCATCCGATCTTTACCAACCTTTACCAGATTGTTAATATTAATGGAAGCTCGGAAAATTCGAAAAACAGCCAGATCAAACCAGCAACAACGGAGTTATGGCCCTTGAATTAGTTCAAATTGCTATATTTTGCCTCCTTAACACGATAGGGCCATCATTTTTTATGCGATCTATACCAATCATTACCAGATTATTAATATCAATTAAAGCTCGGACAAGTTTGAAAACCAGCCAGATCGGACCAGTAACAGCGGAGTTGTGGCCCTTGAATTAGTTAAAAATGCTATATTTTGCATCGTTAAGACGATAGGGCCTTCATTTTACATCCGGTCTTTACCAAACTTTACCAGATTGTTAGTATCAATGAAAGCTCGGACAAGTTTGAAAACCAGCCAGATCGGACTAGTAACAGCTGAGTTCTGGCCCTTTATTTCGTTAAAAATGCTATATTTTGCCTCGTTAAGCGACAGAGCCTTTATTTTTCATTCGATCTTAAGCAAACTTTACCAGATTGTTAATATCACTAAAAGCTCGGATAAGTACGAAAACCAGTCAGATCAGACAAGTAACAACGGAGTTATGGCCCTTGATTTAGTTAAAAATGCTATATTTTGCCTCGTTAAGACGATAAGGCATTGATTTTTCATTCGATCTTTATCAAACTTAACCAGATTGTTAATATCAATGAAAGCTCAGACAAGTTAGAAAACCAGCCAGATCGGCCTGTAACAGCGGAGTTATGACCCTTGATTTAGTTAAAAAAATGCTATATTTTGCCTCGTTGAGACGATAGGGCCTTCATTGTTCATCCGATCTTTACCAAACTTTACCAGATTGTTAATATCAATGAGAGCTCGGACAATTTTAAACACCAGCCAGATCGGGCCAGTAACAGCGGAGTTATGGCCCTTGATGTCGTTAACAGTGCTATAGTTTGCCTCGTTAATATGATAGGGCCTTCATTTTTCATCTGATCTTTACCAAACTTTATTCTTTTATTATTTTTATTTTTTACTTTTTTTTATTAGCTCTACTGGCCAAGTTCGAAAACCAGCCAGATCGGACCAGTAACAGCGGAGTTATGCTCTTGATTTAGTTAAAAATGATATATTTTGCCTCGTTAAGACCTTCATTTTTCATTCGACCTTTACCAAACTTTACCAGATCGTTAATATCAATGAAAGCTCGGACAAGTTCAAAAACCAGCCAGATCGGACCAGAATAGCGGAGTTATGGCCCTTGATTTAGTTAAAAATGCTAAATTTTGCCTCGTTAATACAATAGGGCCTTCAAAAACTTTCAAAAAAAAAGTAAATTACAGTCACTCGCTTCATTGATTTTATAAGAGCCATGTTAGCCAGTAGAGCGTCCACAGGCCTTCTTGGGCCTCTTGGTTTTTCTAAAATGATCAGCATGACATGATGTTGATCCTTGTCGAAAGTTACTTTGATTCGACATTACACATGGCCGCCAGTGGCTATCTTTGTTTACATAGAGTTACATAATAAAAACTTCAAGGTTATTGACCTGTTGTTGCTGAATAAATTTACTTTCCCTTAATTTTTGCCAGTTATTGAGTACCTGCATTGTGACTTTCTAGGCTATTTTTTTTTTGTATTATATTTACACGAGCGTATTTGTGTTTTAGTTATATTGCCTATTGATGCTGCCTTGTTGGTTAGCGATTAGATCATGGCGGGGATTTATTTATTTACACTGTCCTGTTTTAATGGGATGACAGTAGGGTAAGTGAGGTTTGGTGCACCCTAGAACCGGTTTAAACCCCAGTGGCCTACTTTGGCACTGAGCGTTCCAAGTCGGTAGCCCTATTGTCAACCCTTTTGTGTTTGTGATGTCGTTGCATTTATTATTACTGTTGCTTTCTTGTTTGTCTGTTTGCGTGTTTGTTTCTGTGTTTTGTGGTTGATTGTCCTCCTTGAATGCTACTTTCCCTGTCCGATCTTTTTATATTTCTTTTCACCACAAAGTGCATCTTTTTATATTTCTTTTCACCACAAAGTGCATCTCATGGAAAGGAAGCTCGGGATTGTTATTTAGGTAGTTTGATTTTCAGTCAAGGTCATTGTTGCTATTGGAAATTGGTTTACATTCAATAAATTTAGTTTCCCGTGACGGATGTTAATAACAAAAAATCACCTCTAGGGAATTAAACATGAGCTTGTTATTCAGGTCATTTTTCCAAAAGTTAAGGTCACAGTTACTACAAATAAAATTTGGTTTCTGCTAAATAAATTCACCTTCCCTTAAGGAATCTTAACGAAACTTCATTTAAATGAATCTCGGAATGTTATTTAGGTAATTTGATTTTAGAGCTAGGTCACTGTCAGTGTACATGTGAAATGGATTTTCACTTGCAGGATTTCAAGGAAACTTCACCACAAAGTATGGCTTGTGGAAAGGAAGCTCAGGATTGTTATTCAGTGTGTTTTGTCAAAAGGTCAAGCCTCAAGGTATTTTTTACTAAAATTAAAAAATAGATCGCGTTCAATAAATTTAATTTGTAGCATGGTCACTGAAAATTCCCTTTGTAATAGCACAGGTGTAAATTGTTAATTGAAAATAACACCTTTCAGAATAAATGGTGTACTACAACTACCAGTTATTAGAAGTCAGAGTTTGGCTGGGAGCTAGCTGAAATGGACATGCTACAAAACAAATAGAGTATGGTTTTAATGAGTTTCACACAACTTCATAAAGATATGCAGCCCATTGAAAGGAAGCACTGGATTGTTATTTAGGTCGGTTAGTTAAAGTTCAAGGTTGCTGTTACTATAATTAATTATATTTTTTTCCCGCAATAACTTAACTTTCCCTTGAGGGCTGTCATGCAATTTGGCAGGGTTGAGAAGTATATATATATCTTTATTTCCTCCATATTGAAGATTCACATATACAAGTACAAACACTACAAAGTTACATTTAGACGTAATAACCATGTATATATAATGAACAAGAACATATTTACAAGTACATTAAAAAAGTTACCCGATTTTATAGTTATTTCAAACTAATATAGAGTCTCAAGTAAATGATAATAAATTAAAGAAGTGATACATATACATCAATGATAAATGGCAAAGAACATACTTTAGCAATTGGTGATCATTGGTGGTCATTAGAAAAACCTTATCGAATGAAATTACAAGAGTAATCAAACCCATTTAAGTACGCATAGATCTGCCTCATGCTACATTACCACAATATACTTATAATATATAATTCACTACTACAATAGAATGTATAAATCTAGATAATTAGAAGATTTAAACAACACACACTTTAAATTATATATTAATACGCAAAACACGCACTATTTTAACCATGTAGTAATATCAAATAGGACTGTAAGGTGCGGTGACAGCAATATAAAACGAACGTGAACTTATGTACAAATAACTTTACAAAGTTACCTGATTTTATAGTTCTTTTAAACTATTGAGTCTCAAGACATACATGTATAAATATATACGACAAAGACCATACTTGTCGAAACGAAATTACAAGATTAATCAAACCCATTTATGTACGTATATTCCTGGCATTTACTTCCTTGCCCCAACACATTTTTATTTTAACATGCAGTAATATCGATTATATCGCATTGTGATGTGAGCACAGCAGACTAACATATATTATAGCATTTCTAAAAAAGTTAATATAGTCATCATTGAGCAAACGTTCTAATTCATCACATGGTGCGCAGAACATAACACCAAGTCTCGCATATGAATCCAAGTTAGTTATAAAATGCCAAACAGGAGAACCAACTGTTACCTTCAGATCATACATAAATTTGCATCTGTATTCACATAAATAAACGCATTTAAACATAGAATGGTTAACATCACATCTATATCAGACACCGTACTTTGAACAAAGCTTTTCAGTTTGAAACGAGCAAAGCACAGACACCATGTTTATGACATTTCTGCAGCTGCTCTTTAGTTTTGTGTTATTACGACACATTCTCCATATTGGACTCTCGTTAAACACTGGCTGGACAGTGTGAAACTCAAAAAGATCTGGATCGTTTGTCCGCATATACCATAAATATACTTCGCGCTCTTTAACTCGCCGATTTATTTCTCTACAAACATATTTTGATGGGAATACACCATTTTCAATATAATTTTCTATTATTTCAAATAAGCCATATTTCATCAGTATTGGTTTATATTTTTTTTGTACGCTCTGTGCTGTTGGGAACATCTCTGTAGTGTAAGGAAGTATGCTTTTCTTTCGAGAAAAGAGATCCAGGTTCGAGTCCTGGCGGGGATCCTGGCACACTTATTGATCTTGTACAAACTTTGTTCTGGGATAACCACAACTTTAAAATACATACATGATAAAATTGTCCATTACACAATTATACTAGTGTTAAAAAATCTTTCCATAATATTTGAAATCAGACAAAACCAAAGGAAAAAGATTATTATACTATAATTCTTTTAATACAATTATTATATAACTTCATTGTTTTATTTATGTAGAACTCAAATCGGCAAACAAAGATTTTGTCGCCTCAACCATTTTGGAGATGTGTCCCGTGACTGATAATTAATTGGTCAAATTCTTGCAAATATGTCCTGCTAAAAATGATAATTCACTGCCTTTCAAATATGTCCGTACTCCCATGCTATAATACATGTATTATAGATGTTCTTGTTATAGTCAAAATCACTATGCATTGTGTCTCATGTATTGTGACAACTTGTGCACGGTTTTAACACTGACCCCTAGGCCATTTACGGTATTATTTCTCTGTCAATTTATTCTCGAGTTTAATCACATTTTTGACTTATAAAGTAACACAAGTGTATCTTTCCAATGGTGTATGAATTATAACGTTACGATGCCTATTCCATAGATTAACATCAATTGTCAGCTCTGTTCTATTTCCTTTCCTACCGAGTATATATGTCATTAAATAATAAATCGACAAAAAGGAAGCTCACTGTCTTGTTTAACTATCGTGTGATGTATCACGGGAGTTTTCAGATATATGACATTTTTATGCATTACGCAGGCCTGCCAAAACTTTTAAACACAAAATCCTAAGATTTTTTAAATTTTAAAATTTAAAACGCACGAAGAATATTTTAAATGGAAATTTGGAGCGTGCGACTTGATTTCCGCACTATTTTTTTTAAAGCGCAAATTTGAATTATTTAAGCTATTAATACAAGTAGATGCATTGTTGGATAGTTACAGCAAATAATAAATTGGCATAGTAGACTTGGTTTAGTTTCTACCACAACTGAAAGTGCAATTTCTTTTCTACACAGATGAGTGCTAAATTCAAATACAAATTAGCTGTTATAGTGGAACCACCCACAAGGAGTTGCTAGTTCCCCACACTTGCTATTTCAGATAGGCTGACAAAATAAAGAAATTACAGATATTGATGCATTACGCATGTAGTTATGCCAATGAAGGACCTAATTATGAGGTGTTAATTGTATATTCAGTCAGTGTATTACACGGATGACCCCAAATGATTCGACACTTGTATATATTCCTCTGACTAGGGAGCGTAACAGGACCAATTCGGGAAATAGCTGATAAACTGTGAAAGTATAACTGTTAAATCATGAACACTACTTCTGATGGAAAATCCGTAGATTGTACACTTAAATCCGGAGATCCGGAGAGCGACTGAAATTCCGGAGATTTGGCAGGCCTGATTACGCTAAGGATTAGTCGATATTGAAACAGACTACTTAAAATTAAAATTTCGGGTATTGCAGAGTTAACGTGTCCAATGTATGTTATTTTATCCTTTGCATATGGACAAAATGTCAGATATCAATGGCACGTTAAAGGACTAGAGAGATTCTGGAACGGTTTGTTTGTATGGTGGTTCTCTTAACACTCACCCTTCTCATAGGAGTAACACGACAACAACACGTACGTTATAAATGTATATTTATTATTTATTAGTATACGCCATTGGACGACCGACTGACTTACCTTATTAACATTAATTAATAACAAAAACTTCACCTTATGAATATTCAGTTCTGCTCAACCCGGGGCTAGAGGGCGTGAGCGGTAGCTAGCATAATTTCACTATCGCTCAATCAAACCGAGACTGCAATATTTCGTATGTGTCGTACTCGGCCGTTTTCAAAGGTCCATTATCATACTCTTTTTCAATTTATAATATGATACATAAGAAACTACACTTTAAAATATAGCAGTCTCTCATCACAGACGACAGTCTATTATTGTCACATGACATATGCCAAACTGAGCCCAGATCGCTTACGCGAACTATACAGTACATATAAAGCAAACGCAATACTTCCCGACTACTGAATAAGCAAAGGGGTACGATTTAAAATCTGCTATTTTAGCATACAACCAACCCAGTATTCTCCCTTATATAATACACTTTCCTTCGACGGAATTACTTTCAATGGTGATAAATTAAACATAAACTGTATTAAACAAATGTTATTATTTCTAAGATATCTAAGATATAAAATGTCATCCCTACTGAACCAGCTCCACCAATCACGTCGTACTATAAACACAGCACCACCAATGTGATACCGAGCCGTCCGCGAAAAATCCACTTATGTGAATCATGTATCCGATAACATTTTTATTCAAGGTATCACTCAGGATAAGATCTCGGACTTGACCTTTAACTATCAAATGTACAAACGTTTCAATAATCAATGGAACCAATACAGCCCGGTCAACATCAATATCCTGAAATGTCTTCAAACCACAATATGTAAGTTACTGCAACACGATTTACTAAGCATCTAAAATTTGAACGTATTAACTGGTCAGTCACCCAACGCTGAATGGCAAAAACTGGCGTTCTACACGCCACGTGCACTCCACTGAGAGTACGCCCCCTATGAGAATCACTCGCATCAAGAGAAATTAATTACCGTCTAATTCGTTTCTCGCAAGCGACAATAATGTCATTTTTCTTTAACACCCACCCTTCTCATAGGAGTAACACGACAACAACACGTACGTTATAAATGTATATTTATTATTTATGTGTAAGTCATTGAACGACCGACTGAACTAAAAGAACGGGCTCAAAATTGTAACAACCAAATACTAATATCATATATGAGTTCAAATCTCCATTATTAAACATATAACATATGAGACATTTC
>JAWPHD010003704.1:0-102500 GCA_037043455.1 Cyrtodaria siliqua | reverse complement strand
GTCATTGATAATTGTAACCGGCTGGTACTTCAATCTTAAT
The DNA here is from genome assembly GCA_037043455.1 of Cyrtodaria siliqua. NCBI lineage: Eukaryota > Metazoa > Mollusca > Bivalvia > Adapedonta > Hiatellidae > Cyrtodaria > Cyrtodaria siliqua. The sequence continues at coordinate 102,460 of JAWPHD010003704.1, read as the reverse complement.
ATGAATCTGAATTTCCGTCACAGTTCTCTGCCAAAACACTCCTGTTCTGGAATGCAATATCGAAAGGAAATATCTGAAGCAAATAGTATTCATTAAGACTACATACACCAAACTTACTTGTAATTATATGCATTTACCATTTTTAAAATGATATCAATACTATTATTAATATTATTTGTGCCACATCACTACCACGATATCACTACCACCAGTGTCACTACCCACACTGGCCCTATATATACATAAATTTACAGGGGCGGATCCAGGATTTCAGCTTAGGGGGGGGCGTAATATTTTGGTCAATTTTCGGGTCCGTCTCTAGCCTCATAAAACGTTTGCGGTAGTGCATTGTTAGGGTAAAAAAGTCCGTTTTCAAATAAAAAGATTTAACAATGTGTTAATGAAACCACTCATTAGCCATTATGCGTCGAGCGAGCGAAGCGAGCGAGAAAAAAATTTATACTGAAGGCGTGCATCTAAATTGTTTGATATTTTATCTACAGTAACATGGACATACACGTATGAATAAAAAAAGTCCGTTTTCAAATAAAAGGATTTAACAATGTGTTAATTAAACCACTCATTAGCCATTACGAATCAAGCGAGCGAAGCGGGCGAGAATTTTTTTTATACTGACGGCGTGCAACGAAATTGTTTGATATTTTATCTACAATAACATGGACATACATGTATGAATAAAAAAAGTCCGTTTTCAAATAAAAGGATTTAACAGTGTGTTAATTAAACCACTCATTAGCCATTATGCGTCGAGCGAGGGAGAACATCTTTTATACTGAGGGCGTGCATCGAAATTGTTTGATACATTATCTACAGTAACATGGACATACATGTATGAATAAAAAAGTCCGTTTTCAAATAAAAGGGCTTAACAATGTGTTAATTAAACCACTCATTAGCCATTATGCGTCGAGCGAGCGAAGCGAGCGAGAAAAAAATTATACTGAGGGCGTGCAACGAAATTGTTTGATATTTTATCTACAGTAACATGGACATACATGTTTGATCCGGAATTTTTAGGGGGGGGGGGGGGCACGCGCCGGGTGCCCCCCCCTCCCCCCCTGGATCCGCTAGTGAATATATACATATAAAATTATAACCAGTCATTTTAGACAATCCATATAAATTCTAGGTATGTTCAAAACATTTTAATATATGTTTCATTGTATATGTCCCCCTTTAAAACTGTCTTGTTTCTACAAGTATCTCGCATTTCAAATACAACATCCCCAAGCATACATCATAAATACATTATTACTTATCCGATTTTAAATTAAATATTTCTTGATACATCTTAGAACACGTTGTACCCGGGCATTCGACCGAGAGGTCTATTTTCCCAGCAGTTCTAATAGGCAGCTAAGCCCGAATTTTGACCATTTACTACTTTAATACATCTACACATATCTATCTCTATCATGTCTATGTGCAAATACGCGCACATAGTAACCGATAAGCCGTTACCTACTCGCTGCCACATGGCATAAGGCTATTTGTCACCCCTATACAGGGGAGCTAATATCACATTTATATTTAACCCACATTTCTTCACATGGATTACATGTCAACTAAAACATCACCCAACACGCATCATCGACACGTTTCACAAGGCTTTGTTTCTTCTTTCATTAGGGCTTTCCACTTTTCAGTGGAAAGACCTATTGAGTTCGTTCTGTTTATTCTTCTTCTTCTTCTTCTTCTTCTTCTTCTTCTTCTTTCTTCTTCTTCTTCTTCTTCTTCTTCTTCTTCTTCTTCTTCTTCTTCTTCTTCTTCTTCTTCTTCTTCTTCTTCTTCTTCTTCTTCTTCTTCTTCTTCTTCTTCTTGTGACCGTCACTTTTCATAGCTATATTGGTCGCAGGTCTTCACAACTTTATGCAGTGACAGAGCTTAGGCTGGAATAGCGTCTCGAAACTTTTGGGGTCATGACCTCATTCAAGATGGCCGTCAGTGACGTTATCAGCCAAATATTGTCGCTATATCTACTGTATTTATGATCGGATTTAAAAAAAAACTTTCACCGTTTGTACAGTTCAGGGTCTAGTTGTGCAAGAATGTCAAAACGTGTCTCTACGTCATAACCTCCTGACGTCAGTGACGTCACAATGTTATGAAAAATCTGTTTTCTTTACTGATTGCATTTTTTAAGTTGTTTTGCTGTAAAGTTCATCAGTATCATTGTTTCAGTCGACGCTGACAGTTTTAACGTCATGACGCCATCCAAAATGGCCACCAATGACGTCATTTAAGAAATCTTGTAATCGCTATATCTCCTGCATTTATGATCGGATTTTGATGCAACTTTAACAGCCTGTAGGGAATTAGGTTGAGTTGTGCACAAAATGTCAAAAATTGTCAAGACATCATCAAAGATGGCCACCAGTGACGTCATGATACAAATTTTGTAAGCGCTAGATCTCAAACATTTGTAGTCGGATTTGAATGAAACATTCATAGATTGTACGGTCTAGTTGAGCAAGAACGTAAAAATGTGTCTCTTTGTAATAACGTCTTGACGTCAGTGACGTCATAATGTTATAAAAGATCCTTGTTTTCAGTGATTGCATTTTTCGTATTTTTTATTTGTGTCATTGTTTCAGTCGACGCTGACAGTTTAACGTCATGACTCGTTCAAAATGGCCGCCAATGACGTCATTTAAGAAATCTTGTAATCGCTATATCTCCTTCATTTATGATCGGATTTTGATGCAACTTTTGCAGCCTGTAGGGAACTAGGTTGAATTGTGCAGAAATGTCAAAAATTGTCATGACGTCATCCAAGATGGCCGCCAGTGATGTCATGATACAAATTTTGTTAGCGCTAGATCTCAAATATTTATAGTCGGATTGGAATGAAACTTTCACAGATTGTAGAATTTAGGGTCTAGTTATGCAAGAATGTAAAACATGTCTCTAGATAATAACGTCTTGACGTCAGTGATGTCATAATGTTATAAAAAAAATCCGTTTTTTTCACTGATTAATTTTTGAAATTCTTTTACTGTATAATCCATCAATGTCATTGTCTCAGTCGACGCTGAGAGTTTTAACTCATGACGTCATCCAAAATGACCGCCAATGACGTCATTTAAGAAATCTTGCAATCGCCATATCTCCTTATCATCGGAGTTTGATAGAACTTTCGCAGTTTGTAGATATCAAAGTCTAGTTGTCCTATAATGTGGAATGTTATCATGTCGTCATCAAAGATGGCCGCCAGTGACGTCATAAATAAACTCTTGTTTTGTCTATATCTTCTCTATTTATTATCGGATTTGAATAAAACTTTCACAGATTGTAGAGTCAGGGTCCGGTTGTGCAAGAACGTCATAGGGCATCCCTAATATTCTGAAAATCACTGATAGCATGTTCGAAGTTATTTTCGTGATAATTCAATCAGTGTCTTCATCTTCGAAAACTCTGACAGTTGTGACGTCATGACTTCATTAAGACAGGAAAGCCCGTTTGATCAGGTGTTGATCAAAATCTAGTTATTAGCCACCTTCCAGTGGAAAGACCTATTATTGTTGTTCGGCAACATTTTGACTTTTTTCTTCTCACCGCCACTTTTCATAGTAAGACTGGTTGCACGGCCTCTAACGTTTACACAGTGATAGAGCCCATTCTGGAATAGTGCCGCGAAGCTTTTGGAGTCATGACGTCATCCAAGATGGCCGCCAGTGACGTCATGATGAAAATCTTGTTAACGCTAGATCTCAGACATTTATGGTCGGATTTGAATGAAACTTTCATAGATTGTAAAGGTCATAATCTAGTTGTGCAAGAAGGTCATGCGGGGTCATGACGTCATAACGTGATGACGTCAGACACGCCAGACGCTTAAAAACTGGAAAAAATCGTCAAAAATACATTTATTGCATGACCATTTTGAAACTTTGCCACAATCATGTTTTCATCATCATATATCGATCGTGTGAAAAAGGTGTTGGTGACGTCATCAAATATGGCGGCCATACTGGTTTAATGTTAAACAGGCTAAAATAGAAACTTCTAAGTATATTTCGAAAACCGAACCAGCTAGCGCCAACAATGCTCTCATATATGTGCCACTATGTGACCTTGAACAAGTCTGGGAAAATCAGGTCACCAGGTCAAAGGTCAAGGTCATAGGTAGGCGATAGGTGTAAACACCAATAACCAATAACGGTTGGAATTGTTATCAAGAACATATGTACCATTTGTAAGGCCTTCAATTTACTTTTCAAAAATAAAGTCCACTCAAAACGCAACGTTGGTAAATGGTTGCCATAGGAACGAAGAGACGATGACGTCGCATTCGTCACCATTTGGAGTCATGCAAAAGTGAACGCTCGGCCAATCCCGTGTGTATCACGACGCTTTGATATGTTCAAATATTGCAGTTTTATTAGCTGGAAGGCAACGGTACAGAAAATAGTGCACTGTTGCTAAGCTGTTTGTTCATATATAAACAATAAGACCGTCGGCCACACTTGTCGTTGATGATTTGCGTTGCATGTTTGTTATTTACAATACAGATGAATGTTTTATCACTGCTTTCTATTTATACTATAGATGGAGCAAATAGCTAAATGACATTATGACATTACACAATTTGGATGATAACTTTGATTTTGAATGCATTTTTTTTTGTCGGGAATCTAAGGCGCGATGACGTAACCAATATGGAAACCTTCGATTTACATTCGAGTAATGCTGCGAAGCAGTGTACCGGATGTTGAGAATGGGGGTTATTTTCTTTATTGCATTGTCAAGGGTTACATTAAAGTTTTCTTGGCATTTACTAAATAACACACATCCAAATAAACCATTTAGTCTACTTTATTTTCAAGAACTATACCAGACAGACCTAGATTACGATTATTTTTACATAGGTCAGTTAATATATACCTACACGAAAATATCCAATCCTAATGTGGTATTAGTCAGGCCCAGTGCAACACAAAAATGGGCCTTAGATGATGGCGTGACCTGCTTTTTTTCTAAAATATTTTCCAAACTGAAAGTAACCACCTTCTTTTTGAATTCTGAGGTACACTTCAAACTGTGCTTCACAAAAAGTAGTGCAGCATATCCATCTTACCTTCAATTTTGATGTGGTTTTCACTAGAAGCAAGATAAATGTTTCACATTTGCTTTGTCACGTTGCGATGTACCACCCAAGATACAACTATAAGCAAAGTTTGAAAGGTCTTGTGCATACAGTTTGTGAAAAAGTGACCTAAACGCAAAAGTTGAACCTAAAAAATATTAAGTTATCTGCCCTTTGCTTGGAGGGTCAAGGTCATTTCCACATTAATTTTGCTTTGTCATGTTGCGATGTACCGCTCAAGATACAACTATAAGCAAAGTTTTAAAGGTATTAGTGCATAAAGTTTGTGAAAAAGTGACCTAAATGCAAAAGTTGAACCTAAAAATTATTAAGTTATCTGCCCTTTGCTTGGAGGGTCAAGGTCACTTCCACATTTGCTTTGTCACGTTGCAATGTACAACCACAGATACAACTATAAGCAAAGTTTGAAAGGTCTAGTGCATACTGTTTGTGAAAAAGTGACCTAAACGCAAAACTTGAATGTTGACGCCGCCGCCGCCGCCGCCGCCGCCGTCGCCGCCGGAAAAGCAACACCCATGTCTCTTTTTTTTCTTCGAACAAAAGTAACTGAAAATGTACCACCGATCACTATATATAAGTATCGGGCTCAGCGATCTCCAAAGATCGAATGAATAACTGTACTTTTTGTACTGATTGCAAGCGCGGGGAGACGTTTTACCGCCGCCACACTGGATCTTAACGTGAGGGTGATTGGTATCAATCCATGTGCAAGTATGAAAAACATCTTAACGTGAGGGTGATTGGTGTCAATCCATATACAAGTATGAAAAACATCTTAACGTGAGCGTGATTGGTGTCAATCCATATACAATTATGAAAAACATCTTAATGTTATTCAGAAGTATATGCAATTTAAATATGCATTAAATTAGGCCGAATGCTACCTTAGTTTAAATAATTGTTTATGGAAGTCGCAGTGAGTGTTTGGTTTAGGAAACTCAATAACTCAGCTGGGTTGTTACCAAATCATAAATATTAAAGGCGGTTTGTATTTCTAACAGCTGTACATATACATAAAATAAAATGTTACAAAAAAGACTTTATCGGAGCTTTAAGGCATCATATGAACTAATATAAATGATCTATACAACAAAAACTAGACGAATCGTCTAGGTTTCCAGACCGAACTGTTTCATTAGCAATAACTAAACCGTAACGTTACGAATCCTGGGGCCTAGTTTAGTGCCTATTCACATTTAAACAGACACACAGTATAATGGTTTTATTCGATTTTTTAGATCATGCTTCCTGGTTTGGTCATACGGAGTTAAAACAAAAGACAGACATAATTTTTCACGGTGGGAGATGTGAGTGAAATTGTGTGTTTCCTACACGACCTTTAACTATAAAAATCCTTCAGTTAACACCAAACTCGATTAAAAGATACGCGTGCGGTCCTTTCTTTCGCGGATTTACTTTAAACTCATTTAACGAAAGATCTCTGAACTTATTGTAAACACTCTCGATTTCTACTAAGCAAATGCAGATAACGTGTCTTGCTAAATTACACAACACATATGGTCGTGGCAGGGATCGAATCCACGACGCCTCGATCCTGAGTCCGACGCTCTACCACTAGACCACCACGTTCACGTGATTTGAGGTCATCCACGCTTTCAATGCAAACAACACGTGAATATGCTTAGGTCGCTTCTGGGTTTTATCCGTCACATGATGTAGTTATACAAACAAACGTGTACGGTAACCATGTTCTCGTGCATCTTGCACACTGGCAATTAGTGTTCTCAAGGCTCCGGCTATATTATCTCGGACTCAGAAAGCTGCTATGTGTGTTGGACTGTGTATCAACGTCATTTTACTGTTCATAAAACAACTGTTTATTAGTAAGAATACCGAGACGCAGTCAAATTAGTATACAGACATTCTATGGGTCTCCTATACTTGAATTACGTATCAATTTTAACTTCAAGACTTAGATGTAAATTTCAGGGATACAGTATGTGCATATGTTCTCAGCATACGGGTACAGCTGGTTCCAAATCGGTATCGTTACTGATTATTGATTGATGTTAAACTTTATTAAAGGGACAAACGGCAATCTTGATTTTTTAAAAGCTCCACAGCTATATCATGTATATATGTATCTCTTGTTGGTGCCGTCTGATTTTTAAATAAGCAACACCGCTTCAATCATTATGCAGAGTTGATGAAACCTTAACTAAAGCATTTTCTAAAGAGTTTGAATAGGTCTGCTCCACTGCTACTTATTCCCATGACCTACTGATCATATTTCAGTAACAAAAAACATCTAACATTTAACCCTTTCTTCTAACGTAAATTTACATTGCTAAAAACTGAGATTATTATCACAGATGCTAATATTTCAATTCAATTGCTATTATATTATCATTAATTTGTCGTTTTGTTCATACCTATGATAATTTACCAATTCCTCACATTCTTATCATGAAACAACATTCTATTTAGTGATCCATTACACATACTATTTCAGATGTCTATCATATTCGTATTATAACATCATACAACACAGATGCCAAAATTAAAAACATGTTCATTATGTCTCATGATGACTAGTTTAACTAGTTCTTAAATCTTTCATAATAAATGTGTTTTGATTGTTGACAATTACAAATAAAAAACTCTAACATCTGCACACTGTTCGTTTATTTTGATCATATTCATTCCACTTACTCTTTTCTTATGTAACTGTTCTGACCGGCTTGTGATACCTTGTATCACTGTTTTCTTGTCTGTTTTTGTGGCCGCATATAGACGTTACACTTTTATATTTATATTGTATATACAATTGCCCCATATTTTGATAAGTGTACTCCTACCTGTTCATATATATTGCAATACAAAAACAATTCGGGATCGACAGGTGGTAAATAGCAGATACATATTACCAAATTGTCAGAGATACATTTACCAGTTAATTTCAACAATAAAACGTCTTTAGCAGTATTTTTTCAAGATCGTTACCTCCGTGTCCAAATGATGTGGTGGAAGTAGCAACATGTTGTGGTGGAATAACACTTCAGTGGGGTGTAACACCGACGGTAAGAACATGATTATTTGCTTGTTCTTATTTATATATTCCAGAAGTGTGACATGTCGCAAGATGTGGTCCATACATTTTCGAACACTTGTTTAAATATTTGTTGTTTTTCATTCCAGGAAAGTATGAGTTTTTCTACCCAAACATAACAAAGTGTACAGAAATATGTTAAAGTTAACGGGTCAAATGCATTAAATCGCGCTGTACATTATTTTGTGAAATAAATGACACCCTCCTACGTAATGTTTTCAGGTTTGTTGGGCATCTTGTAATTCATAATGACTTTGTAGACTTATATTGGTCATCTCTTTTTGTAACGCCATTGATGTGAAGGGAGTACTCTAAAATGACGGAACGCCTTGAGCTGTCATAGACAGGAATATGCCTACTGCTTGTTAGTGAACATGTTCTGGAGAACGACAATAATTATTCCTTGTTGTCTCACCTTTTCGAAGAAACAAAAAGAAGCATGTATGTGGTAGTGTTTTTCGTCGGCCACGGCGACGAAGGCATCAACCTTAAGTTTATGCGTTTAGGTCGGTTTCTCAGTGACTATGTGACATGCAGTGCATCGTCGGAACGCACGCGTGATTGAATACGTGATGAATGAAGAGTAACGTAATGAAGTGGGCTGCGACGACGCATTCAGTAGAACAACCAAGTTTGGTTAATAGTTTATAAGGGTTAGTAGTACAGCTCAAAACTATATATATGACTGGCCAACTTTGTTTCGGTTCAAGTGTTAATACGTATAAATGAATTGAAGATGAAAGAAATTGTTGGAATCATGTACATGTTATGTCAAGTCAGTCTCTATTAAGTAACGTTTTATGAAATTGATCAGCTAAATAGAACATCTGTTACGAGATCGAACATCTGTTATGAGATCGAACATCTGAAATCTGTTACTAGATCGAACATCTGTTATGAGATCGAACATCTGTTACGAGATCGAACATCTGTTACGAGATCGAGCATCTGTTACCAGATCGAACATCTGTTATGAGATCGAACACCTGTTATGAGATCGAACATCGATCGAACATCTGTTCCGAGATCGAACATCTGTTATGAGATCGAACACCTGTTATGAGATCGAACCTCTGTTACGAGATCGAACATCTATCGAACATCTGTTATGAGATCGAACATCTGTTACGAGATCAAACAACTGTTACGAGATCGAATATATGTTACGAAATCGAATATCTGTTACGAGATTGAACATCTGTTATGAGATCGAACACCTGTTATGAGATCGAACATCGATCGAACATCTGTTACGAGATCGAAATCTGTTACGATATCGAACATCTGTTATGAGATCGAACACCTGTTATGAGATCGAACATCTGTTACGAGATCGAACATCGATCGAACATCTGTTATGAGATCGAACATCTGTTACGAGATCAAACAACTATTACGAGATCGAACATCTGTTACGATATCGAACATCTGTTACGAGATCGAACACCTGTTATGAGATCGAAAATCTGTTACGAGATCGAACATCGATCGAACATCTGTTATGAGATCGAACATCTGTTACGAGATCGAACACCTGTTATGAGATCGAAAATCTGTTACGAGATCGAACACCGATCGAACATCTGTTATGAGATCGAACATCTGTTACGAGATCGAACAACTGTTACGAGATCGAACATCTGTTACGAGGTCGATCATCTGTTACGAGATCGAACATCTGTTACGATATCGAACATCTGTTACAAGGTCGAACATCTGTTACGAGGTCGAGCATCTGTTACGAGATCGAACATCTGTTACGAGATCGAACATCTGTTACGAGGTCGAACATCTGTTACGAGATCGAACATCTGTTACGAGATCGAACATCTGTTATGAGATCATTGTATGCAGATCGTCTGTAAAATGTCCAAACTGTTATGAACTCTGCTGTATGTTATCATTTAATGGTTAATTGTACAAATTACACCGTTTACATTACGTGGCCCCGCCTTAATTATATTTAGTGATGGGAAAGCTTATATTAGCAGGATTTTATAACGGATATTTCGACAATAAAACTCGTATACAAACATGTTTTACTGAAAACGTGCGATAACCTGTTTAAAAGTACCTAGTAAATGTTCTAATTTTACAATATGCAGAATGTTTAAGACTAAATTAAGGTTTTATTTCATACTCCCAGCCAACCTCGTTTTTGCTTCTTGGAGAAGGGGTTGGATGGGTATGAAAGTTAATATTCGGACCACATGATGTCAGCGTTTATTACAGCAGGAAATCGTTAAGGTTAGGTAGCTTATATAAACAGGAAGCTTCAATTTAATTTGGGATCACTGGGGTCAAGGTCACTGTTATTAAAAATAGAAAACGGTTTCAGAATATTTTCATAATTGAACAAAGATGTATCACAAATACTGTATGTTAAAAAGAAACTAAAACCAGTTGTGAACATTTTGCATACACTATTCAAATGACTCATCTTTCACATTGTGGAAAACCCGGCTTTAACGCCAGCAGGCGTTCCCTTGTTTTTTGTTATATAAAACATTCAGGAATGTAAGGCTCTTTTTAAATTATGACATCATTTTCTGGAATTATTCTCTCTAACATATTTAGAAGAATACATGCATTGCATAACCAATACTAACTTTGTCTGGGGTTTAACGACCTTTTCCAGCACATATTAGGCTATGTATGACGTTCGAATTTTAGTTGTGAAAGCAGACCACCCACCCTGGGAAAGAACCAGAACTGTAAACATCCCGTCATCCGTAATAATCGTCACTTTCATTTAAAAGTCGAGCTCCCAGTTGGATTCGAACCCGCAGCGGTGAGAGGCTGGAAGGTCTCAAACGTAGCGTCTTTACCCTCTCTACCACAGATACGCTTATACCAATACTAGCAGACGCAGCGTCTCTACCCTCTCTACCACAGATGCGCTTATACCAATACTAGCAGATGCAGCGTCTTTACCCTCTCTACCACAGATGCGCTGATACCAATACTAGCAGACGTAGCGTCTTTACCCTCTCTACCTAGCAATACTAGAAGACGCAGCGTCTCTACCCTCTCTACCACAGATGCGCTTTTACCAATACTTGCAGACGCAGCGTCTCTACCCTCTCTACCACAGATACGCTTATACCAAGACTAGCAGATGCAGCGTCTTTACCCTCTCTACCACAGATGCGCTGATACCAATACTAGCAGACGTAGCGTCTTTACCCTCTTTACCTAGCAATACTAGAAGACGCTGCGTCTCTACCCTCTCTACCACAGATGCGCTTTTACCAATACTTGCAGACGCAGCGTCTTTACCCTCTCTACCACAGATGCGCTGATACCAATACTAGCAGACGTAGCGTCTTTACCCTCTCTACCACAGATGCGCTTATACCAATACTAGCAGACGCAGCGTCTCTACCCTCTCTAACACAGATACACTTATACCAATAGCAGATGCCTCCTTTATTCGTGGTGAGCATATCAAAGGACCTCGCACGTGTGATTTTGTATGAAAGAGTTATCCACATTACATTACCATTCCCAAATGAATTAGTCCTTGCATAATGGTAATTTTCCAGTGCAATAAGGTGAAGCATACATCTGTCGGTACACAGGAGTGCTTCCACCGCAGAGCCAAATAATTATAAAGCAGTTTCGTAATGTACGCTGAATTAAGCGGGATGATGCATCATGCATTATTGTTGAATCACGCGTTGGGTTCAGGAAACAAGTAATATACAAGTATTTAACATTTGTGAATATCTTTACTTTACAATCAATAAAAGGCGATGTATTGTATGTTTGTCGATTTGTTTAACTGCCTAGTGGTAGTGCCGTCTGGCTTGCATGTGGAAGGTCGTGGATTCAATTCCCGGCCGGGTCATATCAAAGACTTCATAACAACGGTACTAGTAGCTCACTTGGTTGAAGTTCAGTATATAATGGGTAGTTATAGGACTGGTCGGCTCGGTGTCGGTATATAATGTAACTGGGTGGATATTTATCCTGTCATGAGTCTACGTCATGGTATGGTTGTGTGACAGCACTATAATGTTGATCATTAGGCTCACTGCTACAAGTAGACACCGTCGTGATATGACTGAAAGATTTTTAAAAGCGTCGTTTAGGCCCATACATGATACTTTATTTGTCTGTTTTTAAGTTGTTGTACGTCAATTTCAATACGTGTAAGGTTATATACGACGGTCATTTTTTTGTGGTTAAGTCAGACCACCCACTTTTCCTAGGTAGGACCAGTATTGTACACCTCCTGCCATCCGTAAGAATAGACACTTCCTCACTTACAAGTCGAGCTCCCAGTGGGATTCGAACCCGCAGCGGTGAGAGGCGAAAGTTTACAACGCAACGTAGTTAACCTTCGGCCACGGAGACGCAACCCATACACGATACGTATTTAAGCGTTCACCATACAATATACGACGGACTCGCAAACGAGTTGGTTTTCAACGGCTCCACATCTCATTGTGTGTAAATATCACGCACAAGTAACACAACTCTGCAACCCATTTTGTTAGAGTTCTGCCCCTTTTTAGCTCAACATTTCGAATAAAAAGAAAGCTTATAAAATCACCCCCGTCGTCGGTGTCGGCGTCTCACTCGCATATATCTGGGGATGTACTATGCAAGGATGTTTTCTTTAAACATTTTGGGCCGCGGTGGCTCAGTGGATCGAAAGTTTGGCTCTGAATTCGGAGATTATGGGTTAGACCCTCACTGGCGTTACTTTGATTTATAGTGTGTCCTTAGGCAAGGCATTTCAGGTAGCCACTTCCGCCGGAAGAGACGTGTGTATCATCAAAGTCTATCCTCCGAGGACGATAAAGAAGCGTAGGAATTATATTCGATAGTAAGAGTAGGCCATAGTTTCAGGATTCCTTTATCGCGAGCGCAAGCTCGTCTTACGGTTAATGCGTTGTTGATTTTCTGAAATCATGTAAAAAAATTGCCATACTAAGGCAATAACAATCTTCGTCAAACTGCTAGGGTTATCTGCCAGTAAAGTTGCCTAGTTATAACGACGTGCTAGAAATACGATTTACCGTGCAGCGGTAACGGTAAATGGTATTACTAGGTTTACCACCACTAATTACATGTAAACCTCCGAGGTGTAGTAGTCGAATGTAGTTCCTATAATAAAACGTAATCCCTCCTTTTTTGATGTAAATGGGCATTATAAGTAGGGGAAAACTGCTCATTTCTATTCGATTTTGTGATTATATGTATAAGAAGCGTATTAATAGGTTTTACTGGATCACTGATGAACATTTTCGAAATTTCGACTCTATGTTTACACTTTGTGAGCAATGAAAACAGTCGATCAATAAAAACAGCTGTATCCTTGACCTGTTTAGTAAACAAACAAGAACTTTCTTACATGTCTTGTGACCCCACGTTTTCTGGTGATTTTTCAAGTGGAAAAATAGTTTTCTATATGAACATTACACTGCTGCATTATCCATACTTGAGTTGAATTTGCAGCAAATCATTAATATGTGACACTTTAACATTGGTGTCTATGGGGAAAATAATTAGTGCTTTCATGCCTATAAGAGATGCGTGCAGTAATAAGGACTCGCTCAGATTCGTACCTAGGGACACTTTTCCGATAACAATTGGTAAAATAAGCTCAGAAATAAGTTTTCCATAGTTTATTACATAGGTTTTGAGCGTTTTTAGTCCAATTTTGTCTATAAAAGTCGTAATTTTGAGTTTCATTTTTTTCGTGTTTAAAATGACGTATTGGTGAAGTGTTTGCGGTTGAACTATGTCTTTTTGGTATCAACATGTAGGGTTGCATGTTTGTAACATGTTTTCATGAATTAAATCTGCATGGCAACAGGTTTGGTAGGCATGAAACCACTAAATCTTTCCCCTACCCCCCTAAAATAGGATACTGTGACAAATGAAGATTTTTTGTAAAAGGTAAACTATTATTCCTTATCATTCAAACTCGACTTGGTAGCGTTCAGCTAGTATCAATTCTGATTTTAGCGGTATTTTTGGAATTATTAAGCTCGCATTCGGTACTATAATCAGGTATGGAACCAACAATTTTGAAGAATTTGATTGAAAAATCAATTTTGGCATGAAAATCGACATAAACTGGCATATTCATCAACCTAATTGTACCTAAAATGCATATTTTATTTATGCCCATTGAATGTTCTAAACATTTGATCTATTTAATATGGTGTATTGACAAAAAATGCCGTTTGGTATGACAATTCAGATAGTGTAAAATTAAAAAAAATATCTCTGACTTTTGCCGATTTCAGACTATTGTCCTTGGTATTCACAAGACCATATCTCGGCAAATAATCATTCGATTTGCATGAAGTAGGTGTTTTTAAGCTTGTTATGAAAATGACAACACAGAATCCTCATTTAAGAAACATCTGAACATGTTTTCTCCTCTTATAGGTTTACCACCACTAATTACATGTAAACCTCCGAGGTGTAGTAGTCGAATGTATTTCCTATAATAAAAAGTAATCCCTCCTTTTTTGATGGAAATGGGCATTATAAGTAGGGGAAAACTGCCCATTTCTATTCGATTTTGTGGTTATATGTATAAGAAGCGTATCGATAGGCTTTACTGGATCACTGATGAACATTTTCGAAATTTCGACTCTATGCTTACACTTTGTGAGCAATGAAAACAGTCGATCAATAAAAACAGCTGTACCCTTGACCTGTTTAGTAAACAAACAAGAACTTTCTTACATGTCTTGTGACCCCACGTTTTCTTTTGATTTTTCAAGTGGATATAGTTTTCTATATGAACATTACACTGCTGCATTATCCATACTTGAGTTGAATTTGCAGCAAATCATTAATATGTGACACTTTAACATTGGTGTCTATGGGGAAAATAATTGGTGCTTTCATACCTCTAGCAAGTCGTTATAACCTCATATGAACGCCGAGCGAAGCGAGGTGTTATTCGAAAGAAAATAAAGTTAATTACACCGAGATTACAAAGAGCGATGCGACGTTTTATAGCTACTTTCACCGAGCGAAGCGAGGTCTTTGTGCATTGAATATAACATACATATAGATAAGGATAGTTTGTTCTCGATTCTCGTCTCTTCTATTCTATTCAGTGTTTTCACAGGCTCAATCCATTCAATGCAACATATTTATTTTTTACAAAAATCTTATTTAATGCTTGATTACATTTAAATAAAAGTGAATACGTCAATATTTATTATTTAAAAAATAAAGATGGTTCTCTGGCTTAAGATAGAATAGAATAGAATAACTTTTATTTTCCAATCAAACACCATCACTGGCATTACACTCACAGTAATGTGATCTACAGTAGAACAATGTATTATTAAAAAAAATCGTCATGCGGTGATTTTCACGTGATTTTCACGTGCAAACACTCAAATTTCATTGAAAATACAATATGACAAAAGGACTAAGAAAGCTGGCTAAGAGCTGACAATCCTATATAATAAATCTCTGAACTATGTCATTGTTTTTTGTTCAAATTGTATTTAACAATAAGTCTGACTCTCAGTTACACTTATGAATAATAAATTTCACCTGAAATAGAATCTAATAGTTATATGAAATAATAATTATTCGCCTACCTTTTTATCTTTAAATTATTTTTGCGAAACCAAAGGCGGTTATTGAAATATCCTTTCTTTTTACTTAAAAGCACAAACGACGAAACGTTAACCTGCTTTGTTCTTTGTAGACAAGGTCAAGCACGTACTGTACATTGACGTAATAGTTCGTCACCATTATGACAATTTCCAATGATGATTACGTCAGTCAGTGACGTTCGACGCAATTTTAATTTCAAGAGGGGATTTTGAGAGTGGTGACTTGGGAACAAGGTATTAAACAGAATGATTATTTCAAATGACACATCAGCAATGATTTGTTTGTTTGTATGGTGTTTTACGTCACTTTCGACAAATGTAAGGTTATATATGACGGTGGATTTTTGAGTGGTGGAGGCAGACCACCCACTTGTCGTGGGTAGAACAAGTTCTGTACACCTCCCGCCATCCGTAAGAATCGACACATCCTCACAAGTCGAACTCCAAGTAGGATTCGAACCTGTAGCGATGAGAGGCGAAATGGTTTACAAAGCAACGTTGTTAACCGCCAGGCCACGGAGACAATGACTGGCGTATATTAACGTTGTGCTTTTTTTCTTGTAGATGAAACATAAAAATACAGAAGTAAATAAACAGTAGTATTACTTTGCGTAATTTAGGTAGGGGCCTATGTCCAAAAATAATATTGTTTTTCCAAAAATAATATTGTTTTGATCACACATGTTATAAACAGGTCATTAACGGGTGTATGTGTGCCTCTTTGTGATAATGGCCCTTGTTAGCGATATGAGGACCTCAATCTGTAATCTGGTCAATTCACAAAGAGGCACGCCTACCCCAGTTATTTAACTCTTAGGATGTGACTAAGTCAAATCAATCAAAAACTCTTATTTGGATAATGCTTAATCATATCAATCAAACCTCTTAGGATGCTAGAGACTTTTAAAATCAGATCAACCAAACCTCTCAGGATGTCAGAGGCTTTTAAAATCAGATCAACCAAGCCTATTAGGATGAGGCTAAATATAGATATAAAAATCGATCTAAGTCTGATCAAAAGGACCTCTTAATCAAATCAATAAAACGGAGATCGCAGTATTTATGTATTTACCATGTTCTGTGATTTATACTATCATTATATATTTGTTAATGAATATTCACGATATGTGGGCAGTATGCTGAGGCTTATTTACATAAATTAAACCTATTATTATGAAGTAGTATTTGAGCATATATATATATGGCACATTATACAGCGTGTAAAATGTTCCTGGAAAAGTAAACTTTTTTTCTTTTTTTTTCTTCTTTTTTTCCATTGTCTGAGTTGACCATTCGAATCTGTATAGACGTGTATGTCAAAGCACTGTTAATCAGTGGGAAAGTTGGGAAACAAAAGTCAAACTATTACATGGTGAATATAAAAGTATGACTTACAAGAATGCTAAATGGCAATTGATGGGCAAGAAAGCATGCGCTAATGTTCTCAATTGCCGGAAGACAAACAAGAAGGGAAAAACACTTACATGTTAAATTCACATAAACCAAATGGCCCTTTTACAAGGGCTATTGACCTTTTGTTGGAAAATAATCATTTTCTTTTAAACAAACCATGTGTAAGCAATACAAGTGAACATACAATTGAGTCATTGAACACACGTGTTGACTGTACAGAGTCATAATATACATCCAGATGTTCAAAATGATCCTTATTTACATGAAACAACTAAAAAAAAAGAACACGTTAGGGTAGTGATACTTCCTATTCCTTCCTACCTGATCATTGCTGATAACTAAATGTATTTACATTTAGGAAATAGGAATAGATTGGATCATCCTGAGAAGTCTCATAAAAAAAGTATGCATACATAATTATACTGATCATGCTTACTCAAGTTCACCTGATACATGCTGCATAAGTGAACGCTTTCAACCAGGGCTTTTTTTCTCTTCTATAAAAGGGACCGAAACCTGATTACTTCACAATTCAAGCCATTCTTTTCAAAACTGTGGCCGATTTGCTTCACAATTATTATTATTATAATAATATTATTTTTTTGTTTTAGGAAAACAACATTTCCAAATTTTAACTTTTTCAATATTGTTTTGTTCTGGATATGGTCATAGAAGAAAGTTTATCTAAAATGTTTCATAATATCCTCCTCTCACAAAAACTATGTATGTTTTTCTCCACAAAATGATAGGCTAGGGTCAAGAGTCTTCACAATTTTAAGGGGAAAAAAGCCCTGCCAACATTACAATGGAAATTACACTGCAGTGCTTGGTTTGATTTGGAGGTAATAGAGTTAATGTGTATATCCCCATTTCGATTTCGAATAGTTATGCTTAAATAGTTTGTTGAATTAGTTTTTTCTATGTGATGATAGCAAAGCTTATATATGAATAGTAGTGTGTTGCGTTTTTTGTGTGACCCTTAGAACGGAGCAACTGAGTTGGGTTTAGAAAATCCCTATGTTATAAGTTATTACAGTATGAATAATATTACACAATTTAAGGGCTATTGGTCAGCCATCTTTGAAAAGAAAATCCAAAATGGATGGGGTATTGTTAATTGAAATTTTCATCCAAATGCATATTATAGGCATGAACATTGTCAATGATATAATAGATGACATTAATGCAACACTATTGATGTGAACCTAATATCGGAAACAATATTTAATTGGCAGAAATAGTGCCCTTTATTATGGTGGCATATTTCTGCCACGAGATAGCTAGATAATTATCATGATTATTTCGAGATAGTAGCATGTATTTTTCGAGATAATAATGAATTTTCGCGAAAATCATATACAATTTGTAAGATGAAAATAAAGTTATCATGTTAAATGCCACGCTAATGCCCACTTCTGCCATCATGATTCTGGTTTCTGGAGAATTATCACGATACCCGTATCATGCTTTTTTCCAGATAGTGATTGCATTTTCACGAAACTCTCTCAGTTATCTTGTTAAATGCCGCGATACTACTGATCGTGATAGTTCTGGTTTCGCGATAAATAATGTTATTGAGTTAACTATAAATATTTACGAGATAGTAACGTGAATTTTCATGATAATTAGTCAGAATTATTACGAAAACAAAATTTCAAATGTTAACTATTATGCTAACGTGATGACACAAGTGGGCAGTATCGCAACAAGTTTTGTTAGATAAAATTGTCTCGTGTGCCATTTTAAGATAAATGGACAATTCTATGGACAAATTTATTTAACATAAAAAACAAAACATCTTAAGAGTAAAATTAAACTAAACTTTTCGAATATAAAGGGCACTATTTCTGCCAAATAAATATTGTTTCTGATATTATGTTCACATCAATAGTGTTGCATTAATGTCATCTATTATATCATTGACAAGGTTCGTGCCTATAATATGCATTTGGATGAAAATTTCAATTAATCATACCCCATCCATTTTGGATTTTTTTTTCAAAGATGGCTGACCAATAGTCCTTAACCATTTTATTTACTTAAACCGACGCTCGCCATGAGGCAGTGCCTTATTCATATTATTCTTCCTCTCTCTCTGTGACGGCTCAAAATAGCATACACATATACAATATGTTGAGGAGCCGATGAACAGCAGTTCATCTTTATAAAAGGTAAATGCTTTACCATGTATACTTTAACAACAACGGATTTGAAACTGTAGTCTGTTTTAAATATCCACGTAAAGAACCTTTCTATTCTCTACATGACAATGAACAAAGTCAACGGAAATGCAGGCTTTTCAAGCAGAAAGGTCATGTCTTCATTATTAAGTTCCAAGGAAATTTTACTTTGCCAGACGTTAATTTATATTTCGATAGTACAGATTAAATCAATTATATATCATTCTTCGGAGATATGCGGGTACGCATTCTCTGAGGAAATTAAAGCATGAACAAATCAGATTTTGTAAAATGTTACTTAACTTTAAAATGGTATATTACCAATTTCGTTGTATTAGCAATATTAGATGAATGTGGTGGTTAATTATTTTGCACGACATATATGTTGGCTTCGATAAATCGAATATTTTTTTATTTTTCTTATTTTTCACAACATATTCAGTCTTATATTAAATACATCATCCATGTCTAAAATCAAGTAATATCGACTAACATATATATAGTATTGTTATTATACCAATATACTATTTTATAGAGTTATCATGTTATATGTTGTTTTGGCATAATGTTAGGCCAAAGTAACACATATAATAACTCTATTCTTATGTTTCCACTAAATCAATCGACCCTAAATGTTAGCCCTTACACTGATTTAATTTATCAGAGACATAACAATAAGAATAAAACTCGATATTTATTTATTTTATAATAAGTATTTTTCCCTTGACCTTGTTCGAGTATTACCTGTACATATTAAGAAGTTAAAGGTACAACCCGGGCCTACTAATAACATGCTTCGAGAATTGAAATCATATAGTAAATCAAATAGAAAATTATTAAACAATTAAAAACATTTTCTACCGCTTGAAATTATTGGTAGAATATTTACCATCTACAATAAAGGAAAAGGGAATCGAACTCGAGAATGTCCGCTCTATTATTTATAGATACACACTTAATTCCATATATTATTCCAAATAAATCCAAAGATGTTTGGTAAAAAAACCGTTGCAGCTAGTTAGAAAACGGGCAAAAATGCTCTGTTGATTTTTAATCCTGTACACTTTGTAGCACAAAATTCATAAAATGTGAAGTTCAGCTTTGAAAATTTCAGCCATTTCACAATTCTATTTAATGTAAAGAGAGTGCAGAATATTACATTCACTTTTTTTATTCATCGCTTGCGTTATCAACAATGAAACTTTGAAGGGTAAATATTTGGGGCGTTATGTGTTGTTTTAGTACTTTTTCCAAAAGGAAATAACTAATGTAGACACGTACCATTCGATTAACAGCAGCATATTTTACATACAATAAACATGTACAGCGGAAAATTCCGATCTGCTTTTCTTTTTTCCTTCAGTATATTGTGACGTACGAGTTTGATTACGCATTAACTGCCACTGGACTATATAATGTCTTCAAATGGTATAGCAAAGTTCCTACAAAGATTTAAGGACTTTGTTTTTCAAAATTTGATAACTCTCCCAAAGCTATGCAATATAAATCTGTCTCAGATGTAGAGTCTTACTTAACGATAGAATATTGTCCACACCCTAATGTAGATGGAAATATGACATACGGAATATGATGTCTCAAAGGTAACATTCATATTAGGGTATTACACGACAGGGTGTGTAAATATGTAAAGATATTAGTGCTTTCACCTTTGGGAAGAGTGTTGTAGGCTATTGTATTGTAAATCCTGAATTGTTACCATATTTAACTCTTTTTAATATTCATGACCCTAACATATTAAGCAACCATTGCTTGATCGAATACTCATTTTCAGCTATTATGCTTTGTGATAATAATAGCAAACATGCAAACAGTATCCCAATTGATATATGTTTCAGTTTTTATAAATGGGACAAGTAAAAGAAAAAAAAAATCTATCCTCAGAACAATTTTAGAAACATATACATGTAACTTAACTGATATTCTAAAGGGTAACCAAACCAAACCAATTGCGATATCGACAATTCCATCTCTGACTTTATCAAACATAATCGATTTCGTTTGTATTCCAATTTTCGAAAAGAAAGCATGACCGAAAAACGATGACGGAAATGTATCGGAGCAGTCAAAGAGGGAAAACTTCTCTTTCTATAATACGGAATGCGGTGATTTGAGAAAATCATTGTATAGAATTAATATAATATGATAAATCAGATGATAACATAATAAGTATGGTGAATGCACTTTTCAATTTCCGGCAAAATAAAATAAAAACCATCAGACGAAATTGAAACATGTAAAACAATATTGGAATTTACTCTACAGAGGCAAACACATCAGTTGTGATCCTTTTGCAGATTAAGTCAATAAACAATCCGAGTGACCATTTCTTTCACCTTTCAAGCAGACGACGACATTATTTATTTTAACGAACATTTGGTTAATTCTGAAATACAAACAATGTTTGAAGAATTAAACATTCCAATATCCGAGCCTGCGGTACGGTCAAGGATTTCAGAATAATCAGGATCTCCCAGTTGACCCGGATAGGGTATTATATGACTTCTTTGTTCAAGGAGTAAGTGAATTGTAACCATACATTATACAGCTGTTTAGTAAAATATTTGATCAAGATTACTTTCCAGACATTTGAAGAAAAGCTGGACATTGAGGTATACAGTTACTAAGTACTTTGAAAATTATTCACCAAAATCATTAATAACAGATTAACAGATTGATCCGAAGAATACTGTATTTATCTTGAAGCAAAAACAGGTTGTAGGTAAAACAAAAGCGGACAACTGATACAATATATTTGCACATTCTAAATAACGGTCAAACATTGTTTTGCGCCATGGTAGACTTTTAAAAGGCTACGTTGTTAGAGAAAATATATGGTACAAATTAATCAATCTCGGAATCAATGGACACATATTAAACATAATTAAATCAATGAATACTAATGTAAGGTCAAAGGTCAAATTTGACAAAACATTAAGCGATAGCTTTGATTGTTATCTCGGGGTCTGGCAAGGGGAGTCGTTGTCTCCATTCCTTTTTTCAATGTATTTAAATGACTTCGAACCTGACTACATATTAAAAGGAAGTGAGGGTATAAATATACGAATGCTCAAGATAGTTTTACTTTTGTACATGGACGATATTATAGTCTTTGTCACAGCAGCCGAAGAGTTACAGAACGTGTTAAACATTCTTAATAAATATTGTAACAGATGGAACCTTAAAGTTAATACATGGAGAATAAAAGTTTGAGCTTTTAGAACGGGGTGGTGGGTGTGTGTGTGTGTGTGGGGGGGGGGGGAGGGGGGTGGTGGGGAGGGGGTGTGTGTGTGGGTGGGGTGGAGGGGTTAGCTTGGAGAGCTCAGAAAGCAAATTTTAAAGTTAAACACATAATACTTGTATAAATTTGTTAATGGTCACCTAAACATTTTGTTGAGGTTTTTGATAAATAAGTTTTACCTACTGAAGTAAGGGGTATTAGCCAAGCAAATCAAGTTGAACGGGTGCATCTCCAATTTTGCAAATCATTACTAATGGTGGAAGTTCAACGCAAAATGACTTTATTGATGGTCTCCGAAGGATAAATTATCAAACAAAACGAATGTATATTATTACTATGTACTGGTTAAACGTGTTAAAAGGAGGGAGCACACACATATTCACAAGGTTTACATAATGATCTAACAATACTTGGCCAAACACAATCAAATGGGCCGCTCTCGTCAGTGCAGTTTAGGTTTTTACTATGTTTGGTTAGCGCAAGGGGTGGGTATTACAAACATTGTTCTTTCAACACCCAAGCAAAGACTGCGTAATACATATATTCCAAATTGGAAAGAGAGGTTAAATGACATATCTCGAGCAATATTTTATCGAACAATTTCGAACTTTTGTTTTCATTCGTATTTAGACATATTTAGACACGAAATCCCCGCCATGAACTATTCTCTGACCAACAAGGCGGCATTAATAAGCAATATAAGTAAAACACAAATAATCTAACTGCGAAGTAATTGGATATTTATGCAAAGCGTTTGTTCTCTGTACGTACGGCGTGGACCCCGGTTTATAAATCTATTACGCGCTTCAGTGTTTATAACACAACACGAATACCATTGGATTATTAAAACTGGGGGCGGGCCCCCATCATCACCAGGGTTATTTGTAACATATCCCATTCAGGCTCTGTGTTTTACAACAGCCAGTCGGAGTGGAAAATTCTAAAAAGTTTAAAGGAATATTATAGCTTTGCGGAATAGTATACATCAGGCAAGTGCACGCTATATCTTATTCACTACAAATATATTAGTAGTCTGTTAAAATGCCATTGAACGCCATGATATTGGGACATACGATCCCAAGGCGTCTCGTTGTTTACATGAAGGAAGGCATAGATAATCGGTTGAGACATGATTTCAAATTATAGCTTTTATAGAGCAGGGTTTAGTCCCCTGTGTGTCATAAATTGAGGCGTTAAGTGCCCTATTTCAGAGTAATATTTAGTCACATATAGTTCCCACTCATATACAGAGGCGTACATAGAGTCTTTATTGCAGAGCAGTGTCTAGACTTTTGTCAAAAATAGAGGCGTCAAATGCCCTATTACAGTGCGGCCATTAATGCTCTGTCATAAATAGAGGCGTCAAGTGCCCTATTACAGTACTGCAATTTGTCATAAATAGAGGTTCTAGAATGCACCAAACCTCACACTTACACTACTGTCATCCCAGTTAAACGGGACAGTGTAAATAAAGAAATCCCCGCCATGAACTATTCTCTAACCAACAAGGCAGCCTTAATAGGCAATATAAGTAAAACACAAAGATGCTCGTGTATATATAAATACACAAAAAACAACAATAGCCTAGAAAGTCACAAAGAAGGTACTCGATGACATGGCAGAAGCCAGAGCAACAAGAGAATAAACCACTTAGGGCACGACAAGGTACGACCGTAGACAAATATCAAACGTCAAAGTCCTTTTGAGCTTTAGGTAGAAATCATCACAGAGTCAACAGCCTGTCCGGTCATCGTATAATTTAAGAGGAAAGCATAGTGGCGAACTGTAAATGGGTCCACCACCAAGCATGCAGTACGTTGCAAAATGATAGGGTCATAACCTCTTCTGATAAACCTTTTAACAAGTTTAACATAGACAGTATGAACGTGATCATGACCAAGATTCTTACGAAGTTTGTAAATCACATCACCATAGAAGTCAGGTTGTGAAAGTCCTTGTCGCAGAAGAGTTCTTAAATTACTTTTATGTTTGGAAAGAAGATCAGGGTTACGGTAATAAAATTTTACAAAGGTTTTACGAAGTTTATGGTAACGGTAGCCGTGATGGAGTTGCTTTTTAGTTAAACAAAGATTACGAATATTAAAGTCCTCAACTCGAGTACAGTACAAGCTCTAGAAAAACAAGAACTTGAGACACGTAGACCCAATAAGAAGTTGCTCGGGGAATATCCCCATCTAAAAAGGGATAATTAACAATATCAAAATTAAAATCATCTCTCTTGTCATAGATTTTGTTAATTATTTCACTATTTTCAATAGAGAGATTTAAATCGAGAAAAGAAGCGTTAATATAAGAAATATTAGCTTTGTTAAGTTGAAGTTCTTTAGGATATATATTATTAACCATAAAAGAAAAGAAAGGGTTGTCAATGTTCAAGATGTCATCCAGATACCAAGAGGTGTCATTAAAGGCTTCAATAACATCTGCTTGGGTATCTCGTGAAAGACCCAACATGAAATCTCTTTCATAACAATATAAAAACAAATCTGCGACAATGGGTATACAGTTCGTACCCATAGGGATACCAACAGTTTGTCTATAAACGGTAGTTCCATACCTGACGAAAATAATATCCAATAGAAAAATAAGTGATTCACAAACTTCATGGCAAGAAAGAAAGACAAAAATATCGGACAGGGAAAGCAGCATACAAGGACGACAGTCAACCACAAAACACAAAAACAAACATGCAAACAGACAAACGAGAAGGCAAAAGTAATAAAAAATGCAAACGACATCACAAACACAAAAGGGTTGACAATAGGGCTACCGCCTTGGAACAGTCAGTTGCAACAAAGGCCACTGGGGGTTTAAACCGGTTATAGGGTGCACCAAACCTCACACTTACCCTACTGCCATCCCATTTAAACAGGACGGTGTAAATAAAGAAATCCCCGCCATGATCTAATCTCTAACCAACAAGGCAGCATCCATAGGCAATGGTTGTTTGTGTAATTTGGGAATCCAGTACATCGTTGGAAGTCCGTTTTGCGTTTCGTCTACTCCAGCCTTGAAAATCTTGCACTGAGTGATATGCGTCGAAACAACATAATCTTCAACAAGACTTCGAGTTTCAGAACATAGGCTTTAGATGGAAAAAGCCCATGAAACACCAAGAGAAAATAAAAATGTTGAATTTTCACTTTCTATTCGAATGTAGCCTTTACTCGGATTTAAGGAAAGATCACTTCAAACTTTACATGACTAAAAGGGTTAAACGATTAAGCCATTGCAATCGGAGTGTAAAACAAGTATTAAGAAATTTAGCATCCTACGGCTACAAAGCGTTAAAATAAGACACGAATTATTATTTGAAGAGTAATATTAGCTATCCTGTTGTAAAAATACATTTATCGTTTTACTACTACTAAATATTGAATGGTGCAACAAGTGACTGT
The DNA here is from genome assembly GCA_037043455.1 of Cyrtodaria siliqua. Taxonomy (NCBI): domain Eukaryota; kingdom Metazoa; phylum Mollusca; class Bivalvia; order Adapedonta; family Hiatellidae; genus Cyrtodaria; species Cyrtodaria siliqua. Next base: position 76,387 of record JAWPHD010003704.1, on the reverse strand, counting down.
AAACAGTTTAGGTAAGACAGTAGTACACATATAATGGTCTCAATCACATGTGTACACTTTAATTGATACACATTTGACGTATAATATATATGCCGCATCATTGCTCTTGCCATTGAACTTAACTGTTAGTAATTGTATGTTATATATTTATATTTGCTCGTGGGTCATGCATGACTTATTGCAAATTATGTAGGAAACTATGTACGGTTAATAGGGATGCCCTCGACCCCAATTAACCTATGACGAGGAAGTAAAATCTTCTTCTTTTTCTGTTATAAAAGACGAATTATACGGTTTCTTCTAATCTCTAGCCTATACTGTAACCTACGGTGTTCCGTTAGAGTCATCGTATCATGGCGTATCGACGTTTACAAGTCGATGCGTGATAGCACAATGTCGATGTCACAATGGCGATGCACGACGGTAAGATGGTGATGGTACGATGGTTCATCGCGTTATCGCCATCGTACCACCGAGCATCGATTTGTTATGGTACATGGAACTATGGACCATCGTACCATCTTGTCGTGCGTTTAACGATTTATCAAGCCATTGCGTACCTACTTTGTGGTCATCTTTGTGTTTTACTTATATTGTCTAACTGCTGTCTAGTTTACGTAAGTGGGTATAACCCTATGTTCAGCTTCGAATTGTCTCTCCCATCAAACTCATAAGTATATATTATCTGAAATATTTTGACTACACGTGTAATATACCTGGCAGTTTATGTCCACTATTGGCGAAAGGGCTGAACATTAAGAAGATGTATGCCTGCATCGGTGATCATTAATTCGTAATATCTAAATGGGATAGTAGTTCTGTCTTTAGGTAATAAAATACCTAATATATGCTATGTATTTTACGAAATAATGTCACTTGTTTGCCATTTAATAACATGTATTTTATATTAATTTTCTACTAATTAGAACACAGGAAATACAGTCTTCGACCCAACAAACATGATAATAAAACCTTATTTGTCATAATGATATGCATATAATATTCTAACGGAAATAAGAAACGCAACTCGGGAATTTTCGCTATATAATTTAAATACCGCACATTTAAGTCCATGTACTATTTCAGAGAAATCCAAAAATGTTTTGCAAAAAGAAAATGATTGCAGCTAGTTAGAGAATCTCTAGCCTATACTGTAACCTACGGTGTTCCGTTAGGGTCATCGTATCATGGCGTATCGACGTTTACAAGTCGATGCGTGATAGCACAATGTCGATGTCACAATGGCGATGCACGACGGTAAGATGGTGATGGTACGATGGTTCATCGCGTTATCGCCATCGTACCACCGAGCATCGATTTGTTATGGTACATGGAACTATGGACCATCGTACCATCTTGTCGTGCGTTTAACGATTTATCAAGCCTTTGAGTACCTACTTTGTGGTCATCTTTGTGTTTTACTTATATTGTCTAACTGCTGTCTAGTTTACGTAAGTGGGTATAACCCTATGTTCAGCTTCGAATTGTCTCTCCCATCAAACTGTTAAGTATATATTATCTGAAATATTTTGACTACACGTGTAATAAACCTGGCAGTTTATGTCCACTATTGGCGAAAGGGCTGAACATTAAGAAGATGTATGCCTGCATCGGTGATCATTAATTCGTAATATCTAAATGGGCTAGTAGTTCTGTCTTTAGGTAATAAAATACCTAATATATGCTATGTATTTTATGAAATAATGTCACTTGTTTGCCATTTAATAACATGTATTTTATATTAATTTTCTACTAACTAGAACACAGGAAATACAGTCTTCGACCCAACAAATATGATAATAAAACCTTATTTGTCATAATGATATTGATATAATATTCTAAAGGAAATAAGAAACGCAACTCGGGAATTTTCGCTATATAATTTAAATACCGCACATTTAAGTCCATGTAATATTTCAGAGAAATCCAAAAATGTTTTGCAAAATGAAAAATGGTTGCAGCTAATTAGAGAAAGGACACAACTGTGCTGTTGTAGATGTTTTAATCAGAGTACACTTTGTAACACGAAATTCATAAATGTTGAAATACCGCTTTAAAACTTTGAGCTATTTCAATACTGTATTTCAATATTTCGATGGCTTAGAGGAAATCTATTGTAACCTGTTCTTTATTTATATGTAGTTACGATATTGTTTTTCTCACTAAATCCTCGATTTAATGTAAAGAGATTAGACAATTTTACATCCGAAGTTTGCCCACCTGCTTCAGCCAAACGCGTTTTCCATCAATAATGAAACTTTGAAGAAATAACATTTGGTATTATATGTGTTGTTTTAGTCTATTTTACGAAGGAAAGCTTTACTGTAACCATGTACCATTCGATAAAAATAAGGCCACTGGGGGTGGGGGGTTAAACCAGGTTCTAGGGTGCACCAAACCTCACACTTACCCTATTGTCATTCCAGTTAAGATGCTCGTGTGTATACAAAAAAACAAAAGCCTAGAAAGCCACTATGAAGGTACTCGATGACTTGGCAGAAGCCAGAGCAACAAGAGAATAAACCACTGAGCGCACGACAAGACAAGACCGCGCACAAACACCAAACGCCACAATCCTAATGGGCTGTAGGTAGGCGTCATCATAGGGTCCACAGCTTGTCCGGTCATTGTACAATTAAAGAGGAAAGCGTAGTGGCGAACTGTAAAAGGGTCCACCACCAAGCAAGAAAGTATGTGATAAATATCACTTCCCAGATTGTGTTCACCTGTTATGAATAAATTTCACTTTACCATTCTGAATCTGACATTTTTAGGCTAACTGTGCTTTTTAATGTACTTCACAGTTTAAGGAAAACTAAACACTTCGTGCACATACGTACATACATAAAGTGCTGCCCGTTCACACATTTTGAACATATCATTTCAAGTGAGGTATACACACAGATGATGATGTTTTGTGCACAGAACATGTTAAATTAAAAGTTTAATTTTACAATTTGATCAAAGGAGAGAATCAACCACCAGACATCAGCTAGAAATAATTTTTATTTAAACAGCTGTCCAATCGCGAATATGACGTCTTGAACGACACTTTATCTCAGCAAAGTATTTATTGTTTATTCTCGAGAATGTTAATGAAATGTGAACAACTTAAATATTTAAATTGACAACAAAAGAGCATTTGTAAATGGTATATGAGTGCAACATGTACTGTCTGTGGTCTGTATAATCACCCCTTTTATCACAAACCTAGACCTTATGTTATTCCCCATGTCGCTTAGTCCAGTCAATCGTCTGAGAACAGCAGTTAAGCGTCTGAGAACAGAAGAATGCTACTGACTAGGTCATTTGACAGGTAAAGTTTTTACGCGTGCTCCCGTAATGTAGCAGTGTATCACCTTTAAAATGTACTTTGTTACATCGCACGATCCTCTTGAAGTGCGAAACATTGACAATCATAGAAGCGCAACAAGACTGGTAAACATTGGAAAGCATGAACAATATTTATTGTAACCACTTATGGAGATTTTAAAATAGCAAACAGTAGGCAAACTCCGCCCAGAATTGAGGTTCTGTAACACATTACACTATCAGCTTAGTTTATACGGAAAAGTGTGTCAGAAACTATGATAAGAGAGCAGATATTAATTTGAATATTGTTAATTATACCCACATAGTTAGGGATGTTCCCCGAGCCACTTCTTATGGGCTCTGTTGTCAACATAACAGATAAACGTATTAAGTTTTATAATGCTAACACCTCTTAACTTCCTCCGATACCTAGGTTTTCGTTTCGTAATTTAACATCGGGAATTCAAAAATGTCATAATACATTTGTTCTAGTGCCTGCTGATAAAGCAGCTAATAATATAACTATTGTTTACCGCCAACATTACGTCAATGTTTTATTTCGGGAACTCAATAGCACTAATTCGTATACTCCAGTTCAATCTACTATATATGATGTTGTTTCCATATATATATCAATCGGTGCACTACCTCCACACACATCTCGAAGCTTTTAACTTCTCTACTTAGTGCCGTTATAGTTCGCGTTAAACAATAGTGTGCTAAAAATCTGGGATTAATTCATTTTGGTCAATTTATAATTCAGGAAATGTTCTTGATAAAAGTTACAATAAACGTAAAGTTTCATCGATAAGTACTTATGACTTCTCTACACTATATGCAACCTTACCACATCACCTTATGAAGACAATCTTATTGCTCTTATTCAAAAACTTTCAATAGAGGAACTTACATGTTTGTCCTGTAACGGATTTTACTAACGGCATTTTAAATAGTATCACTATGTGGACTTGCGAAGAAGTTTCTGAAGCACCCCTTTTCCTATTAAATACTACTTTCGTCAGGTATGGAACCATCGTTTATAGACACATTGTTGGTATTCCTACGGATACGAATTGTGTACATCTTGTCGCAGATTTATTCTTGTATTGCTATGAAAGAGATTTCATGTTGAGTCTTTCATCCGAAACTCAGGCATATGTAATTGAAATCGTTACTGACACCTCTCGGTATTTGGATGACATATTGAACATCGATAATCCTTTCTTATCTACTATCATGGTTAATAATATATATCCTAAGGAACTACCATTCAACAAAGCTAACCTTTCTGATACGGCCGATTCTGTTCTTGATTTACATCTCTCTATTGAAAATGGCGAAATAATTAGTAAAATCTATGACAAGAGAGGTGATTTTTATTTTGATATTGTTAATTATGGGGCCCCATTTAGATGGGGATGTTCCCCGAGCTACTTCTTATGGAGTCTATGTTTCTCAACTTATTTGTTTCTTTAGAACTTTAGCCGTGTTGAACCCGGGGCTAGACGGCGTGAGCGGTAGCTAGCATATTTCACTACCGTTCCTGAACAATCTCAATCAAACCGAGAGTGCAATATTTCGTATATGTCGTGTTCGACCGTTTCCAAAGGTCCACTATCACACTCTTTTTGTGGACTTTAATAATAATTAATATAATAATGTAATAATTGTTTAATTTAAAAGCTACTCGAGCAGGGCTACCGTTACCGTAAACTTCGAAAATCATTGAAAATTGTATTATCGTAACCCTGAATTACGTTTAAAAGAACTAATTTATGAACTCTTCTGCGACAAGAGCTATCACAACCTGACTTCTATTTTTTTACCTACTTCTATGGTGACGTGATTTACAAACGTCGTTTATCAAATGCGGTTATGACTCTATTATTTTGCAACAAACTGCGTGTTTAGATGTTGACACATTTACAGTTGACCACTATGCCTTCTTCTTTGACTTTAAGATGACCAAACATATTGTGAAACCTATGATGAGGTCTACCTAAATACTCAAAAGACGGTAGCGTTTGATGTTTGTCTTGTATCTTGTCATTTACCCTAAGGTTATCTTGTTGTCCGGCTTCTGCCTAGTCATTGAATAATTTATTTTTATATTCATATATCCATGATCATCTTATACTTATATTGCTTATTAAGGCTGCCTTGTTGGTTGGAGAATATAACCTTTTGGGGATGTTTTTATTGATATTGTCGCGTTTTATTGGGATGAAAATAGGGTAAGAGTGATGTTTTGTGCACCCTAGAACCTGGTTTAAACAGTATCTTTATTGTCAATCCGTTTGTGTTTTTGATTTCACATGCCTTGTTTGTTATTAACATTGTTGTTGTTGTTTGTGGGATTTCGGTTGACTGTGTTCCGTGAAAGCTACATTTCCTGTTGGTATTATTTGTCACGAAATAGCGATATATTCACCATCCGCAGTTTCCAGAAAACATTATAACTGATGATACATTTCCCTCACCGGGAATCTGGTAACGCGAACGTGAGCAAATACTCTCATATTTACTCGGATATAATTACATACTTTCAAACGATCAGAACACATGTATACTTGTAACACCACTTCTTAAATACCCATCTGTCATTTCTTGTCTTTCAAGCACGACAATCTTGATGGGTCATTCAATATGAAGTAGTTTGTATGTATTACTGTTCACCTGGAGCCGGTCTCCATTAAACCACTTCTGAGTAATCTGAATGGTTAACTGTAGTTTCCGGTATATTGGCATAATAGTAATCACGAATCGTTTAGGTTGTGATCTTGATTGGCATCTACGCGATTATTAATGGAAATAGAAAATATATGTAATGGTTGAATGGCGTAAATACAATGTGTGGATAAGCGAGCATATGTCTCTGTCATGACTGTAGACACGGTCTTTAACTTTGTATACATAAGCTCTAGAGAAAGGTATGGTGGAATGCGGGTGTGGAGGATTTAACTGCTGATACATAAATCAATTTTGTTGAAACGAACATATATTGTATTGCTCGTTTGATACCGTCGTCAGTGTCCTTATGAACAAATTTCCACGAACACGTACATAACTCCACTTGAATCACTGAAGATTGTTAACAGATGTATAACATAGCGATGCGTCACAGTCCTTGTAGATCCAGAATTTTTCTTTTTTAGAAATTATTTCATATACGTTTAAATAAATACTGAAAAGGTGATCCCTTGGATTCATCAAACACAAACAAGAGATAAAAAAGCAGCAAACTCGGTTTTATTGAGTCTGCTTAATTGAGAGGTAGTTATATGATGCCACTCATCTAACGCCTCCTTGCACCGGCTTAAGCGATATTCTACTTTAAAGCAACACAACATGGGCCTGGTGATCCCAAAGGACAGTAAATAATAACACTACTGATTGGTAGTGGTGTGACATTTTACGGCCCCAAAACAGCACTTAACAAGCGCTAGTGTGAATGTCAATAAATAATGAAAAGGTGTTCCTTTGAAAGCAGCAAACACAAACAAGAGATAAAAGTAGCAGACTCGGTTTTACTGAGTCTGTTCATGAGAGGTAATTATAAGATGCAACACCTCTCACACCTCCTAGCACCGGCTTAATCGATATTCTACTTTAAAGCAGCACAGAATTATTGCAGTAATTTAAACTTTCAATATTTCGGATTATGCTTCGCTTGGATGCTGAAGACTATCTATTGATGGATATGTTAGGTGGTCCCGCTTAAATAACATTAAACGATGGGAAATATGATATTAGCAGGATTTAATAACGAAAATTTCGACAATACAACCTATTTAAAAACCTTTTTTACTGAATAAATACGATACTCTTTTAAGATTACCTATTAAATGTTTTAATTTTACAATATGCAAACATTTTAAGTCTAAATTAAGGTTTATTTCATACCCCAGCCAACCCCGTTTTCGCTTCTTGGAGAAGGGGTTGGATGGGGTATGAAAGTTAGTACTCGGACCACGTGATGTAAAGTCGGGCATCACATGTAGCATTCACAGAACGAAGTCAACTAAAACACCACCACGCATTCGTCAAATTTCCATTTCTCATTTTTCGACGAAATGAAATCTGTTGTTCACTCCAAAATAACACAATTAATATCTATTATTGGTTATAATTAGTTAAGAGAGTGTCGTAATCCATCAGTCGATTCATTATGTGTTAATATTGGCAAGTGCGAGTTAAACAATCAGGGGTTTCAGTGACATTGCTTTTTATTCATAAATCATTCAGCATTGTAAGGTTCTCTTTCTAATATGAGATCATTTGCTTGAATTAATCGCAACTATTAAAGAGAGCATATCAGGCTTTGTGGATAAATTGTGTTTGTAAAAATATAAAGCTATAAAATGACCCCTTAAAAACGTGAAATCTTTCAAAGAAATGGAATATTGACAGTGTCCTACAATAAAGGGCATATAATTAATAATTGTAAATTCAAACAACTCTTATCGGGTCAATGAGGAATCCCCAAGTTATAAATAGCTCTGACGTGGATCGCCTCAGAGATATATGCAAATGACGCTCATGTTGACATACATTGCGATTTCTTTACCGTCAAGTTTAAAATAGCTAATTCTGGCACGTAACCATAGTTAGGAAATACCTTCTTTTGGTTTTTATTTTATATGTCTGGTGTGTTTGATGTAATTTCATTTGGTAGATTATGGCTCATTTATTTTGTTCTAATCAATTGAAAACAAAAAATATATATTTCAGCAATTCTTAAAAAAAAAACGCAATCCGGATGTATTTCCTTTAAGGAGACTTGCGTTATAACATAACTAATCCAAAAGGATTCCTCTTATATTCCTTGTCAGGAAATTAAAGACCTTGCAACTGTGAATTTGCATGAAATGTTAAACCAGAAAATATCACCATTCCTAAATAGATTGTTCAATGATTTATTGCAAAATGGCAGTTTTCCAGTGGAATAAGGTGACGTATATTTGCACCGGTATACAAGCGCCAAGTAATTAAAGAGCAATTTCATTATGCCTATTTTAAATGTGCATTTAAACTAAGTCGCGTGATGAATAATGTATAAGAGATACATCTTACGCCGTATACAGTATCTTCACTTTACGATCTATAGTTAGAAGATATTTATCAACAACTAATGGGTGATTTTATTTTATGGCAGTCGATTTCTTTAACCTCAGCTTGGCCTAGTGGTATAGAGTCCGCCTTGCCTGCTGGATGTCGATGGTTCAGTCTACAGCTGGGTCATAGCATAGTGTCCACCCTGCACGCGGGATGTCGATGGTTCAGTCTACAGCTGGGTCATAGCATAGTGTCCACCCTGCATGGTTCAGTCTACAGCTGGGTCATAGCATAGTGTCCACCCTGCATGCGGGATGTCGATGGTTCAGTCTACAGCTGGGTCATAGCATAGTGTCCACCCTGCATGCGGGATGTCGATGGTTCAGTCTACAGCTGGGTCATAGCAAAGACTTCAGAACAATGATAATATTAGATGCCTAGCTGTAAAGGGTATAGTTATATATATGTATCATGTTGTGAGTTTACTGCATGATATGACAGTGTGACAGCACTATAAATAGAGTTTAATTAACATTGTTGAAGTGATACGGGAAATAATTCAAGAGTGAGAAGTATTCTTGCGATATAGAAACGAGTGCGTAGACGCAATGGTAGACGTGTTTTGTTTTTTAATTCACTCGCATTCGCTCGTTCGTGAAATGAACCACACGTCTACCATCTCGTGAAGGATTTCTCTATAACCTTTCCCAGCAGTTAAATAATCTGATTCTCTATGTATTCTCTTACACCCTCCACGACTCTTTCTTTCCTTCTTTGACGATTCGAAACTAATTAAATTAAGCAATGGATAGAGGAACCGTTGAATAGCAATTCGTTTAACATAGTTACTATGGCAACAACAAATTTGAAATTTAAACCTATTATAAATAAATGCATACGTACATATCAAATTCTTGCATTTTAATGGACATAATCAAAGCAAATACAAGTTCTTCAAGCGAAAAAATCATGTTCTTCATTATTATTAAGACAATTTATATATTATGTGATGAATTATAGAAATTTTCCAGTTTGAGAAAATCTATAACATATCCCTTCCTCTACTGTGCTATCTCGCCTAGTGTGCAAGATAGCACAGTAGCCAAATGTAATCTTTCTCACTCGGGAATTATTTCCCGTATCACTTCAACAATGTTAATTAAACTCTATATTATTACGATTCCAGCGGTATTTACATGCCGAGCACATGTTTAATTTTTCAATATTATGTCTAAATCAATTTTATATTATTCTTCGGATATGGGTTACGAATTCTCTGAGGAAATTAAGGCATGAACAAATCAGATTTTGTAAAACCTGAAACGTTAATTCGCCTTAAAATGGAATATGGCCAATTTCGTTGTATATGGGAATGTGGCCGTTAATCATTTTTGCGCAATATATATGATAAACTGAAAGGAAAAATAAACGCATAATCAAAAAATTGCTTATAATTGCACTATTATATACATCTAATTCCACGTAATATTCCAGATATATCTCAACGTGTTTTGTACAAGAAAGGGGTACAACTAATTACAGAAAGGACAACTCTGTCATGTAGTAGATCTTTTAATCAAAGTAAACTTTGTTACACGAAATTCATAAATGCTGAAATTTCGCTTGAAAAAGTCGAGCTATTTCAGTGTTGTGTTTAATGTTAGGAGATTGCAACGTTTACATCCTAAGTTTGCTCACCTGTTTGAGCCAAATGCGCATTCTGTCGATATTGAAACTTTAAAGGGGTAACAATTGGTGTGTTCGGTGCTGTTTAAACCTTCTTTCCGAAAGGACAGGCCTAATGTAGCCCTGTACCATTCGATTAGCAGTAGCATATTAAACATACAATGTATAGCGAAAATACCCATTATGCGTTTTTTTTCCTTTCAGTATATATGCTGGCTTCGATAATTCGAAAATAGAAAATTATTGAAAACTATAGAAATTATTGGTAACATAAATATTTAATATATATCTTTACTTACGGTTTTTGGTTATGTATTAATTGCCATCGAACTATAATTATTTGTCTTCAAATGTATAACAGCTTTCTTACAAGGATTAAAGTACTTTGTTTTCCAAAAATGGAGAAGAGATATTAATAACTCTCTCAAATCTATGCAGTATACATCTCTCTCAGATTTAGAGACTTACTTGTTTTTAACTCTTACTATGGTACGATGGACCATAACAAGACGATGCACGATAACATTTCGACGGCAATAACGCGATGGACCATCGTACCATCTTGCCGTGCCCTTAACGTTTCGTTCTCTGGCATCTACAAAGCCACTGAGTACCTACTTTGTGGTAATCTTTGTGTTATACTTATATCGCCTAACTGTTGCCTTGTTTATTAGAGCATATATCCTGGAGGGGATTTCTTTATTTACCCATTCCTGTTTGAGACGACAATAAAGTGAGAATGAGGGTTGATGCACCTGGTTTTAAAAATAACGTTTTTTTTTGCCACACCTTTTCAAGACGGTAACCCTTTATTAACCATTTTTTGTCGAGCCTTTCTACTGATCTCGACTTAGCGGTCAAAATGTCGCCCGGGTGTATATGTTCCTGTTTGTCCGTTAGTCCGTGCTTCCGATTTTCATTTATTAATAATGTCTTTGTTACTTGCATTTTCACAAACTCTATCCGAATGTTTCTTATATGAATCCAAGATCACGTACACAATTTCTGATGGTTGTGACCTACTTTCGCCGAAATATAGGTCCCATCCGGTCTCGCTACGACATGCGTATTTTGCTTATTTCTTGCAGGATTTTCATCACACTTCACCAACATGTTCATGTTCATCTGCAAAGTTTCGGGTTGCTATGACCTACATTCGACGAACTATATATCACGTCCGGTCTTCGCTACGACATATGTATCTAGCTTCTTTCTTGCAGGCGTTTCACCAGAATGTTCCTTAAACATATCTTACACCATGTGTAAAATTTCGGGTCGCTGTGACCTGCTTTCGCCGAAATATACGTCACGTCCGATATCCACTACGACATGCGTATCTTGCTTCTTTCTTGCTTGATGTTCACCGAAGATCACCAGAATGTTCCTAATATGCATCTAACATTATGTGGCTACTTTCTGGTCGCTGTGACCTCCTTTTGACGAAATATAGATCACGTCCGGTCTCCGCTACGAAGGCGTATGTTGCTTCTTTCTTGCAGGAGTTTCATCAAACTTCACCAGAATGTTCCTTATATGCATCTTACATCATGTGCACTACTTTTATTAATGTTTGTGTTTCAAAGATAAACAAAGCAGTTTGACTGAATGAAGAAAAAATATACATTGGCATCAGATATTTCCGTGCTAACTGTATTTGTTTCATGTCTATTAAAAAATCAAGAGACGATCTTGATCAGATTTGGAAACAACATTTTGGCCTGTAGCACTAATAGATCTTTTTACAATACTAACGGCAGTTTAGACAATTACACTCTTGTAAAGCATTTATGGAACTACCGTCTACAGACAGACGGTATGGGTACGAACTGGGCACCTCTTGTCGTAGACTTGTTTTTGTATTGCTATGAAAGAAATATCATGTTGAATCTTTCACCAGATGTTTCTCATCTTATTCGATTTTCAAGAGCGCGTATTCGAGTTGAGGAGTTGAATATTCGTACCGTTTGCATAACTATGAAGCTTCTCCATCTGTGCAACCGTTACCATAAATTTCGAAACAAATTTGCAAACTTTTATTATCGTAACAAAGATCTATTTTTGAAATATAAAGATAATTTAAGAACTGTTCTGCGACAAGGACTTCCACAACCTGACTTATATGGTAATGTGATTTGCAAACTTCGTAAGATTCCTGGTTATAATCACTTTCATACGCTGTTAACTTGTTAAACAATTAATCAAAAGAGGTAATGATTCTATCATTTTGCAACGGTACGTTATTGTCAGTCCGTTTGTGTTTGTGATGTCACTTGCCGTGCTTTCTATTAGCTTTGTAATTGTTGTAATGTTAATGCGTGTTTTTGGTTGACTGTGTTGCGTGAAAGCTACATTTTCTGTTTGAATGTGTATACCCATTATCCCAAATTAACGATATATTCACCCTCTCAGTTTCCAGGAAAACATCTAACTGACAAAACCATACACGCCCATTCACTGAGAATCTAGAAATGCGAAATTGATTAGGTACTCTTTTAAGTATTATCTCACATATTTTCAAACGATCAAATCACATGTATGACTTAGAACAGCACTTCTTAAATACATACTCATCTGACATTTTCTTGCCTAGAAAGCACGGAGTTGGCAGACACTCTTGACTGGTCGTTGAATATGAATTAGTTTGTATGTATTACTGTTCACCTGGAACCGGTCTCCATTAAACCACTTCTGTGTAATCTGAATGGATAATAGTTTCCGGTCTATTGACATAATAGTAATCACGGATCGTTTAGGTTGGGACCTTGACTGGCATTCACGCGATTATTAATGGAAATAGAACGTATATGTAATGGTTTAATGGCGTAAATAAAGTTTCTAGACCAGCGAACATATGTCCCTGTCATGACTGTAGACACGGTCTTCAACTTTGTTGACACGAGCTCTAGAGAAAAGTATGATGGAATGCTGGTTCGGAGGATTTAACTACTGATAAATAAATCAATGCTGTTGAGAGAAAAATACAGATATTTTCTTACTTGTGGTGTTATAACTAATATACGTCTGCAGTGTCCTTATGAACTAATCTCCACCAACACGTACCTAACTACAATTTAGTCAATGATGAGTTCTAGCAGATAACATTTAACGGTGCGTTACAATCTTTGTAGGGTCAGATCTTCACTTTTTCTGAAATAGTTTCTTGTACGTTTTATAAAAGGTTGCAGTATGTTGAAGATTGCCATGTTTCGGAATACGCTTCGCTCGAAGTTTCATCTTGAAAGAGCGGGTCTGAAACTAATGACGCAGAACACTATCTATTGCAATGATCTAAAGTTAGATGCATGTAACAAAGTCAAGCATCAACTGTAGCATTCACATTCACTAAAACACGCATTCAAACCTATCTAGAAGTATAGTACTCAACATTACAAATATAAAAGAGGTGACAGCCGGTGTACCGCATTGGAAAGGTCAATAGCAATACGGCCTCTAGCGGTTCGATCCAGGTTCTGTGTGCTTTTCAACTTCAAATTTTGTATCTACTTGTATCGGCTAAATGTTTATATTTTAAGCTCACTTCCTATTTTTATTTCCTTCTAATTGCATTGGAATATCTTACATCTGAGCACCTCGGCATCATACGCTTCGAACATTCGTAAGCTTTCACTTTCTTTTATAGCTCTTAAAACTGATTCTTTCATTTGCCGGGACACTGTCCGCACGTAAGCAAATATTGAGCATAACCAAATAACTGTCTGATGTTTTTCAGTGAAATGTATACATGAAAACATGAGCATAGACCCAAATAAGTCTGTTCTGATACATTGGTAAGTTTATAAATAATAGAGTTATTTATTGCTTGTAAACAATGCGGTCCCGTAATATTTACATGTGCTGATCACGTGATATCCATTAGCACATTAGGTTTTCTATACAGTATGCATTGTGTAATACACATGGCCCGTTTAGCTCGGTTGGGAGCGACGTCGACTATTGCGCCTCACTATTATTACCCGCGAGTGTTTTTAGTTTGGGCTGCGAGTTCAAACTCACGAATCGGTAGTCCTTTTTTGTACTGCTATTGAATTCCGTCAAACAATCTTGTTTTTATTTAGTAAATATTCAATAATGGTTAGGTGTAATGTCTGTACAGATTGTGTAATTAGTGTGTGTTTTATATGCTAAAAGTTATGGACATTGTCCTGTTAATACTAGGTAAACGTTTTCGATTCCATCGTACCTTTACAATGTTATATGTTTACAGTTTTCTAGGTTCACAGTTTTAACGTGTCCAAGATAAGTTGTAACTCATTTGCTTTTGAAGCTTCTAAATTTTGTATTTTTTCTTTAGAATATTTCTGTCGTAACCAATACATCGTACGCACAGTTTTCAACTTTTACTTAAATCTTTCCATAGTAGAAACCGTTGTTTCACCGTGTTTACTGCCAACTCAGAATAATCTAAATTGTACTATTAACTTAAAGATAAATTTAGTACAAATCGCTTACACTGACGCGCTGAACATATTTTTTCCGCTTGGTCGAGCATGTGTGTTCCGTAATATGAATGTTATCGTTTTAAATGACAATATTGAGAAAGATCAGTAGAATAATTCTAAAATTAAACGCTTTCTATCTGAATTTGTATTTGCTTGATTGAACTTCCGTTAGGACTGTCCGTTTTCGTGATTCATCTATATCCGTAGGCAGCTTAATGTACACATATTGACTGATCATGTATCCTTCTCTCTGGAGAGATCTTATACAATAGTGTTAAACTAATTATTTTGCCTTTTAAACCTAAATACACTTTTGATTTGGCCGATTGGTTGATGAGATAAAAACCATAATCAATAACAACTTCTAGTTTTCCTTATGATTGTTGTTTGTATCAAATATACGTGTTTTGGTTGATTGTGTCGTGGTTATGTTATACTGATAAAAAATATGTTTAGCAAGTAACTTGAATGGCAAATTCATTTGCGCATATTCTAGGCTATGCGTGACAGGGGTCATTAACACTTTTGTTAACATAATTAGCAGATATATTTATTTTATTATTTTATTAAAGTGACTAATAACATCGTTACAAAATATTACATATACAAAACAATACAGTATAATGTAGGCAATATTAAGTAAACAAATGAATACCCAGCCTAATGAGACTTATTAGTCACTATAGAAATATCAATTGCATTATTTATTTTACAACTCAGTTAATAGGTATAACAAAAGTAAACATGACAAATACAACAACAACAAAAACAAAAAAGGATAGATCAACAGACATAACTAAATATGTAACTGCTTATTGTTCTCCAAAATACAAAACTTAACTGATAATACATTTTGCATATAACAGCCTATTAAGTAGACAGGTAGTATTCTGTATTTCCTCCATGTATAGGAGAGCATAGATACCTGTTGTTGAGTGAAGACAAGTTTTAACCCAGTAAATGAAAACACTTCACTGACAGTCAAACTACAAGACACGCAGTCCCAGTAAATGAAAACACTTTACTGACGGTCCGTATTACCAATGTGCTTGTATTCTTCACACTATAATGTAGGGCATTGTGTTTGAAACGATATCTGCGGAAAAAAATAACAAAATGTTTTAATCTACCAGACAGCTTAATGTACTTCACATTATAAAATAGCATTTAATTTCTTTTAGCTAAATGTACATAAGGACTTGCTGAACTGTTTTGCTTTCAGTATACATTCCTATTCGACTGTATTACTGACATGTAATTTTCGGTTTCAGGATAAATCGTACCGTTTACTTTCGTTTCATGCTCATTCTTAACATTTTCTATAAACTCAGTAGATTTACCAACCCTTGCCTGTGTGCAAGAAATCATTCATAGTATTGTATTGATTTCAAGATCGCTATAAACAGACAAATGACACCCGGTGACAAATTGTGTTTATTTCCCTAGATAGCCACTGAACAATTGCTACGAAATGGTCTATTCATCTCTAAAAGCGATACGGCTTCCGTGGTTACACATTTCTTACACACAGATATAAAGGGAAACGCACAAATAATACACTTTTCTGAATCCACAATTTGGATGTAAAAGCAACTTGGCAACATAGGTCTCTGAGTGAACACCATTTAAACATGGCAACATCTGTCGCTGGTTGGACACCATTTAAACATGGCAACATCTGTCGCTGGGTGGACACCTTTTAACAATGACAACATCTTTCGCTGAGTGGACACCATTTAAACATAGCAACATATGTCGCTGAGAGGACACCATCTAAACATGGCAACATATATCGCTGGGTGAACCCGATTTAATGAATGAATGAATGGTGTTTTACGCCACGTCGACACATAAATAGGTCATATTGTGCGCAAAAATAGATGAAAAATGAAGAAATGAAGTATTAATTAAAAGTTAATGTAAATATATAAAGATAAAACTATTAAAACAATAAGGGATGATAAGGTGTAATATAAACTATGTATGTAAATCAACAAATGCCCGTCAACGGGTATATAAACAAGTAAATATATATAAGAACACATTATAATGATTTATATAGTCTGATCTCTTTTAGGAAATCTAAAACAAGACTAAAATCTATAGTATCAAATAACTCTTTCATAGTATTAACATTGTAGTACCTTTGACGCATAGGATCAAAGTCTACACATTCCAATAAGATGTGTTTGACCGTTAACAGTGCAAATCAGGGTATACATTCTGGTAATTGCTCAGCTTGTAATAACTACGAATGAGTTTAACGTGTATGCCTTATCCTGCACCGGGCTAGGAGAACTTCTTCTCGACGAATGGGTCTACTAGAAGAACGACATTCTCCAAGTAACGGTATAATTGAATGGAGTTTATTGTTAACTGACAAATCCCAAGCGGCTTGCCAAGAGTTACGAATAAATGTGTAAATACAAACAAATCAATCAAACCGAGACTGCAATATTTCGTATGTGTCGTTTTCGGCCGTTTCCAAAGGTCCATTATCATATTTTTTTTTTAAATCAGTATAAGGTAATTTAGTATTAGATATATGTAAACCTAATGCTGCTTTAGCATCCCTATCAGCTCTATCATTACCACGTATTCCTACATGGCTTGGAAGCCAGCAGAAAATAATAAAATTATCAACTATAAGAGATTTGTACTTTTCTAAAAGCTGAAGCACAACTGGGTTATCATGTTTCATATTACCCAGTGCTTGAAGAGATGAAATGGAATCAGAAAATATTAAAAAATGGTCATCATCAGATTCCTGAATATAATTTAAGGCAAGTTCAATTGCCTTAAGTTCAGCTGAAAAGATAGAGGTCTTGTCAGGCAGGCGGCTCTTTATGCTGTGTTTGTGAATAACAGCTGCTGCAGCTATCTTATCTCCATCTTTAGAACCATCTGTGTATATATGTTGAAAGTTACTGTATTTCGATTTAATTTCATTAAATTTGCTTTGAAAGACAGTAGGGTCTGTACTGGATGTGTTACTGTTACAAAGGTCAAAAATAACTGTTGGTGTTTCCAAAGTCCACGGTGGAATTAGTGGTACTTTGTACTTGGCAATTAAACTTAGGTCGATTTCAGTGTCTCTTTATTTTGGTTTAATACGAAGACCAAATGATCGAATGGCCTTCGGTTTTCGATCAAAAAGAGGTTCATAACTTGGATTAAAAAAATTACCGAAAGTTGGGTTTAAAGGGTTAGACTTTAATTTAATGGCGTATTGAAGGGCTAATTTGTCCCGTCTATGAGACAGTGATGGTTCATTAGCTTCAACATATAGACTTTCAGCTGGTGATGTACGAAAGGCACCTAAGGCCAGTCGAAATCCTTGATTATGTATAGGATCGAGCATCTGCAAGTACGCTCCCCAGTTAGTGTTTGCAACAACTTGAAGCAAATTCAGAGCTTTAAGGCACTTGGCCTTCAAGTATTTACGGTGTGGTATGAACGTAAATTTACGGTCGAAAGTAAGACCAAGGAATTTTGTCTCTTCCACTAATGGTATTGGTGACCCATCCAGTGTTAGATGAGGGTCTTCATGATGTTGACGTAGTTGACAAAAATGCATACCATTAGTTTTAGATTTAGACCAGGTCTGAAGTTTATTGAGACATTGTTGAAGTTGTCTCTCAATAGTGTTCATATTTTTTGCACGATAACATATAACAAAGTCGTCAACATATAGAGACATTAGCTTCAACATATAGACTTTCAGCTGGTGATGTACGAAAGGCACCTAAGGCCAGTCGAAATCCTTGATTATGTATAGGATCGAGCATCTGCAAGAACGCTCCCCAGTTAGTGTTTGCAACAACTTGGAGCAAATTAAGAGCTTTAAGGCACTTGGCTTTCAAGTATTTAAGGTGTGGTATGAACGTAAATTTACGGTCGAAAATAAGACCAAGAAATTTTGTCTCATCCACTTCTGGTATTGGTGACCCATCCAGTGTTAGATGAGGGTCTTCATGATGTTGACGTAGTTGACAAAAATGCATACCATTCGTTTTAGATTTAGACAATTTAAAACCATTTTCATCAGACCAGGTCTGAAGTTTATTGAGACATTGTTGAAGTTGTCTCTCAATAGTGTTCATGTTTTTTGCACGATAACATATAACAAAGTCGTCAACATATAGAGAGCAATCCACACCAGGATTGATGCATTTAACTATACTGTTAATTTTTATATTAAAAAGGGTGACAGAGAGTATGCTGCCCTGTGGCACACCCATCTCCTGTTCATGAATGTCAGAGAGGGTTGAACCCATTCGGACACGAAACTGTCTATCATCAAAGAATTTCTCTATAAAAATGGGTACTAGGCTTCTAAGACCAAGGTCATGAATATCATTCATAATACCGTACTTCCATGCAGTATCATAAGCTTTCTCCAAGTCTAAAAATACAGCGACTAGATGTTCTTTTTTTATGAAAGCTTCCTTAATAAACGATTCAAATCGAATGAGATTGTCTGTTGTGCCTCGTTGGCGCCGGAATCCACTTTGATACTTTGTTATCAGTTTGTTGGACTCCAGGTACCAAACGAGTCTCTCTTTAATCATTCGTTTCATGGTTTTACATATACAACTCGTTAAAGCGATTGGGCGATAATTTATTGGATCCGTATGATCCTTTCCAGGTTTGGGGACTGGAATAACGATTGCTTCCCGCCAAGTTTCCCGTCACCCAAACCTTATTAAATATGTCAAGAAGGATAGAGAGACAGGATTCAGTCAAATGTTTTAATAATTGGTAATGGATATCATCAGGACCAGCTGAACCCGATTTAAACATAGCAACATCTATCGCTGGGAGGACACCATTTAAAAATTGCAACATCTGTCGCTGGGTGGACACCATTTAAACGTGGCAAGATCTGGCGCTTGTTGGACGTTATTTAACAACTTAAAGGGGAATTGACCTATTCGAAAATTTAAGGGTACGCATTTGAACTATATATATTTATAGATTTGAAGATATTTGTGATTTGAATATGAATTTTGTTTTGTCGTCATGTTAACAGGTTTTAAATAATAACGTCTCCGATGGCTATGTTTGACGTTTTTCATAATAGTCGCGTTGCACTCAATTGTCAACGTTTTTAGCATCACACAGTGTTAGTTTAGTCACATGCAATTATTTATTATTTCACACTGTTCGTATTGCCTGTGATGCCTGATGCAGAATCAAAACGAAAGGCTCAGCGGTGGCTATGATGTGTTTTGAATGAAGGGATTTATTTATACAAACTGTATTTATTTTCCATGCCAATACAATACTTTGTGACACATACAACTGGTACTTGCTGAGTATTTACTGAGAAATGAGTGTGTACAGTTTACCAATATAAATGAATGTACGAGCATGGGACCACTGGGACCAATGCAGCCATATTTTTTTCCACGAGGATATATTTTGAACAAGCGTGCGTTTCTAGTATATGCTGATTATTTCTGAAAAAAACCTGACTGTAACCATTATATGCACAGCATTTCTGGCGATGTTATCTTTGTTTTCAGTTACCAACATCCTATCACATGTATGATGTACATACGTGTTGTGAGTCGGAGAGGGCCATCCCACTGCACAATTTGCAAAGCATATACGTATGTAAGTCACAACACTATCTCTCATTTGACTACTTTCATTCATCAAAGCAATATATATATATGCCTAACGCCATTAAAAGTGCTTTTTTTTTATTTTGTGTTAATTCCGAATTTACTTCTTGCAATATAAGAATTTGATCGGTCATCAGATTTATAGGGATTGATGATCATTTCTAACATGCACATAACACTACAATCGATCTTGGAAATAAACACAGAATAAAAAAACTTGCACTTTTAATGGTGTTAAGTATACATGTACATACAATTATACAAGCCACAGTAGATATTTATTAAAGTAAACACAGTATTTTTAAGCAGGAGTATTTGAAAATAATAAACTCGGTTCGATGGGATAGCTTCGATAAAGTTTACCCTAAAATGTAATGGTTACCAAAAACTGTGCATCTAAGAAACTGGACGATTATGAAGTGTCTTTAAAGAGACAATTTCCGTATCTTTTAGCTTATAAAACACACACTAATTACATTCACAAACATTACCCACTAAACATTATGGAATATTTATTAATTACAGCAAAATTGTTTCACGGAATTCAATCGCGGTACAAAAAAAAGAAATACTGCTTCGTGCGTTTGAACACGCAGCCCAAACTAAAATTAGACTCGCGAGTGCGTAAAAGTCGACGTCGCTCCCAACTGAACTACACGGGCTATACGTTTTACGCAATACATACTATGTAGAAAACCTAATGCGCCAATGGAATTAACGTGATCAGCAGAAAAGGTTGCAAATAATAATTAATTTTTTTTTTCAAACTCACGAATATATTACTACATACTTCTTTGCATCTATGCTCATGTTTTCATGTATACATTTCACTGGAAAAAAATCAGACAGTTATTTGGTTATGCTCAATATCTGCTTACTTACGGACGGTGTCCTAATAAATTGCCAGCGTCTTGGTGTTTATTTTTTTAATATTAAGCTTGACAATTCGGAAACTAAGAGAGCTTATGTTCTATCCTAAATATCTACGTACACGTACTGTTATATATACATCCAAGTCGCTGGTATCTTAAGCTGGACTGGACACACGGTTATATTATAAGTTACACATATTTCCTACAGGAGGTATGGGGATATTCCAACCTGTTTGGTTTCATTTCATCTTAAGCCGAAGGCCATGTTGGCTCTTAACCAATCAAAAGCGGAGGATTTTTAAGAAATGGTGATAAAACTGTGTACACACGTTTGTATTGGTTGGCCATATAATATTTAGTTTGGATTCCATAAGTGAAGCTCAAATTCGACTGGCCTTTAATTAAAAAAGTTTTCGACACTCGTGTTTCGGCGTTATAGCTTATGAATGAACTGAATAACTGTATCAAATAGTTTTGGATTTTATAAACTGTTCAATATTATCGTGGAAAATATCGACCAGGAGAAAAATCAGTTCGTGCTATTTGTTAAAGTAAAGTAAGCTGCTTGTTACCATATGGCACGTTCTCCGTTCTGCTACGGAACAAAACGAGACAATACATTGCAGATTGATTTAGTATGTTTAGTAATTACGCGTTATTTGTGAATGTACAGACGCCTTTTAATGCAGCTTATGTTAGTAGATGTGTTTTGTTTCTTTGTTTGTATGGTGTTTTATATGTAAGGTCATATATGACGCTCGATTTTTTGTGGTGAAGGCAGACCTCCCACCTTTCCTGGGTAGAACCATTACTGTACATCTCCCGCCATCCGTAAGAATCGACACTTCTTCACTTACAAGTGTCGAGTTCCCAGTGGGATTCGAACAACCCGCATCGGTGAGAGGCGAAGGTTTACAACGCAACGTCGTTAACCATTCGGCCACGGAGACGCTCGTTAGTAGATGTGATAACCTTATGTACGATTAAACTCGAAAGCGGAAGTCACTGAATCTAAATAAAAAAACGTAGACAAATCAGTAGTGTTATTAGGTCTTTGGGGTCATCTAGCACAATCTCTTTGTGGCTTTAACGTAGAATGCCGCTTATGAGAGGTGTTGCATCTTATATTACCTCTCATAAATACACGCAATAACTGCTACTTTTCTCTGATTGTGTTTGTTGACATTCACACAAGCGTTTGTTTAGTCCTGTGTTGCGGCTGTAAAATATCGCCTCGACCCTTAAATCAGTAGTGTGTTACTTACTGATCCTTTGGGATCATCAAACACAATGTGTGTGGATTTAAAGTAGAATACCGCTTAAACCGGTTCTAGGTGGCGTTTTCTCTCTTGGTTGTGTTTATTGCTTCCAAGGCAAGCTACATATTAATATTTTACTGTTTTCTCACATGACAAAGTTGTTATGTTACGGTTCTCTCGCTGATATATATTTACATAAATACAGGAAATCCGCGGATTCACATGTCTCGCCTAACGGGGCGGGACTAAAAATAATAGATAAATGTTGCTTAAATGAAAGTTTGTCAACATTTTAATAACTAAAAAAATAGAGTTTACAGTTTGCTGAGATGACAGTTAAGTGCATTTGTTTAAAAACAAAACGCCATTCTATAAAAAAAGTCAGATGAAAAAAAAGAGAAAAACAAAGCATAAGCCCGAAAAAAGTAGGTCAATGTCATAGAAGAAATCCATGCATTCAAACAGAAGCACTACCCAAGACACAACTGTGTCAAAATAGAATGTTTTGTCTTCCAAAGATTAAGCTATAAACTAGGTTTAAAGCATCTAGCGCATAATTATAGTTCATGAGAAAGTGATGTAAATGCAACAATTAAAGTTATCTGCCCTTTGCTTGAAGAGTGAAGGTCACATCTACATTTGCTTTTTGCGACGGTGTGATGTACTACCCAAGATACAGTTATAAGCGAAGTTTGAATGGTCTAATGCATAAAGTTTGTGAGAAAACGTTGAAAGTAAACATTATAACTTAAGGTTATCTGCCCTTTGCTTGGAGGGTCAAGGTCACATCCACATTTACTTTGTAACGTTGCAATGCATCACCAAAGATACAACTATTAGCAACGTTTGAAAGGTCTAGTTCATACAGTTTGTGAAAAAGTGACCTAAACGTAAAAGTTGAAGGTGAAAAGTATAAATTAAGGTTATCTGCCCTTTGCTTGGAGAGTCAATGTCAGATCTACATTAACTTTGTCACGTTGCGATGCACCACACAAGATACAACTACAAGCAAAGTTTGAAAGGTCTAGTGCATACAGTTGGTGAAAAAGTGTCCTAAACGCAAAAGTTGAAGGTAACAAGTATAAATTAATGTTATCTGCCCTTTGCTTGGAGGGCCAATGTCACATCCACATTTACTTTGTCACGTTGCGATGCACCACCCAAGATACAACTATAAGCAAAGTTTGAAAGGTCTAGTGCATACAGTTTGTGACAAAGTGACCTAAACGCAAAAGTTGAAGGTAAAAAGTATAAATTAAGTTTATCTGCCCTTTGCTTGGAGGGTCAATGTCACATCCACATTTACTTTGTCACGTTGCGATGCACCACGCAAGATACAACTATAAGAAAAGTTTGAAAGGTCTAGTACATAGAGTTTGTGAAAAAGTGACCAAAACGCAAAAGTTGAACGTAAAAATTATTAAGTTATCTGTCCTTTGCTTGAAGGGTCAAGGTCTATTCCACATGTATTTGCTTTGTCACGTTGCGATGTACCACCCAAGATACAACTATAAGCAAAGTTTGAAAGGTCTAGTGCATACAGTTTGTGACAAAGTGACCTAAACGCAAAAGTTGAAGGTAAAAAGGATTAAGTTATCTGCCCTTTGCTTGGCGTGTCATGGTCACTTCCACATTTGCTTTATAACGTTGCAATGTACCACCCAAGATACAACTATAAGCAACGTTTGAAAGGTCTAGTACATACAGTTGGTGAAAATGTGAAATAAACGCAAAAGTTGAACGTAAAAATTATTAAGTTATCTGCCCTTTGCTTGAAGAGTCAAGGTCACTCCCACATGTATTTGCTTTGTTACGTTGCGAAGTACCACCCACGATAAAACTATAAGCAAATTTTGAAAGGTCTAGTGCATACAGTTTGTGAAAAAGTGACCTAAACGCAAAAGTTGAACGTAAAAATGATTAAGTTATCTGCCCTTTGCTTGGCGTGTCATGGTCACTTCCACATTTGCTTGATCACGTTGCAATGTACCACTCAAGATACAACTATAAGCAAAGTTTAAAAGGTCTAGTGCATACAGTTTGTGAGAAAAATGACCTAAACGCAAAACTTTGACACATTCGTCGCCGCCGGAAAAGCAATGTGTATTGCCCTGTAGAACAATTTGAGACTACGTAAGGTGACAATCAAAAACGGGATCAGCGTAATTAAATCAAAGGCATATATTTCATTAGACATACGGAAACATATGTAATTATATTCTTTATAAATAATTATCTTAAACTGTATGTATATATCTGCAAGTGAAACATGTTTAAACCAAAGGCATACCAAACACAAACTGTCAAACGCATGCTTACAAATAATCGAGTGCATACATTACATTAAAGTTCTCCGCCCATATTTTGTTGCATGTGCATGTTTATGTTTATTTAAATCGAAATCAATACACAACTATATATATTTACAATTCACACATTGCACTATTTGTGAAAAGCGAGATTTAGATTTTATTTGATGACGTAGAAAACTTTGAACAGGAATATTATTCAACAGGTAAATGTATTTATCAATTACCTGGCAATAGTTGTGCAGCTATACAAGTCTTGTCTTGTTTTATGGGGATGACAACAGGGTAAGAAGAGTGGGAAATACGGTACACTGAATACCAGTTATTCCTTTCATGGCTCACACAAACACGGGGCCGTTAAAGCTGTACACACGAAAGTATTCTATGAAATATAAACGATGTATCGATGAAAGTGACTGCAATCACTTTTCGCAACTTTTTATGTCAAAATTGATGGCATTAATTTTGGAAAGAGTTTAAGGCATAAAATATTAAAATCAGTCAACGCAAGGAATTTTTTGGATTTTTTTAGATATGATAATTGCAAGCAATGCGCAAAGTGTCATGGCTTTTGTCATGACTTGTCGTTTCGGATTTGCTCTTGTTTGTGCTTTTTGCTTCCAAGGGATTTATTTATCACTATTTGAACTATGTTTGTTTTTTATTTCCTCCTCTATAAATTGCTTCCAATCGATATTTACAAGCATATAAAAACAACTGTTATTCAAATATTTTAAAAGTCTAAATGGTGACAGTAGTCAAGATACCACGTGCAGTAAGTGACCACATCTATCAAGATACCACCTGCTGTAAGAGACCACCTCTATCAAGATACCACCTGCTGTAAGAGACCACCTCTATCAAGATACCACCTGTAGTAAGCGACCGCATTTATCAAGATACCACATGCTGTAAGAGACCACCTCTATCAAGATACCACCTGCTGTAAGAGACCACCTCTATCAAGATAATACCTGCAGTAAGAGACCATATTTATCAAGATACCACATGTTGTAAGAGACCACCTCTATCAAGATACCACATGATGTAAGAGACCACATCTATCAAGATAATACCTGCTGTAAGAGACCACCTCTATCAAGATACCACTTGCAGTAAGAGACCACATCTATCAAGACACCACCTGCAGTAAGAGACCACATCTATCAAGATAACACCTGCAGTAAGAGATCACATCTATTAAGATACCACCTGCAATAGGAGACCACATCTATCAAGATTTCACCTGCTGTGAGAGACCACATCTATCAAGAGACCACCTGTTGTAAGACACCACCTCTATCAAGATACCACCTGCAGTAAGAGACCACATCTTTCAAGATGCCACCTGCTGTAAGAGACCACATCTATCAAGATACCACCTGCTGTGAGAGACCACATCTATCAAGATTTCACCTGCTGTGAGAGACCACATCTATCAAGATGCCACTTGCTGTAAGTGGCCACATCTATCAAGATGCCACCTGCTGTAAGAGACCACATCTATCAAGATACCACCTGCTGTGAGAGACCACATCTATCAAGATACCACCTGCAGTAAGAGACCATATCTATCAAGATACCACCTGCAGTAAGAGACCACCTGCAGTAAGAGACCACATCTATTAAGATACCACCTGCAATAAGAGATAACATCTATCAAGATTTCACCTGCTGTGAGGGACCACATCTATCACGATACCACCTGATTTAAGAGACCATATCTATCAAGAAACCACCTGCTGTTAGAGACTACATCTATCAAGATACCACCTGATGTAAGAGACCACATCTATCAAGATACAACCTGCTGTAAGAGACTACATCTGTCAAGATACCACCTGATGTAAGAGACCACATCTATCAAGATACCACCTGCTGTAAGAGACCACATCTATCAAGATACCACCTGATTTAAGAGACTACATCTATCAAGATACCACCTGCTGTTAGAGACTACATCTATCAAGATACCACCTGATGTAAGAGACCATATCTATCAAGAAACCACCTGCTGTTAGAGACTACATCTATCAAGATACCACCTGATGTAAGAGACCACATCTATCAAGATACCACCTGCTGTAAGAGACCACATCTATCAATATAATACCTGCAGTAAGAGACCACATCTGTCGAGATACCACCTGATGTAAGAGACCACATCTATCAAGATACCACCTGATTTAAGAGACTACATCTATCAAGATACCACCTGCTGTTAGAGACTACATCTATCAAGATACCACCTGATGTAAGAGACCATATCTATCAAGAAACCACCTGCTGTTAGAGACTACATCTATCAAGATACCACCTGATGTAAGAGACCACATCTATCAAGATACCACCTGCTGTAAGAGACCACATCTATCAATATAATACCTGCAGTAAGAGACCACATCTGTCGAGATACCACCTGATGTAAGAGACCACATCTATCAAGATACCACCTGCTGTAAGAGACTACATCTATCAATATACCACCTGCTGTAAGAGACCACTGTTTCATTTCTTTATTCATAGTTGAGATGTACTTGTATCAAGAGACATACTTTATTAGTAAGTCCAATTTAACACTTCTGTTTGTTATCTGTTTATTCAGCTAATAACTAATGATAGATGGATATCCTTGTACACATTTGCACTTTTGATACGTTAATTGTCAATCCTTATGGATGACTGGGTTATACAGTACTATTTATACCAGGAATAAGTAGATGATCTGTCTCCATCACAAACAAATCACGTAATGCATATCCTAAACTGTGCTGAACATATGACGTTGAACACCAAACAAACAAGCCTACACTTTAAATATGAAGGAGTTTGCACGTATTATATGGCTCACTTGCCTCCATTTAACCACTTCAGAATAACCTGTTTAACTGCAGTTACCGCTAACTCGTCGTTTAGATTGAGATCATGATTGGCATTTTCGAGATTATAAATGGATAAAAAAGGTTTAATGACGCAAATAAATTTTCTAGATGACATATGTCTCTATCATGTCTAAAACAAGCGCAAATAAAACACCTGTGTGACATGAGTTCTTTAGAAATGTATAATTGTGAGCCTATGAGATTCGTATTTTATATGTTCGTACTCATTTTGAAACCGTCCACAGTGGCCTTATGAAATAATCTCCACGAACAATTACGAATGACTGTTAAGTTTTATTATTATACCTCTCTTAAAATGCCCATGCTAAATCCCCATAGACAACAATGTGTAATCTTTTACTATCTGACGCGAGGGTGATAATCTCAGGGTGTTAGTAAAACCATTCTTGCATACCGGACAAGGATATCCGTCATTTTACCGGGACTAGATATTCCATCTCACCCTAGGGTCGAGATAAAATTCACGCGCGCCAACATCCGGTATGCAGGATAACATGCAACACGTTAGTAGCTGGCGGCATCAATGCACAACATTTCTCTGACATGCAAGAAAAAAGAATCTATCATGGGTATTCGGTTCAGATAAGGAATTCCAACCCTCGGTATGAGTGTTTTAATCGGAACCTCGGCAGAGCCTCGGTTCCGATAAAAACACGTATACCTCGGGTTGGAATTCCCTATCTTCACCGGATACCCATGAAAGATTATAAGAATCTTTCATGGGTATCCTGTGAAATTGCTATGTTTAACTCATCATATCTTCTAACTTATTTTATCGATTTCAATATACTACCACTCATTTGTTTAGTTACATTATTTCCAATCCAAAGATACATCTTTCCACTACAGTCGTTGAAAAAAAGTTGTTTTTTGGAAAAAATAATCAAAAAACATAATCCGGCAAAGTGAAATCTGTACTGAAAACCTTATTTTTGCCCGAGTGGATTTCGGTATAATAAAATAAATATCACATTCATGAGATGGTAATAAGTAGTAAGAATGTTCAACTATCACCTTCTCATGAATGTGATATGTATGTAATAGCAGCGATACTTTACAGCCGCAGTTGATTTAAATGTCATTTGTTTGGAATGCGTTCGTAACTAAGTACTATATGCATATGCAGTCATTTAAAACTTGACCTGTTTCGGAAATGCTTAGAGATATTGGTAAATGAAAGTAAATCCGTGTTCAAACAGTGGGGTAAATGTGACAAAATCTCTGCAAGAAGCTGAAGGCATTTTTAAAAGTAGAAAATGTTTCGTCTATCTATTAATCAGTTATTCACTTGTCCATTTGAAACATGTTCTTATGCTATCATTTTTTTCTTTCAAATACTATTTCTGGACTATGATTGTTTTCTACAAACTAACAAACGTGAATGGGATATATATGTAATTACATCGATATTTACAGCCGCAGTTGATTCAAATGTCATTTGCTTGGAAAGCGTTCGTAACCAAGTACTATATGCACGTGCAGTCATTTAAAACATGACCTGTTTTGGAAATGCTTAGAGATCTTGGGTGTGAGATACACTTCTTGTATTGTTATGAACTAAACCATAGACGAATAATAACGCGCGTTTATGTTTTAATCAAAGTCACCATAGTGGACGCTTATGTTGTTGGGAAGCCGCTCTACCTTTCACCTTTTGAATTTTACCGATATTTACTAAATTAATGAAGATGATTACTACTATCTATCTGCATTAATTTAGTAATACTCTCATACGAGGGCTGTTAGGAAAGGTTTGAGACACCATTGACCAAACTTATATTTTGAAGTCCCAACGTCTTGATTAGTTGTGTAAATTCACATATACAATTATCTTAGTATACTGGCAACTGATCAATTCAACATTGTTTACAGAACGTACAGTGTGATCATCGTAGTAACGCATGGTTAAGGACAATCGTGAAAACTCGGCCAATCCCGTCATTCTTCCGGATCCCGCCTTGTGTGTATATCGAGCTTCGGTATGATCAAAATCTTGACATTTTGCTAGCCGGAAGGCAACGGCGCAAAAGACACTGTTGCTATTTAAACAATATTGCCATTACCCATACGTGTTGGTGTATAATTCGCTTTGCATGTTTGTTTTTTAAAATACAGCTGAAAGTTATATCACTGCTTTCATGTAAATAAGCTGTTGATGGAGCAATCGGTTGAATGACATTGCAAAATTTGGATGATTACTTTGATTTTGAATGCAAATTTGTTTTGGCGGGAATCTAAGGCGTGATGACGTAACCAATATGTAAACCTTTGATTTACATTCGAGTAATGCTGCGAAGCAGTGTACGAGATGTTGCGAATGGTTTCAGGACCCCGAAGATTTACCCTTTTTATCCCTCCACAACCACCCGAAGATTAAAGAAACTACAATTTACAAATTCTTCTACTGAACAAATTTGTAGACAACACCATCATATATTGCATTTTTGAGAGAAAAATGTACTGATCGACAAAACTTAAATAAAGTTTTCTTTACATTACGCTAAATATTGGAATTCTTCAGATATTTTATTGACTTCATTAATTGATAGGTGGTTGGATACAATGTATTCACTCACCATGGCGAGCGGACGAGTGGAATTTTCATGCCCTGAATCATCATTACAACTGGTACAGGATGTCGGAACCAGCATAATCTTATTTGGGTATTTGGAATGGCCATCATATGAGCAAAGATGAGATATCACTACATAATAACAGTCTCCTCAAGAAGAGAAAGTGAGTTTATCCTACGTTTAATAAATTGTTGTCTATGACTGATATATACATTTTTCTGTCAAGCATTTACATCCAGCATTGGATAATTACACAAACATCATTTAACCACTAAAATATCATCTGGACTGCTGTGAAAATTGATTTAGATAAAGAGCAAAGATGATGTCAACTACAAAAGAATTGTATCGCGTGATGTCTCCCTGAAAAAGGAAATATATATTCTATGAATATTTAAACAATTGTTTCTGACCGATAGTATTTTGTCAGGCATTTAAATGGTGTCTCATTAGTGTATTCAGTCATTTTTATTAATTACGAGAATAGTATCAATGAAATTGTTTGTGTATATTTCTAACTATTGTTTATATTGCACCAATTATTATGGCAATATTATAATTAAACATATGGTCGTATAACAGGAACATATTAAAAACTCAAAATTTGATTTGATTGTATGTCAAAATGAAACTGGATAAATAAATTGTGATGCTAATTTCAAAGTTTGATAAACACTTCAAGATTGCCGTGTGACCCTTTAAGACAATAACACTGAAGTGAAGTGTATGTCAGTATGAAACTTGTTATCTTACATGTATTTAAATGATTCTAATTCAAGGTAAGAATGGGTCACTTGGGGTGAAATTCAAACAGATATATGTTATCATTATTTATAGGGTATAAAATATACTAATCCACTAAATCTTTTAGCAAAATAGAAATTAAACATAGATTAATACATTATTGAATACATGTTGGTGTCAGTCTTTGTGATTAAAATTAGTTAGATAAAGTTTCAGCATGTACATTTCGAACCCTCTGTTCAGATTTAAATTATGATCAGTTCTTGCTTAAGCCATGTGAAATTAACAGTATTTAACTTGATCTTAGAAGGCCCCAACAAAATATGTGTTTGTAGGTTAGATTTTAGTTTCTAGTAATTACTTCCAATTGTCATGAACGTCTGTTCTGTCTTTCAACGCGATAAGGACATCCATGAGTAGATGTAAGCGATGAAATGTTTGTAGAAATAGCATTCTTATCCTAAATTACTATCCAATCGCAAATGCAGAACTTAAATACACAGTTGCGAGATGGATAGTTTCATGTTACAGCAAGAGGTCATGACTGTGTCCCATTTCCTTTATGGTCTGGCACAAATGCTGGCGCTGTTATCACCTTATGAGTATCTGTCTTGGTTTCTTGCTATACCAGGATATGCAGATGCTAAAAATATAAAATGTATAGCAAGTATAGTTGCAGTACATGAACATTATCACTGTGTAGATGGTATTATGAAGAATGAGTTCTTTCTTTCATTTTCTTTCTACTGATAGTATACACAATTGATTTTAATTATCACGGCAGCCTCAAATTATGAAGAAGTGAATGCGGGGTTTTGTATCACTGATTAACGCAAGTTAAGTGAGAGCTTTCATGTGCACATGGAGTAATGTGTTTCACTTTGTGACTTAACAGTTGAATTGGGTTTTACGGCGCACCAACACATGAAAGGTTATACGGCGTCTAACAGGAAGGCACATGCCAGGCTCATCCTCCATTTACATCAAGATCAAATATGGAGTATGGGCCTCGAACCTTCTAACCTGCAGAGTTGCTGCAAATTCTATAGTAAACAGTCCTGTACGATTGAGCCACGTTTCCACGTTTGCATATGCGGTGTCATGATGAAGACCATGAATGGGGGGATGGGGGTCCTACCCCTCTGCCTCTAGCGGGATTTGCAGTGGTTGTATTTTACCCCGGCAACCACACGAGGAGTGACTTATCAAACATCCGCTTCTACAATACATGTACATCAACTTAGATATGAGTATTTGCATATATAGCAAATCTACTTTATTATATTATTTTGACAGGTACTAGTATGAATATACATTTATATTTCCTAGCTGTTACTAGACTGCAAAAGCTACCTCAATAAAAGACTATCTTGAAAGCCAATGTTAGTGGTAACAGCTACACGGTGAATACTTAAATACCATATGTCCTGGACAGCTAAGTGTAGGTAATATAGTGCTGGTATGGTAAACAGAGATATTGGGTTCCAGTCTAGACTGATGCACATTTATTCAACACCTGTTATACCACTTCACGAACTATAGTCTACAACATACTTTGCTAAAACAACTTGTCACTTTGAATAGCATACACTTAGTGACGACTGACGAAACAACTCCCACCTGCTACTGTTCATTTACAGAGGCATACTGTTACGGTATATTGAATATATCATATTAAACGCTGTATCATGAACAGAAAGCAATAGCATTCATTTAAAACTATTATTATGTGATGACATCCATCAAAATATCCGCCATGACAAAGTAAAAAAAACAAATCGGTAAAACCAATGGATGCTGCCCGAAATGTATCCTCAATTTATCACATGGCCTTGTATGTATCACCCAGCAGTTATCAACTGCAAGCCCATCAGTAGATTTAAATTACAAAGGGAAAAAACTCTATACTAATGATTTGCTGCAAGTTCAACTCAAGTATGGATAATGCAGCAGGGTGATGTTCATATAGAAAACTAATTTTCCACTTGAAAAATCACCAGAAAAGGTGGGGTCACAAGACATGTAAGAAAGTTCTTCTTTGTTTACTAAACAGGTCAATGGTACAGCTGTTTTCATTGACTGACTGTTTTAATTGCTCACATAGTGTAAGCATAGAGTTCCCAACCAATTCACGGAATACCTTACTGTTATAAAAGCCTTGCTAAACGGGATATTGTCACCCTTGGATCTCTTGTTAGCTCTACTAATCAGGTGAGCAGAGCTTATGTCATGGTGTGGTGTCTGTCGTCCGCAAGTCTGTACACCTTTTGTCTTGTAGCAACAACTCTTCTAGAACCCTCTGAAACTACTTCATGGATTTTCATGAAGCTTAAAAGAGGACTGTTTCTCTTGATGTCTAGTTATACCTCCGCTTTCACAAAGTGAAGTTTGGGCTATATTGGAATCACGTTGTCCGTTACATCACGTCTCGAAACCAGAGCTCGCACTGGGATGCGCAAATGGCGCCAAATGAACATAAGAATGAAATGTGGCGCAAGAAAAAACAAATTTGCGGAAGTGATATGCGCAAAAGAATCAAAATCTTTTTTTTCCAATTACACAAGCATTTTCGAGCTAGATAAAGACGGGTACAGCGTTAATTATTTCTATAGAGGACACTCAAAGTGAGTAAAAAGTTTGATACCCTGTCTAACATGCATCTTACGCATGACCGATTACTGTAAAATTGACTATTGAACCACAGTGACCAGTGACTCAATAAACATCCTGTAATCCTATCTCAATCCCCCAGCTGTGAAATATCTACATGTTTGCTAATTAGTGTTTGTTAGTTCCATAATTGGCATGACCATTGTCCAATAATCACACCTCGAGTGCAGGATCTAATTACAAATGCAACCAATCAGAAACGGTGTTATTTATCCACATATGCGGTAAGCCAATCAGAGAATCCATTGCATTTACTATACAGAATTCTACTTTCACTTTTTAAACACCTAATTAATCGACCAAGTTTTCTGTACTGATCAGTTGACCATTGTCAGTATATCTGTTTTATAACTGTTTTAATTAAAAGTATAACTAGCTGAAATATTGTTATTTTTTTCTTTTATTTACAATATAATCTATTCTTTCTTGATCACATGCTAGTCACATGACCAACACAAAAATTCAAAATGGCGGCCGACAGAGTAAACAAGATCGTTTTTCATAGTTGTAAGTTTATAAAGAAAGATAAAAATATCGGACAGGGACAGCAGCATTCAAGGACGACAGTCAACCACAAAAGACAAAAAAATGCAAACGACATCACAAACACAAAAGGGTTGACAATAGGGCTACCGCCTTGGAACGGTTAGTGGCAACAAAGGCACTGGGGGTTTAAACCGGTTCTAGGGTTCACGAAACCTCACACTTACTCAACTGTCATCCCATTAACACAGGACAGTGTAAATAAAGAAATCCCTGCCATGATCTAATCTCTAACCAACAAGGCAGCATCAATAGGCAATATAAGTAAAACACAAATATGCTCTTGTAAATATAATACAAAAAAACAACAATAGCCTAGAAAGCCACAATGAAGGTACTCAATGACTTGGCAGAAGCCAGAGCAACAAGAGAATAAACCATTAAGGGTAAAAATATTGTTAAAATGAAAGAAGTAAAACTTCAGTATTGTTTTTGTCTAATTTCGTTTTTGTCTATTTTCGAAGTGTAATCATTTATTTATCTAGAAAAATGG
Source organism: Cyrtodaria siliqua (assembly GCA_037043455.1). NCBI lineage: Eukaryota > Metazoa > Mollusca > Bivalvia > Adapedonta > Hiatellidae > Cyrtodaria > Cyrtodaria siliqua. Next base: position 41,878 of record JAWPHD010003704.1, on the reverse strand, counting down.
TTACCTAAAGAGATCTAAAAAATCAAACATTTGAGAGGGCACTCACTCCTTTTTAATTGGAATTGGCCAGTGTGAGCACTGACAAGTTTGTGCCAATATGAAAATATTTGGCTCCAATGTTTTCAATTTGGTTCTAATTTTTTTCATTTGGCGAAAGTAGTTGCGCAAAGAAAAACAAGCCAGTGCAAGCCCTGGTAACACATTGTTGTTGCATCTCGTCGCGTAACGGTTACACATTTTTATGACCCTAAAGGGAGGCATATGGTAGTTGCACAGACCGTCTGTTGCTCCAAGGTCAAGGTCACACATAGAGGTCACCGGTCAAAAAGAAGTACTTTTGTGTCCTGTTAACAACTCTGACATTCATCTAAGGATTTTCAAATTACTGGGCACAAGTGCTCACAACAACAAGATCACTTGTCGCTCACATAATCCAGGTCCGTGGCTCCAAGTTCAAGATGACACTTAGGTCAAAGGTCACTTCGGAGGCATTAGTCACTTACAGTGTCATTTCTTGTTATTACTTGCATTCCTCAAACAGTTGTGAATGGGTTGTTCCCAAACTTCATAGACACTTAACAACTGATGATTGTGTCCCTCTACATCACCCATTGTTGATTGCCTAATTTATTAAAGCATTTTGGCCCTTTGTCTGGCTTAGAATTTAAACAGGGATATTCATCACCTTCATTGATAGTTCTAGTTGGTCTTAAGTAAAATCAGGGCGGCCAAAAATTCAACATTGCAACTGGTCCAGCTGAAAAAAGCTTTTAGAATACAATTGTTGGTGACTACTTCTGGAAAACCATTAGTGGTATTGATTTGGAATATTTACCAAAGTGACTGGCATGACATGTAATTGATCTTTAACAAAATTTGCTTTGATTTTATTTCAAACATGGACGTTTGTTTACATAGAGTTATGTAGGAAAAACTTGTAGTGACTACTCCTGAAACTACTTGCAGGATTTTCATGAAACATTACAGGAATGTTATTCTTGATGTCCAGTTGATCCTTAGTAAAAAATAGGTTGACCGACATTTTTAAATGGCTGCCATAGCTCAAATATGGAACCCTGACCAAAATGACTAGCATGACATGTAGTTGGTTTTGACGTCACTAAAGTAAGGGAGTAAGTAGCAATGTTTCCATTAACATTTATGCAATAGGTCGCCTTGTATAATCAAATAACATGAATCAACATTCAAGAAACTTGGTATAAGTTTATTATATGTTCAATTTCTATTTTCAGATTCACATTTCGATCCACCAAGACCAATATCTGATGGCAAAGCTGCCCATTGATTTTTTGTGTGTGGTAACATAATTATATGAATGAATAAAAAGAAAGGATATTTTGTTGAGTTGGTGTGAAAAGAACTTGAATCAGAACTATTTTAAAGAGTACTTGTTATTTAAACACAGGGATGGTGTGCGGTAGGATGTTTTTTACTTGTCATTTAGAAAAATAAAATAAAAAAGAGAAACCAGTTGTTTATTATTAATCATTCAAAGGCTAAATGGCTGATCTTATTAACTTGTCAGTTACAAGTTAGTTCTGAGCACTACTGATCAAAGATAAGCAGAGCTTATTCCGTGTGGGTGTGGTGTCATACTTTTGTTTATCCGGTCTGTCCGCTCGTAAAATTTGTCGTTGTGGCAAAGACGAAAAAAGGCCTTTATTTGAAACTTATACCACCGACTGTGTGACATTTTGTTGGTCCTAAACATTTTGATTCAACATCAAACATGTTTGCCAGTGGCCATCTTTGTTTACATAGTCATATAGTAAAGTTTTGGATGACAAATGTTTGTGTCGCCTCCGTCTGTCCGACTTTACCCTGCAACCTAATCTTGGCCATAACTTAAAAAGTACTCCACCAATGTTCATACAACTTCACAAAAAACTTCATCTTACCCCAAGGAATGTCGTTACACATGTCAAATAACGCTTCCTTTCATTTTGGCAGAGATGCCACTTACCATAGTTTTCAACTGTGCTTCATAATTCATGAATGATTGCACCCCATGTCTTAAAACTGTATAGTTGGATTGTAATTGTTGAAATAAGCACATGGCAGGCGACACAGGTGTTCCTTGGAACACTCTTCTAGTCTGAAACTATTAGCCCACTTTCGCTAAAACCTCACATAATAGTGCCTAGTTGGACCATAATAATGAGGTCAATCCGGAGGGCCAATATGGCCACCATAGATTAAAAAAAAGACTACTTTGTGGTCATTCTTCTCTAAACCCATAAGTGGTAATAATTTGGAATTTTTACCAACATGATTGACTTGAATGACATCGGGTTTGTCCTAAGCAAAATTAAATATTGATTTGATTTCAAACATGGCTACCAGTGGCCATCTTTTTTAAAGGTAAAGTTGAATAGTAAAACCTTGTGGCACTACGTTTCTGAAACCACTGGTTCAATTTCCCTGGAACTTTACAGATATTAAAGACTGTAATAACTGTTTTTATGATAAATGGAGGTAATTCATTTCAGCTGTACTGGCCGATGGCGTGTTGTCTGTCATCTCTCTTCTGTTCATTTTATTTTTTTTAGCAACTAGGCCTCAAGACTGAAAGTTGCACCGTGGAGACGGGATGTAGTATGTGAGCATGCAAGGCGGCTGACCAATGTAGTCTGCTCAGTGTTTATGCCAGCCAAGTTTGAAAATCAGCCGGATTCGTTGGAAATTTACGCAGTCTGCTTAAACTTTTATAATCAAAGCTTGTTAACACTTGAGGATACTGTTTATGGGCATAATATCTCAACCAAGTTTGATAACCAGTCAGATCGCATGTATAGTTATTATGACCCTTGGATTGTTGAAAACTGAAAACATTTGCGGTGTCCCCTCGATATTGACACTGTAGGTCCTTCGTTTTTATGCCCTGCCACGAAAATGGAGTGTGCATATTGTGTTACACGTGCTCGTCTGTACGTCCGTACATCGTAAAGAACACATTTTACATTCTCAGACAAAAGAAGCCGTAGAGCTTTCAAACCTCACTCATGTCTACATATACATGACAGCAGTATTTTTCTTACAACAATATGTTGATATAAATGACCTTAACCTACTCAGAGTTATGGCCCTTGTTTTTTCTGAAAAATGTCATTTTCTGCCTTGTGAACACTATAGAACCTTCATGTATTATTTTATCTTTACCAAACTTGCACAGATTGTTAATATCAATGAAAGTTCAGAGAAGTTCGAAAACCAGCCAAATTGGATCAGTACCACCAGAGTTATGGCCCTTGTTTTTTTCTGAAAAATGCCATTTTCGGTCTTGTGACCATTTCAGCACCTTCACCAAGCTTGCATAGATTGTTAATAGCAATGAAATCTTGGCCGAGTTGGAAAAACAGAAACATCGGAGCATTTATGCCGGAGTTATGGCCCTTGTCTTTGCTAAAATATGCCCTTTTCTGCCTTGTGAACACTCTAGCACCTTCATTTATTGTTTGATCCTTTAAAACCAATGATATATTTTTTATTATTATTTTTTTTATATTTTGTTCTTTTTAAGATTTTTAGCTCGACTGATCAGAGATCAGCAGAGCTTATGCCGTGGTGCGGCGTCCGTCGTCCGTCTGTCCGTCCGTATGTCCGTCTGTCTGTCCGTAAACTATTTTTTGTAGCGACTACTCCTCTGAAACTACTGAATGGATTTTCATGTTTCATGAAACTTTACAGAAATGTTGCCCATGAAGTCTAGTTGATCCTAGCAAAAATTCATGTTGATGTGAAATCCAAGATGGCCGCCAAATCTAAAAATAGGTTTTTAAAAAATAAGTTTGTAGTGACTACTTCTTGAAAACTCTAAGTGATATTGATATAGGACTTTTTCTAAAATGATCAGCATGACATGATGTTGGTCCTTGTCAAAAATCGTTTTGATTCGACGTTAAACATGGCTGCCAGTGGCCATCTTTGTTTACATAGAGTTATATAATGAAAACTTGTAGCGACTACTCCTCTGAAACTACTAGACGGATTTTCATGAAACCTCACAGGAATGTTGCTCTAGATGTCTAATTGATCCTAGCAAAATTTTAGGTCGGCCGGAAATTCAAGATGGCCGTCACGGCTAAAAATAAATTTTCAAAATGCAAGATTGTAGCGACTACTTCTTGAAAACTATAAGTGATATTGATATGGGACTTTTTCTAAAATGATCAGCATGACATGATGTTGGTCCTTGTCAAAAATCGTTTTGATTCGACGTTAAACATGGCTGTCAGCGGCCATCTTTCTCTACATAGAGTTATATAATGAAAACTTGTAGCGACTACTTCTCTGAAACTACTTGACGGATTTTCATAAAACTTCACAGGAATATTGCTCTTGATGTCTAATTGATTCTAGCAAAATTTCAGGTCGGCCGAAAATTCAAGATGGCCGCCACGGCTAAAAATAGATTTTCAAAATACAAGTTTGTAGCGACTACTCCTTGAAAATTATAAGTGATATTGATATGGGACTTTTTCTAAAATGATCAGCATGACATGATGTTGATCCTTGTCAAAAATTGTTTTGATTCGACGTTAAACATGGCTGTCAGCGGCCCTCTTTCTTTACATAGAGTTATATAATGAAAACTGTTAGCGACTACTCCTCTGAAACTACTTGACGGATTTTCATGAAACTTCACAGGAATGTTGCTCTTGATGTCTAATTGATTCTAGCAAAATTTCAGGTCGGCCGAAAATTCAAGATGGCCGCCACGGCTAAAAATAGATTTTCAAAATACAAGTTTGTAGCGACTACTTCTTGAAAACTATTAGTGATATTGATATTGGACTTTTTTTAAAATGATCAGCATGACATGATGTTGGTCCTTGTCAAAAATTGTTTTGATTCGACGTTAAACATGGCTGTCAGCGGCCATCTTTCTTTACATAGAGTTATATAATGAAAACTGTTAGCGACTACTCCTCTGAAACTACTTGACGGATTTTCATGAAACTTCACAGGAATGTTGCACTTGATGTCTAGTTGATCCTAGACAAATTTCAGGTTGGCCGGAAATTCAAGATGGCCGCCACGGCTAAAAATAATTTTTCAAAATAAAAGTTTGTAGCGCCTACTTCTTGAAAACTATAAGTGATATTGATATGCGTCTTTACCTAAAATGATCAGTATGACATGATGTTGATCCATGTCAAAAATTATTTTGATTTTCATGAAACTTCACGCGAATGTTGCTCTTGGTGTCTAATTGATCCTAACAAAACTTCAGGTCGGCCGGAAATTCAAGATGGCCGCCACGGCTAAAAGTAGGTTTTCAAAAAACAAGTTTGTAGCGACTACTTCTTGAAAACTATAAGTGATATTGATATGGGACTTTTTCTAAAATGAACAAAATGTCATGATGTTGGTCCTTGTCGAAAATCGTTTTGATTCGATGTTAAACATGGCTGTCAGCGGCCATCTTTGTTTACATAGAGTTATATAGTAAAAACTTGTAACGACTACTTTTCTAAAATGATCAGCATGACATGATGTTGGTCCTTGTCAAAAATCGTTTTGATTCGACGCTAAACATGGCTGCCAGTGGCGACTACTCCTCTGTAACTACTCGACGGATTTTCATGAAACTTTACAGGAATGTTGCACTTGATGTCTCATTGATCCTAGCAAAATTTCAGGTTGGCCGGAAATTCAAGATGGCCGCCATGGCTAAAAATAGATTTTCAACAAGTTTGACTACTTCTTGAAAACTATAAGTGATATTGATATGGGACTTTTTCTAAAATGATCAGTATGACATGATGTTGATCAACGGCCATCTTTGTTTACATAGAGTTAGATAATGAAAACTTGTAGCGACTACTCCTATGAAACTACTTGATGGATTTTCATGAAACTTCACAGGAATGTTGACCTAGCTATCAAAAATCTATCAGTAGAGCTTTAAGGTCATTGACCTCTTGTTGATTTTTGTCTCGCCTTTTCGAAGGTTAAAAAGAGACATGTGTTGCTTTTCCGGCAGTCGCTAACAGTTTTCATTATATAACATTTTGGATGCCTGGATTTCATCTATGACCTTGATATACTTTTTGGAGCTTATGATTTTTAGCTCTACTGGCCAAAGGCCTTCAGTTTTCATCCGATCTTTACCAAACTTTACCAGATTGTTAATATCAATGAAAGCTCGCACAAGTTCGAAAACCAGCCAGATCAGTTATTGCCCTTGATTTAGTTTAAAATGCTATATTTTGCCTCTTTAATAAGATAGGGCTTTCATTTTTCATCTGATCTTTGCCAAACTTTACCAGATGGTTGGCCTTCTTTTTTTTTTATTATTATTATATATATAAATATATAAATATATATTTTTTTTAATAGATATATAATTATTTATTTTTTATATATAACGTTCTAAACATATTTATTTTACATCGATTGCGAAACAAGTTCTTGCAACTTAGATTATTCACTCTCGATGGCTTCCTGGGTAGAACCAGTACTAAGCAATGTGGATTAATTATCTTGCTCAAGGATAAATAACGTGGCCGCGACGGAGGATCGAACCCACGACCTCTCGATCAGGAGTTTGGCGCTCTACCACTGGACCACGCACTCCGTTATATATATATTTTTTTTAATTTTTTATTTATTTTTTTTAATTTTTCTTATTTGATTATTATTATTATTATTATTATTATTTGGTGTTAACGCCGTGTTAGCAGGAAGCATTACTGTACCTATTGCATTTTTTTCCGTTCATTGATTTTTGATGGGAGTTGCGGTCCCTTGACATTTTTTTTTTAATTTCTTGTCGGCGCTACTCCTCCTAAACGCCTTGTTTGATTTCGACGAAACTTGGCAGGAAGCATCGGTAATACGTCTAGTTGTGAATATCGCGCTTTTGTTCCAGTTCGCTGATTCTTAAAGGAGTTTTGGCCCTTTGACATTTTTACTTTAAATTTCTTGTCAGCGCTACTCCTAAACAGCTCGTTAGATTTTTTCGAAATTTGGCAGGAAATCTTGGTAATATCAATGAAATAATGGACGAGTTCGAAAAAGAAGTACTGATCGGAATTTTATAACAACTCTTGATATGAGCCGATTTAACCAGTAGAGCATCTACAGGCCCTCTTGTCTACCTTGTGGACACTAGCACATTCATTTATTATTTAATCTTTACCAAACTTACAGGGATTGTTATTATCAGTGAAAACTCGGACAAGTTCGAAAACTAGCAAAATTGAATGAGTAACAGCAGAGTTATGGCCCTTGATTTGCTGACGGAGTTATGGCACTTTGACGTTTTTACTTTAAATTTCTTGTCGGTGCTACTCCTCCTAAACGGCTTGTTGGATTTCTACAAAATTTGGCAGGAAGCCTCAGTATGATGTCTAATTGTGCAAAGCATGGTATATCAATGAAATTTTGGACAAGTTCGAAAACCAGCTAGATCTAGTTAGTAACAACAGGTTATGGCCCTTGATATGTTGAAAAATGCTATATTGTATTTTCCTTTGTTAAATCTGTAGTTACTTCATTTTTATCCGATCTTTACCATATTTGTTTAGAATGTTAATATAACCCCACCCCACAGACTTATTGCCCATGATTACCAGGTGAGCGATCTAAGGCCATCCTATCCCTGCTGTGTTTGCAATGTTTTAATAAAACTACTGATGGGAATTTTATGTCGACAACCCTTGATATAAGAGCCGTTTAAGCCAGTAGAGCATCCACCCTCTTGGGCGTCTTGTTTTTAATAGAATGGCATTTTGTTTTTAAACAAACGCACTTAAATATCATCTCAACAAACGGCAAATTCGATTGTTTTTAGTTACTAAAATGTTTACAAACTTTCATTTAAGCATCATTGACCTTTTTATTTTTAAGTCCAGCTCCCGTTAAGCGAGACGTGTGAATCCACGGATGTCTTTTTTTTTTTTAACGCCGTGATGGATGTGACGAAAGTTAGCAGGAAGCATTGGTAAGATTATTTAGTTGTGCCTTTTGCGATTTTTTTCAGGTTCGTTGATTTTTGATGGAGTTATGGCCCTTGACGTTTTTACTTTAAATTTCTTGTCGGCGCTACTCCTCCTAAACGCCTTGTTGGATTTCGAGGAAATTTGGCAGGAAGCATCGGTAAGATATCTAGTTGTGCATATCACGCTTTTGTTCCAGTTCGCTGATTCTTGACGGAGTTATGGACCTTTTTCATTTTTACTTTCAATTTCTTGTCGATGCTACTCCTCCTGAACAGCTTGTTGGATTTCTACGAAATTTGGCAGGAAATCTCGGTATGATGTCTAGTTGTGCAAATCGCGGTATAGCAATGAAATATTGGACAAGTTCGGAAAAAAGAAGTACTGATGGGAATTTTATGACGACAACCCTTGATATAAGAGCCGTTTTAGCAAGTAGAGCGCCTACAGGCCCTATTTGGGCCTCTTGTTTCTTCTTCAAATATTTCAAAAGGTTTACAATTTATATTTCTGGAATTTCGCCAGTTTAATATGGCACTAACATAGTTTTTTCTTCAAATATTTCAAAAGGTTTACAAACTATATTTCTTCGCCAGTTTAATATGACACTAACATCTTGAAAATATGAAATAGATCATTTAAATGTAATACATTGTGAGAAAAATATGTGTTCGGTACCAACCGATGATATCGAAATTCACAAAAATAACGAAACAAAATTAAAATTGTGTCTACTCACTAGTTTGCTGATTTAGGCAGAGATATCCTTGTAAACTAAACGCCAGCAGCTGTGGTGAATGGCAAATTGACGGCTGTGAGATAAACAGAATGAGATTGTGCAGCGAACATGCGTTCAAACAGGGTAAAACATAGAATCGATGACGGCCTTCTTGTCACACTGCATCTCTGCAAGTGACCTGCTCCAAGTTGAATGTTCTTCCATGGCCGTCTGATTCGCCAGATCTTAATCCCATTGAACATCTGTGGAATATTCTTGGTAAAAGGTTGTTGGAAATCAACCCACGGACTCGCAATTGAATCGTTCGTGCCTTGGACAACAAATACCACAGTAAACCATGAGAAAAGATATCATGTCGTTGCATAGTCGATATTTGGCGTCATCTGAAGTGCATGAGGACACACTAGATATCAAGGTTAACAATGTAATGTGTCTCGCTGATTAATTTTTTGGAAATACCTTTTTCTTTTGTTACAATAATGTCACATGAATTTGTAATTATTTTGTCATTCATTTTACGGATGGTTAAAATTTTAACTTTTGCCGCCGTTATTTTTGCGAACTTTGATATTGTGGTTGGAATTGTGACGTATTTTTCTCAACTTGTAAATTGATCTGTTCCACATTTGCAGTGAATGTGTCTTGCAGTGAATGTGTCTTACTGTCATAATTGGCAACATAAAGAAGATATAGTTTGAAAAGCTTTTGCTAAATTTGCAAAAAAAATAATTTCTCGGGGTGTGACCGCGTTAGCAGATTTAAGTGTAGATATGTATACAACTGTATGAAACTACGTTTGACAGACAAATTGTTGGTATCTCAACGGGTACGAGATTATAAGAATCTTTCATGGGTATCCGGTGAAGATACGGAATTCCAACCCGAGGTATAAGTGTTTTATCGGAACCGAGGCTCTGCCGAGGTTCCGATTAAAACACTTATACTGAGGGTTGGAATTCCTTATCTGCACAGATTACCCATGATAGATTCTTTTTCTTGCATAATTATCAGAGACATGTTGTGCGTCGACGCGGCCAGCTACTAACGTTTTGCATGTTTTCCTGCATACCGGATGTTGGCGCGCGTGAATTTTATCTCGACCCTAGGGTGAGATGGAAATATCTAGCCCCGGTAAAATGACGGACTATAAGAATCTTTCATGGGTATCCGGTGAAGATAGGGAATTCCAACCCGAGGTATAAGTGTTTTTATCGGAGCCTCTGCCGAGGTTCCGATTAAAACACTTATACCGAAGGTTGGAATTCCCTATATGAACCGAATACCCATGATAATTCTTTTTCTTGCATATCAGAGACATGTTGTGCGTTGACGCCACCAGCTACTAACGTTTTGCATGTTTTCTTTCATACCGGATGTTGGCGCGCGTGAATTTTAAACCCTTATAAGTCGACTTATAAGAAAAACTACTCCAAAAAGTATCGTGACAAATTTCTTTGCTAACTGATTAAGTCGCGATAATGCTCTGGAGTGACAGTCAAGCTAGTTACAAAAAGATTTCTTCACATTCGGAATACTCTGTCTTTTATCATACTGAGAGTTAAAATGCCGGAGCAAATCTATAACGTGAGTTTTAATATTCGTGTGAACTTCCGACTCTTATTTTTGCAAATTTTGAGTTTAGTGACTTATTATAGTTAACTTAAAAATCTAATTCCCTTACTGTTCGGAGTTGCGCTTCACACATTTCAGTTACCCTCCTTAAAATCAGAGTGATCCGAAGATTAAAAACTAACGCGACATATTAATCAAGCATGTCACTTTAGAGCATTATCATGACTTCATGGTTAATTTTTGTCGTGATATCTAAACTTTGTTCTTATAAGTCGACTTATAAGGGCTTCAAAGTCGTCTTAATAGCTGAATAGGGTATCGCGACTGCAGTTCGGATAGTCCCTCTCAGATTTATGTTTTTTGCGGCTGACAGTCATCCAAGATGGCCGCCGTGGCTAAAACTAGGTTAAATGTAAGGAAATTTCAAACGATATCTCTCCAAAACCATTTATTCCATTCTTGTGAAATATCGTATACATGTTCCTTGGGTTGGCCTCTATCAAGTTTGTATTTTTCGTTTTCGTCTAATAATCAAAATGACCACCACGGCGACCCAAAGTTTACATAGAGTTATATAGGAAAAGGTTAAAAATGACATCTTCTCTGAAACCTCTTGAATAATTTTGATGAAACTTAATCACCATGATATTTAGGTTGGGATAGTCCCTCTCAGATTTGTGTTTTTCGCGGCCGCCAGTCATCCAAGATGGTCGCAATGTCTAAAATTGGTCAAATTTAAGGACATTTCAAACAACATCTCCGAAACCACGTATTGCAATCTTATGAAATATCATAAACATGTTCCTTGGGTTAGCCTCTATCAAGTTTGTGTTTTTGTTATCGTCGAATAATGGCCGCCACAGCGACCCAAAGTTTACATAGTGTTATATAGGAACACGTTAAGAATGACATCTTCTCTGAAACTGCTTGAAGGATTTTGATGAAACTTAATCACAATGTTTTTTGGGTTAGCCCCCCTCAGATTGCCTCCAGTCATCCATGATGGCCACCATGGCTAAACCTAGGTCAAATTTAAGGACATTTATCAAACGACACATTACCACTTATTCCATTCTAGTTAAATATCATATGCATGTTCCTGTTGTTGACCTCTATCAAGTTTGTGTTTTTCGTTGTCGTCAAATATTCAAAATGGCCGCCACGATAACCCAAAGTTTACATAGAGTTATATATAGGAAACATGTTTCTTGGGTTGGCCTCTATCATGTTTATGTTTTTGAATCACATCATACAAGTAGAGCGACTACAGGCCCTCTTGGGCCTCTTGTTTATAGTTGATCTAATAAAAAGATATTTAAAACAAAAAGTTTAGAAAGCCACAAAGCAAGTTATATGTGACTTGGCAGAAGCCAGAGCAACAAATGAACGAACCGTGAAGAGTACGAACAGACAAGATTTAAAACATAGGGTCCACTCTCTGTCCGGTCATTGCACAATCAAAGAGGAAAGCATAGTGGCGAACTATAAATGGGTCAACCACAGAACATGCAGTATTATCAAACCATAACTTTCATGGTGACTTGATTTAAAAACTTCATATGATCCTTGGTTATGATTACTTTCACTGTGTGATTTGAGCCGGGCCAGTGCTGCAGTAAGACGACAGAAGTTATGACCATGTCATTTTAAAACCCACTGCGTGTTTAGTGGTTAAACACAGATCGCCACTATGCTTTCCTCCCGACACAGTGCTGCCACTTTGTTAGGAACGCGGCGTGGACTTTTTGTATGTGACTGACAGCACTAAAGCGGCACATCCGTGCCCCATGGACACTTACAACTTGTGATTTAAAACAACAACAACATAATCGAATACAATAGATATGTCTTCCTTCACATCAGTAAATGAGAAAATCGTTCGGGTCGCAGACATTTTACTCGGTCATGGACAAATAACCATATTGAAATCTAGTTTATCTCTAAGGGAAAAAAATATAGTTCATCCTTAAAGGGACACACGGCAATCTTGAAGTGTTTGAAATGGGGGTCTTGATTTATATATCCAGTATCATCTTTACTAATACCCTGGTTACATTTAAATAAATCAAGTTTTAAGTATTCACTATTTTGTCTTATTATACTTTAAGTTTTAATATATTATTGGTGCAATAATATCAAAAATTAATAATATGCAAAAACAAATTGCTTAATACTATTCTTATAATTAATATTAATAATTGCCGTGATTGTCCCTATAGGTTGCGTACAGCTAAATATTGCCTGGCTGAAACCCCGCCTTTTGTTGTGTTCGATTCAGTACAGAAGTGAAAGTTCACAGAGTTCACAGAGGTCAGCAGATATAACTTTGAAATATTCAATATGCATTTTCAGGAAGGATAAACTATAGGTAAAATAATCCCCATCAGCTAGGATCATTAAATTAAATAAAAACATATTGTTTAATGTTTTTGAAAATTTAACATCCATTGAAATTGCATGTCAATATTCAGTGCGGATTCAATAGTGTTTGTAAACACAGACATGTGCAGAGAGGTTGAGCTGAAAAAGTTGTCTTTTTCACACTTTCAAAGGCTTTGTGATGGAAATATCTATGAAATAAGGTAATTTAAAGAAAATCTGGTGTATAATTCTTGAGATATTAGCTGACAGGTGCAACAGGAGGTCTATAGGAAAGTATTTAGTTTTCTGTAACCTTTAAGGGTAAAACTAGATGTATGTCTAGTTTGGTGGAATTTTTGCCCAGCAAATACTCATAAAAATCCAGAAATCTTCCTTCTTTTAGTGTTTTTCCTAACGGAACAAAAGCAACAGTTGGTTGTTGAATTCTACCAAAATATCAAAATGAGTATGTTCTAACAACTACGTTTTACTTTTCTTCCAGTTACTTTATTGAGATGATCGAGAGACTGAGGTTAACGGAATTTGGCATTACACAATCATTTGTTTGTCATCGGGGGTAGTCATCAACTAGACAGGCTCTTCTCAGAAGACAAACGACAGAAAAGCTTGAATAGCCTTTGGCCAAGGCTAATGCTTTAAGGGGAACAAAACGAAATAAAACACTCTGCATCGGTGATGTGTTTTATATGGGGGCATATAACTGCCGTCGAGATAATTTAGTCGTGATTCTTTTTTTCAGCTATTTAGACGTATTTAAACCCTTATAAGTCGACTTATAAGAAAAACTACTCCAAAAAGTATCGTGACAAATTTCTTTGCTAACTGATTAAGTCGCGAAAATGCTCTGGAGTGACAGTCAAGCTAGTTACAAATAGAGTTCTTCACATTCGGAATACTCTGTCTTTTATCATACTGAGAGTTAAAATGCCGGAGCAAATCTAAAACGTGAGTTTTAATATTCGTGTGAACTTCCCACTCTTTTTTTTTTGCAAATTTTGAGTTTAGTGACTTATTATACTTAAAGATCTAATTCCCTTACTGTTCGGAGTTGCGCTTCACACATTTCAGTTCCCCTCCTTAAAATCAGAGTGATCCGAAGATTAAAAACTAACGCGACATATTAATCAAGCATGTCACTTTAGAGCATAATCATGACTTCATGGTTTAATTTTGTCGTGATATCTAAACTTTGTTCTTATAAGTCGACTTATAAGGGCTTCAAAGTCGTCTTAATAGCTGAAAAGAGTATCGCGACGGCAGTTATATCACAATAGTTTATAAAAGTTGCCAAGTAAATTCTTTTTTGCAAACAAGTTCGTGTCGTATTTTTCCAGCATGTAACCAGTTTCTAAGCACAAGATAAACATTACACGTTTAAGTGGAGTATTTCTTAACCATCCCATGTATGGCAACACCTAATGTAATGGGCACTCTGAAAATAAAAAATAAATACTATTAATATTGATAATATTTTTTCCAGTAAAGCTAATATTCCTCCCTTCCAGTTCATACGAAATTCAATAAATTTAATCGTGTCCATTTCGAACCCTTTGCCTTCAGTGAGGAATTAAGTGTTTTTTTGCGATGCATCTACACAAAAAGGTTTTACAGCGTAAACAAGAATGAACATGCCAGACTCACTGTCCAGTTACAATTAGGTACAACGATGCAGAATCAGCCTAGAACATTATCAGCAGAATTGCTGAAAGTCTATTGAAAACGGGCCATTTTTCGCTGGAGCCACGATCATTGTTTTCTGCCACAACTCAAGTAGCACCTGAAACAATACAGGGATGATGACGAAGACCTTTAACGAAGCAAAAATGACAAAAGTGGGGAGTTTACTCCTCGGTCTGGCCGTATTCTTGCCCGGGAACCACACAGGCTAACTCAATGGTGACTTTATAGACACAGTATTTTACTGTAACACCTTTATCAAGGGTATGAGTAACACCAGTCGTGGGATATTTGTTCTTTTACTTTAAATAAATGTATATATTATCGATGGAAGCCTTTAATGAAGGTCATACATCTACAAATAATGTTCACGTACCGTCGTCAACCCATGCATATCGTAAGGTGGGGTCATCCATCGTGATTCCACGTAATTTCTTCAGATCGGTAGCAATGCTGTGCCACGGCAGCTGATTCAGATCAATCTCCGTCTCACCACCTGTTTGATAAATGGAATAGATAGAGGATATTTGTTGTTTTGGAGTGAATAATAGATTTTCACGAATGCGAAACATGAGTGAAAATAGTGAAGTTTGATCACTTCGAGATGAAATAAAATCTGTTGTTCACGACAAAATAACACATTTTTTTATTTCATGCTTTATAATTAAAGATGCTTTATAATTAAAATGTACTGCAATATGCAGAATTTGTTTATTTAATTTGACGACGTCATTGGCTTAGAATGATAAAACTGCATTTTTTAATTCCCCATAACTTCTAAACTACTTAACCGATTTTAATTATCTGCGACTCATTTTCATAGTTAAGTTATTTCCAATCCAATGATATAACTTTTGTAGCAACTTTCGGAAAAAGTTAGGTTTTTCACTACAAATGACAACAATTCTGAAATACTTGACCAGTTTTAAAAACTATAGCTAAATACTTGACCAGTTTCAAAAACTATAGCTCATTTTCTTAGTTAAACCACTTACAGTCGAATGATATATATATTGAAATTGAAAAAATAAAACTCTATATTTCATACGTACGAGACTTTTATTTCATTGCTAAAATCCACTATTTTACTGCTAAGCATAAAATCAATTATATATTTTACGAAAAATGACGAATAACCCGTAGCGATGCCAGCATTTTAACCCTTAACCCGCTAAGCACGACTATAATAGCCTTTGCGTCCATTGTAAACCCGGATCAGCCGGCTGATCAGGGTTGACAATATCCGGCTGCTGATCAGTCATTTCCCCAAAACACCCCTTTGTCACATAAATGGAATGGTCCTTAATTCAAAGAAAGAACAGTCCATTATATCTATGTAGCGGGTTAAGGTTTAATTCAAGCAGTAAATATGACTTTGCGATTTATCAACATACTCCGGATCCTCTACAACTTTCCCTACACAGATTAATAACTATATAAGCTAGGGTAAACAATGAGTTTTGTCATCTCGGCACGAAACGTCGGATGACTAAACTTCAAAAAGTATACATTCACCTTACAGTAATACACTAGTTTTTATTTTCAGCAAAATCGATGACCTGCTTATTTCCGCGTTAAAAAATGTGTTTCGGTGCCATCAAGGCTGCCGAAACATTGGCCTGTCCGTACAATTTACCTGTTCTGGTATCTCTGATCAAAAGGTCAAAGAAGCCTTTGTCACAAGCAGGTGTTTCGCAAAAGTCATTCCAAATATATTTGGTCGGATCCTGGCTGAAGAATCTATTGCTCTCATACACTGGGTTTTCTAAAATCGTGAAACATAATAATAAATGGTCGTTAGCCGCATGAAGTATAAGAAAGGGGCATAAGCCTCAAAACGCGTAAGAAAGTAGACTGCTTCACTGCGCATGCTAAATCAAGCTAATTAAAAGCTGTGTAGCAGTCTAGTACTGAAAGGTGCGTTATACGAAAGGGGCGTTAGCCAATTACAATATCTGGGAGACATATTATAATTTTTCCTCCGAAGATGTACTTGTTATGCCCCCACCACTCACATAGCGTTAGCTATGTCCGTCTGTCCGTCCGCCGTCCCAAAACGTTTGTGTGTCTATCTCCTCCAATAGTTTTTAACCGATTGTTTTCGAAACTTTATCTATAATGTCAGCTATGTATATCGATTGGGCGTCAACGTCGACCTTGCATTACAGGAATTGCGGCCTTTTGCGGCCTTTTTTTTTTCCGTCAAATGTTACGCTAAAGTATACTTCAACCAATTGTTTCGAACCTTTACAGGATGATGACCTATCATGTCTGGATGTGCATATCGTTTCGGCGTCAAAATGGACGATGCATTACGGCTTTTTTTACGTTAAAATATCGTGTGTGTCTATCACCTCCCACCGTTTTCAACAAATTGTTTTCAAATTGCTTAACTTTGATGTCAAGATGTGCATATCGATTCGGCGTCAAAATCGACCTCGTATTACCTGAGTTACGGCTCATGTTTTTGTCAAATTTTATGCTAAAATACTCTGTGTCTATCTCACGTTTTTCAACCACTTTACAGTATGCTTACCTATGATGTGCGGATCGATTCGGCGTCAAAAACGACCTTGAGTTACGGCCCTTTTTCCGTAAAATGTTGGGTTTCCCGCTGTTTATTTTCAGTGGAGACATTCTGTCCCATGGGCACATTTTAGATCAACTTATTTTCGCTTTTCTCAGAGATGTCATTCCAATATACTTACAGAGACACTTAATGAAAGCCAAATTAGTATTTATTCCGCAAAACAAGATACTGTATCTCTTTAAGATGTCTAAATGTGCTTGGAGAGATAACTTATTTTCTATAGATATCTTCACCTTAAAGCTATAGGCCCTGTATTTAAATCGCTTTCTTCTATGTAGGCGTGTTCTTCTGTGTAACTTCGTGTTCACCAGCTCATGGCGAAATCGGGTATTTAAGCGATCAAATTTAACAGAGAACATCATTTACAGACATCGAGTGCACAACGCTACAGGTAGCATTATAATTTGCAGAAAAATGTACTTTTAGGACCATTTATTATAATGCAAAATAACGCATCTCAGATGTATCAGTAAATAGTACATCATGTCGCACATGTAAATTAACCTTACGTGATGTAATACTATATTGATCGATATTACCTGTACGAAGGCTAGATAAAATGTGATATTTTACGCATCAGTATCAGTATCAGTAAATAGTACATCACGTCGCACATGTAAATTAACCTTACGTGGTGTAATATATTTTATCAAATTGAAGCTAGAATCAACTTCATCTCGATCTTTTGACATGCGGTTGATAAGTTTGTGCGAGTGTCTGCGCTAGCTATTACGTAATACCTATTTAGTGTTAAAAGTGCTAACACGTACCAACAAATATCCGTGGCCTAGTGGTTATATCTACATAAACAAGAACAAATAAAAGCACAACGTTACTGGTTCAAATCCCGTCCCGATCATTTTTATGAAATGTTATCGGAAGCCCTATATTGATCGATGTTACCTGCACGAAGGTTAGATAAAATGTGATATTTTACGCATTGATGCTCGCTAATATGCCGAATTTTTGGCTACTCGTCTTGCTTATATCTCTTGCTTAAAAGAGATTGCTTTCTAGCTTAAAAAGATATCTCTCTAGCTTACAGATATATCTCTGTTAGATATAAATATATGTTTTAAGTAATTGGTGAAAACAACGGTCGGTGTTAAAAGTTCAAATAACCAGCCAAATAACGGTAAATTTACACTACAAAACCGTTTTTCAAAACTCTATCCAGGTGTAAGGTCATATAATAATGTATATGTGCCAATTAAAATAATAGGTTTGTTCGTGGGTTCTTAAAAGACCCGTGATTGAATATGCGTAAAATGAGATTATGAGTTGGTAACTATGAATTCGACGTTCCAGTTTATGGTTTGGACTGGTGGGTTAAAGCCGTTTATATTCTGTCTAAAGAGTTTGGATTCTTACAATATGCATGTTATATGTGCGATGGCTGTTCCATAAGTTCATGTTTTGATCTTATAATTTTCTTATGATGATAAAGATCGAAATAATAAATACATCATCAGAAACTGTAGGTTTTACTCTCTTAGATAGTTTAAATTCACAATGCTCATATCAAAACGGTCCCGTTTACGAGTGTTCTCATAGCATGTGTGTCATGCACACGGAGCAGAACGCCGTCGTTTGTGAAGTCGCGTTAAGACTTTCACATTGATACAGATATGATATATTTATCTCTTCCTTTTCTAGTTAAAAATCTAGGCACTGACTTTTCTCATGCTCAAGTCCGTCTTTAATGTTCTATGAACAATATCATTTCCCACATCTAAAGTACTGGAAAGATCACACACAGTCAATCGCCTGTCTTTATAAATTAACGCTTTGACTCTGGCAATGATTTGCTGACTATTACTGTTCTTCTACATCTCTATCATCTAAAAACTTTCGCGAAATCGCTCGTGCCACTTAAATACTAAAGTTCTATAAATGTTCTGTCCCATTCCAGCGTTTTCTTAATATCACACAAAATGTTATAATCGCGCGCTGCTCCGTGTCGCTAACCGACGTCATGTTTTTGGTTGTTTTTGTTCCGCAACACATACGTTCTTGTTTCTTTCGATAGATCCGGAACTCTTACAGCTATGACACTGACAATTTCAGGAAATAACGTTATCAACATCGTTCAGCACCAGATGAAATTGTGCGTCACCTGATTTAGTTTAAATAGGAAAAATTATTTACGAAAGTGAAAGGAGAAAATGAGTTACGTATAAACAATTTGCTGCTCAGCGCAACGCAACAACTCTTGCTTTGATTGCATTTTTTAAATAAAATACGACAACAATGCTCATTTTACACTAAATTACTGATTAAGAACATATGTGAAATTGTAAATTGGCAAACTATCAAGACAATATAAAGCAACATACGAAAATAACAGGAAAAGTAAACGGACTTTTGACTCGTATACCTCGTCGTCGGTAGATGTCGAAACTGTGCATATGTTGTAAAAGTTGACTGTTTGTGGTGGTATAGCTGCTTTAGCTGGTTCACCTATTGCTCCCTCAATCTTATTTAACATGGCCCCGTTTGTTGTCTGTTTGTACATGTAGAACTTAGTGGAGAACTTAGTAGTCTATTAGTAGTCTATATTAACCATGAGAATATCATGGCTCTTATGGTAGTATGTACCTACCATATAGAGCCATGATTCCTCATCCGCAGGACCCCGTACCGACCCCTGTACGCACTTTTCCGGCGAGGTTTCTGAAGGCATCACGCAATGCTTGCATAAACAACCACCGTATTTCAATAGAACAAACCGTAAATACCACAGCTGCATGCAGAAAACTCACCAAAGAAAGAAAAACACGCCGAAATTGTTGGTGATCGAAGGCCACTGTTAATATTCGGCATTTCCAAACAAGCCTATATCTACGAAGTATTTTTCTCTTTGATGAGTTTTATGCATGCACGCGTAGTATTTAATGTTTATTCTATTGAAAGACGGCGGTTGTTTATGCAGGCATTGCTTGATATCTTCAAAACCTGTCTTGATGGGTTCGACCCTGATACCTACTTATTCTATAAGGCGTGGCATCGTAGCTCTATGATAGGTACACACCATAAGAGCTACGATTCTCGCAGCTAAGTCTATATCTGTTGTTTGTGTTTGAATGGTTTTACAGAAAAGTAAAATTACTCCCACATGCTTTACCGTTAGAGTGTGTAATTTTGAATGTATTATCGTTGCATTAAAGTCAGAATATGCTTATTGTTAACCTTAACGGAGATGATAGAGACTTTGTGTCAAGTATGGTGTGTAATATTACCATCAAATTTCCATTAAATCCGCCAATGTACCCAGCCGATAATAAAAACAACTGATTAAAAACGTACGCTTCGTTAAAAAGGTATGCTGACTTTTTAACTCTTGTGTTTACATAAACATTACCTGTGCTATAAATAAACCAGTTGGGTCTGCACACTTCCTGTGTTGTGCTTAGCGTCGGCGCAGCGTGTAGGGGATACAGCGTAATTAGTACACAAATATTTATTCGGCATAGAGTGTACAGTTTAATTTATTCAGTTTATTTGTTAGCGCAATTCTTTAAGTTGTAACACTTCCGAGTGCTTCGTCAACTGTTTCAGTTGATATGTTAATAAGCACTAGTGGAGTGCGTGGTCCAGTGGTAGAGCGCCGAACTCCAGATCGAGAGGTCGTGGGTTTCGATCTTCGCCGCGGCCACGTTGTTTATCCTTGAGCAAGATAATTAATCCACATTGCTTAGTACTGGTTCTACCCAGGAAGCCATCGAGAGTGATTAATCTAAGCTGCAAGAACTTGTTTCGCAATCGATGTAAAATAAATATGTTTCAACTAATAAGCTTTTTCTGCCTTTAAGGGTCAATATCTTACCCAGTTGCACCAGTGAGTATCGAACACGTAATCTCCGGATTCAACGTCGAACGTGCTATGATATCCACTGGGCCACCGCACACCGGATGTTGGGCAATTGAAACATTTAGAGAATACTAAAATAATATTTACAACTTTATACTCCATAATTACTGAGACAAAGGTCTTTAAAATCTGGAATATAACAGCCTAAATGCTCACAGTTTCGGCGTGTATTACCGCTGATAATCAGAAATCCCCTTTATTTTGTTTTTTATTTTCAAAATGAAACAAACTACTAATTTACAATTAATTCTCAGTTTACGTAACGTAAATACCTTGGATTAGTTTTATACCGCATTCGTCCTCAGTAAGGATCTCCTCGACATCAAAGTTCAAACACGTGCGTGACCGTAAATCACTAAAATAGAAACATTATATATACGCACATGAAACTTTAAACAAAATATGTGAATGCATGTTTGCCACAAAAATACATTGCAGATCTGAAATTATAAAAAAATGCACAACATTTTATGCATTGTTATCTTTTTATGCATTGTTATCTAAATACTCGTTATATGTTAACAAATAGTGGTAGATCAATGTTAAAAGGAACCGTCCTCTCAGGATGTTAATAGACGTCATCGTTTGGTCCACAATCTGCCCAGTCATCGTACATTCAAAGAGGAAAGCATTGTGGTGACCTGTAAATGGGTCAACCACTAAACATGCAGTGCGTTGCAATGATATTTCACTCATAGTACATTTTATTATTTTAAAGAATAAACACACTGTTTGTCACGACATACAGCCATCAAGCACCCTGCATCAAGTATGAGGGACAACAGCAGAACTGACGGAAGACGGAGTGAAGGGAAAGAAAGATAGGGGTACCTTTACCAAAAATATAGGCTTCTGGCGACTATTTGCTGTTGCTGAACTCTGCGGTAAACATTGCTGCAAAGCTGCGGCAGACAAGTTTGCGGCGATGTTGCGGTACACTTTTGCCATGCAAATGAGGTCTGCGGCAAAGTTGCTGCAGACACATATGCAAATGAGGTTCTGGTGATGTTCTGGCGATGGCGATGTTCACCGCAACTTTGCTGCAGACCTCATTTGCATAGTAAAAGTGTGCAAACCGCAACTTTGCTGCAAACTTCATTTGCATAAAATGTTTCTCTGCAATGTTCTGGCGATGCTTGTGGTGATGTTTGCTACTAATTTGCGGTAAACACATCGCGGATTTTTTTTTCAAAATAAATACTGGACTGAAATTATGAAATAGAACAATGGTGCCCGTTTGTAAAAAAAATAGTTAGCTCAAAAACATGATATTTGTTCACTATTTAACATATATAAATAAATCGACACGATTTAAATAAATCTCTCATTCCACATTAATCCCACTTTATGGAGATGTCGAGCGCTGTCATTACTACAATACTCTCATTTTTATGTCTGCATTACTCCCATATTTATGGAGATGACGAGCGCTGTCATTCCTGCATTACTCCCATGTTCATGGCTGTGTAAAGCACTGTAATTCCTGCATTAATCCCATTTTTCATGGAGATGTTGAGCGCTGTAATTTCTGCATTACTCTCATTTTCATGGAAATGTTGATCGCTGTCATTTCACAGTACTCTCATGTTCATGGCTGTGTCAAGCACTGTCATTCCTGCATTAATCCTATTTTCATGGAGATGTTGAGTGCTGTCATTCTTGCATTACTCCCATTTTTATGTAGATGTCGAGTGCTGTCATTTCTGCATTACTGCCATTTTCATGGAGATGTCGAGGGCTGTCATTCCTGCATTAACTCCCATTTTCATGGGGATGTCGAGCGCTGTCATTTCTACATTACTCTCACTTTCATGGAGATGTCGAGCGTTGTCATTCCTGCACCATATTTATGTAGCTGTCGAGTACTGTCATTCTAGCATTTACTCCCATTTTCATGGAGATGTCGAGCACTGTCATTTCTGCATTACTCCCATTTTTATGGAGATTACGAGACGTCAATTCTGCATTTCTCTCATTTTCATGGAAATATCGAGCGCTATCATTTCTGTATTACTCTCATTTTTATGGAGATGTCGAGCGCTGTCATTTCTGCATTACTCTCGGTGTTTATGGAGATGTCGAGGGCTGTCATTTCCGCATTACGCTAATTTTAGTGGAGATGTCGAGCGCTGTCATTTCTGCATTACGCTTATTTTTTTATGTCGAGCACTGTCATTTCTGTATTACTCCCATTTTCATGGAGCACTGTCATTTCTGCATTACTTCCATTTTCATGGAAATATCGGGCGCTGTCATTTCTGCATTACTCTCATTTTTATGTAGCTGTCGAGTGCTGTCATTCCTGCATTACTCCAATTTTCATGGAGATGTAAAGCGCTGTCATTTCTGCATTACTCTCATTTTTATGGAGATGTCGAGCGCTGTCATTTCTGCATTACTCTCATTTTTATGGAGATGTCGAGAGCTGTCATTTCTGCATTTCTCCCCTTTTCATGGAAATGTCGAACAGCATCTCTAACAGTAGCAGTCCAATAGGCACTTGGTGCCTGAATATCTTAGAATCTAAGACCCTACACAGACCCACAAACGTAAATATACACATAGAGATCAGGTTATGGGTCTGATGGTCTAGGGCTGATTCCGAAAGTTCCAGGCGACTGTTACGTAGCCAGTAATTACGGGTTTCTGAAGGTGAAAAACTTGCTATTTTCTAACATATGAAAATAAAACAGTTAATATAAACTTACAATATACAGGTGTGAAACGTCCTTTTCAGAATATAATAGTTACTCAAACTAAACTCATTCAAATCCATTGTTTTAAATTGTTACATTTTCATTGAAAAATAGTACACATAACACACCATTGTCTATATACTGGATATATTTATGCAAAAACATACCACAAGTTCATGAACACATGTGTTGCTAATAGAATAACCACAGCAGGATACTGCATAATACTGCTTCAGATCAAAGGAAATCGCTTAATACCTGGTAATAATAATTAACTGATTCAGTGAGCAAGATTATCCAACATTTTTTCACTCTATTTTAAAGTGTGTGTTTCTACATGACTGTACACTTATATTATTCTGAGATTAGCATTAATTATCTTTTTCATTAATTAACTTTTAAATACATGTTATGTTACATGTATGATGTTATGTTACATGTATATGTTCTTTTTCAAAGTAGATATACATTTTTATATTTGTTAGTTAGTTAGATAGTTATTTTGTACTAATTCACAATGACAACTATTAAATTGACTTGTCATCATGGTCATGTTAATGCAAATTAATACTGATGTCATTTTGCACTTGCGAAACAATTTTAATTGTTCTGGTTTTAAATTTTGGAGTTGCCACGGTGTTTGGTATTTAAAAATGTTCTTGCAACACAATAATAAATATTTTTGCTTTTTCTGAAGAAAAAAAAAGGTTCCACGAATAAACGTATACTTAGCTAAATTACTTGTCAAGTGGTCCTTTGACATGAAATGCAAATTTCACTTTAGTAATAAGTAACTGGAAATAATAAAATTCTGTATAAAGTTTAAGTTTTTGCGATGATTATTATTACAGTTTTGGTGAACGGAGATACAGCAGACGATAATGAAAAGGTTTGTCACGATGTTGTGGCGAATAAAGAAAACGGCAAATCTGAATTGAAAAGTTTGTGGTGATATTACGGCGTGCAATAAAAAAAATAATCGGAATGGTAAAGTTTTTCGCAATGTTGTGGGAACAAAAAAAACTGCAAGTAAGTGTGTGGTGATGTTATGGCGAACGTTCCAAATAAATAAATGTTTCTGGCGACTTCTGGCGAATATATACCTTGTTGGCGAGTTCGCAGCAAATTCGCCAAAGATTACCATGGTGTTTGCGGCAACATCACCACCAGTGGCAAACATTGGCAAACAATTAAGAATTGTTCTGGCAAACAAAATTGTTCGCTGCAAGCTTGCAGCAACCTTGCAGCAAACATTCTCATTTGCTAAGGGAGATAAGAGGGTTGAGAAGGTGGATCAAAACAACAACAACAACAAAAAAATGTATGATTTAGGTTCGTAAACGTCGGCAGCATAGCATGTGCCATGATGCAGCTATGTGATTTTAGGGTCGTTTCTATAGAATGGCAGCGGATCAAAATGTCATATTTTATCAGTAGTGTACTAAATACTTTTACTTGCACTTACTTCCAGATTCGTGCCCAATTACTACTTACAATGCCGCTAAGATTCGACTAAAGACGCCTCCAGATTCAGTCCATTTCCAGCGGAATTTACCAAACGCTGGTACGTTTCCTTGCTGTATTTGGATTGTATATATTCCAATCCAGTCATTCTGGAGAATCTGAAATCAAAACAGGTGTTTTATTTATACATTTTCTCACATTCTTGTTCATTTCTTTGTTTTTAAAGTGTTCTGTTATTTTACAGGTCAACTAATCGCGAAGTAGGTTTTGTATTTTGCCCGTTATTCCATCATTTTCAAAACATGTTATGTGTTAAAATCGTTATAAACTTACACAAGTTCGTATGCAAGTTTGCACAAATTGTCACTGCAGAAACACAGATTTCCACCATTATATGTGCAGGCCGTGGCCAGAGACCACAAGTACTAGGTACTGGGTAGTCAATGTAGCGCCATAGTCCAATGGTTAGCTTCGCGGCTTAGTAGCCCAGGGATCGTACGTTGTATCCCAGCCAACGTTGAATCCCATCCAGACTAACGCGTACCGAATTTTGTTTTAATTATCGAAATATTTAAAAAAGTATTTCCAATCTTACCAGTCCTTCGGATGAGAAGTTAAACCGATGTGTGCTTACTAAAATGCAGTGCAATATAGCAAGGTTATACGAACCATATTCCTGAAAATGCTGGCGGTGACGACGTACGGTTTTGGACTGAATAAAGGGCAATCTTTCTTACAGAATTTCGGACAAGACGGATTATCGATAACACCATTTGGTCTTCGTCTGGACGAGGCTGAGTTGGTAAACGCGATCAAGAGTGCAGCACATAATGCTACTAACAGCTTCATTTTCCTGGTTTTAGAAACAAAACAAATGAACAAGATACGTATACCAAGATACAATCATAATAAGTAACACTGAATCAAAAAAAGAAAGTGTGCACATTTATTTTTTGGAAATATTTAAAAAGTGGTGATGACAAATTAGCAAAACAAGTTTTTGAAATATACAAAATGTCTGCATTAAAAAAGCAGCGATACATATGTATGAAACGTTACCTCACTAACACACGCCTACTAGACTCCGCAACCGCCTCCAAAAAGAGGTGATAATACGACGTTTCGGAGACACTTCCGATGCGGTTGCGGAGAGTACATTGAAGCAGCAACGGTAAGTGTGAATTTAATATTTTCATTTTTTTCGGCCCTAACTCGGTCTTTTTCAAAAATCGGGGAATGTGGCACGATGTAGGAATGTTTTTCCTTCCTGTTTCATGTGTTGGTTTCGAAATATATTGAAAAATGTGGTCTGTAGAATTGTCATAAGTCAATCGACGAGTGTAATTTTCTCAACTGGACATGTTTTTTACTCCGTTTTTCTGCTGTTTTATGAGAAATCTGCCCACGAATCAGGTCTATGACTTTGAAATCACCTATCTTTCATCGTTCAATGAAACAAATTCAATTGAATATAAATTGAAAAGAATTATGGTCATTTTTTATGAAGAGGCGGTGTCGGAGAGTAAGAGGCGGATTCGGAGAGTAAGAGGTGGTTTCGGAGACATAATAGATCTATACTGATTTTAATTGATAAGTAATGTATCAATACAATTGTTTATGATGAATTATTTGTGTAAATACTTGTTACTCGTCCTACCCATCATTGAACAATAAGTCTTAGTCGCTACTAAATGTACCGATGTAAACAATAATACCGTCTGCTGCGAGTTATATTTTGGGGAGGACTGGCCACTATCTTCTTATTTTGACAGGTTTCTATATACGTACCCGTGTCAGATCCATAATTAGACCAATATCTGTCACAAGTGGACCGATATAATTTATTAAATAGTTCGTCGCTACCTCGTGAGTAGCTCGTGGCTAATTAGCATAATGCCTATTTATAAATCGAAAATGAAAGTACTTCAAAAGTCATGAAAGAGAAAGCGTTATGTTTAGACGGTAAAATGATGGTAAATAAAAAAGCATTATGTTTTACTTATTAAACTATGAACTCCTGTGTTTGTATAAACAAATAATTTGTTACACAACATGATTTATAAACAATTTATTGAAATATAAAGTAATCCGTTGGCGGTTATGCGTATGTAGACAAAAGCCATATGCGTCTTAATGTGGAGGCCTATCGTCAGTTGTGACGTAGCCGGTGTATGTATAGAATGGCAATACCAGTATGTACTACATGCAATAAAACACACCATTTTTACAGTTGACAGAAAATGTAGTTATATTATAAAATGTTTTTGGTTTAAAGTTAATAGATTTCTACTTTAGTTTGATTTACCCATTTATGTTATACATACAATGCAGTTTGGTATTAGTAAATTGTAGTTATTGTGTAATTTGGCAAATCAAAAAAAGTTGTTCCATTTCATGCCTAACAGTCTATACTTGACGATAGATGCACATTGTTGCTGACCTTTTTAGCTAAAAAGATATTTCTGGGAATCTGTCCTCGGTAAACAATTATTAGGATGATAATAAAAGGTATAAGATCGGCTTTGAAATTGATGCAAAATGAATTAAAGTTTTTTTAAACTTTATAAGAACGCACGCAGTACTATTATTGATAGAGGATTGTACTAAATGAATGTGATTATCATTTATTTAGAATTCATTTGCATCTATTAAGCGATTTAGGATCAGATCGACTGTAGATCGCATCGTGCATTTTACGGAAGATTCGGTAAATTTAGTAGCGACTAAGACTTATTGTTCAATGATGGGTAGGACCAGTAACAAGTATTTGCACAAATAGTTCATCATAAACAATTGTATTGATACATTACTTACTTATCAATTAAAATCAGTATCTATCTATTATATAGAGTATATGTCTCCGAAACCGCCTCTTACTCTCCGAATCCGCCTCTTACTCTCCGACACCGCCTCTTCATAAAAAATGACCATAATTCTTTTCAATTTATATTCGATTGAATTGTTTTCATTGAACGATGAAAGATAGGTGATTTCAAAGTCATAGAACTCATTCGTGGGCTGATTTCTTATAAAACAGCAGAAAAACGGAGTAAAAACCATGTCCAGTTGAGAAAACTACACTCGTCGATTGACTTATGACAATTCTACATACAACATTTTTCAATATATTTCGAAACCAACACATGAAACAGGAAGGGGAAACATTCCTACATCGTACCACATTCCCCGATTTTTGAAAAAGATCGAGTTAGGGCCGAAAAAAAAGAAAATATTAAATTCACACTTACCGTTCTGCTTCATTTTACTCTCCGCAACCGCATCGGAAGTGTCTCCGAAACGTCGTATTATCACCTCTTTTTGGAGGCGGTTGCGGAGTCTAGTAGGCGTGTAACAGAGTTTGAGATCCTCAAAGTAAAAAATAGCAAAATGCATGAAGTTTAATAGTTTGCAAGCAGTTGTATGGGAAAAGAATAGTCTGCATGCATTCGTATGGGAAAAGAACAAAGCACTCGTGAAAGTATGTTTTCTCTTTTTTTTTTTTTTTCATCTCGAAGTGAGAAAAATTAAAGCACTCGTGAAAATATAAGTTTTTTCACTTCTCGATGAAAATAAATCCTATATTCACCCCAAACCGACAAACATCTTCTAAATATTCCTTACTAGGACACTATAATACGCTAAAGTAACCAAATCATATGCTTGTTGCGAAAATACACTAAGTGTTACAATGATAAAAAATATATATTATGATGTGTGAGCTTTGCTTTTATTATTTAAATATTATGTAGAAATATGAAAACGAAGTAAGATAGAAAAAACATACCTGATCCGTCAGCAACAGTCAACTGTGTGTGTTTCTTTTTTTAAATTCTATTTTCGAAATATATTTTTTAGTTTTGCCCAAAGGATAAGGAAATTGAAGTTAATTTGGCTCATCCTTAAAAACAATCCCTTTATTAGTTTAGTCTCTAACCTCCTCGAGCCACACTTCCTTATTCGTGTGCGTGTACCGTGTACTTCTAGGGGTAAATAGTCGGTAAGTCAAAGTATGATACGGTAAATTAACTGTTTAATGGTTATATGCCGAAAGGAAAATGAAACGTATAATCGGTATTTCCGCTATATTGTATGTTTAACATGCTTCTGCTAATCGAATGGTACAGGGCGACATTAGGTCTGTCCTTTCGGAAAGAAGGTTTAAACAGCACCGAACACACCAATGGTTACCCCGTTAAAGTTTCATTATCTACAGAATGCGCATTTGACTCAAGCTGGTGAGCAAACTTAGGCTTTAAACGTTGCAATCTCTTAACATTAAACATAATATTGAAATGGCTTGACTTTTTCAAGCGAAACTTCAACATTTATGAATTTCTAGTAACAAAGTATACTTTGATTAAAAGGTCTACTACATGGCAGAGTTTTCCTTTCTGTAATACGTTGTAGCCCCTTATTGTAGAAAACAAGTTGAGATATATCTGGAATATTACGTGGAATTAGGTGTGTATAATAGTGTAGTATAGGCAATATTTTGATTATGCGTTTCTTTTTCCTTTCAGTATATGATGCGAGATCGTGTTGATCATCATATATCAGTTTTGTCCAACGAGTTTGCTAATTAAATTGAGCCTAAACACGCGAAAACGACCCTTCAGACACAATTTTGACAATTTATATTTTTTATGTCTATGAAACACGATGATTTTCTCTTTAAAAATCTCTTTATTTTATGTTGATATCTTAATTCAAAATGATTTTATCTCAATTTGAAAATTAAACATTGTACTCGCCATTAATTTTGACATTGACGTCGGCATCTTAGACGACGTCGTTTATTAAATAACAACAAAAAACATAAACAATTATCATTTTCTATAGCATCAACTAACTATCTTTAACAAAACACATTCCCTATGATATAATAAGTAAAACACGGAAGTGACGAGAAGTTTGACTAGTAATTAATTGATTACCGGCCGACGTCATAAATTGTTACTTTATGACGTTGTCGTCCAAACGTCCGAAGGGAAGTTTTCGCGTGTTGCGGCCCAATTATTCAATATTAAATAGGCACGAATGTAGCATATAACTCCAACACAGTCACCTGACGTCCATCCGCAGTGACACAAACAGCACTGGTTGTGTAAGTTGCATCGTCTCTCGTCAATATGCTACAATGCACTATAGACTAATTATGAAAGAATGCATACACAATCTGATGTTAGCTCCCAATGTTTCTGTTGTGTTTTCCGTTCAAACAGGACGCGCAGCAGTGTGGACTCGCACACAATCTGGTACAGATGTAAGCTCGTAATGCCTGACTAGAAATAAAACGTGTTTTTTTTTTTTTTTTTTTCACAGACCGCCTGCTACAAAGGTAATTCCTATTGTTTTGGTTCACATGTGGAAACCCATTTATGTATATGAGAGTCAGAGAGTGCCCCTTCCCAGTCACACTGCATAATAACAATAAGAATATATTAAATATGTGCATTATGTCTTTAACCTCAGGATATTGTATGTGTGTTTGCTTGTACATGTGTCAGATGGAGTAAAAAGCAAGATCAAGCTATAGTTATTCGTTATTTTTATTCAGTTCAAATTATACATACGACTACATTCATAACATTCATCAGTTTTAAATATGTTTACGATAATCTCATTTGTTCACTCTTCATTCATTCATACTTCTACTTCCTTCAATGTTAAAACTATTCATGTGTTCGTTTAGTTTTAGTTGTAAAGCAGCGGCCGATTAAAAACAATGTTTCACAGGTGCTTATGACATTTTGTACACTCCGATATGATGTTCTGCATGACGATATATTACCATTAGCTTAGTCTAATAAGACTTCCCTACACCATGCGAGCAACGTTTTGTTTTTTGTGTTTGTATGGTGTTTTACGCCATAAGGTTATATTAGGTCGATTTTTTTGTGGCGGAGGCAGACCACCCACTTTTCCCGGGTAGAACCGGTACTGTACACCTCCTGCCATCCGTAAGAATCGGCACTTCCTCACGTACAAGTCGAGCACCCAGTGGGATTCGAACACGCAGCGGCGAGACGAGTGAAGGTTTACAACGCAACGTCGTTAACCCCTCTACCACAGAGACGATGTTTATGAAATATTTAAGTAACATACATAGATATCAAAAGTTTTTACCACTGTGTGACGAAACCGCGTGACTTTTTGATCGGTTTCGCGGTGTAAACAAAAGGATCGTTTCGTTCATAACTTTCTTACATGTAACGAATTTTCTTCAAATAAAGCGCATATACTCTTACAATGTGAGCTCCTTCCTTCGCAGCAAAAGGAATTTTTGTTCATTCATTACTTTCTGAGACTAGCCTACCCAAAACGTACACGGTCATAGATTGATTTTGTTTCCAAGACTTTGACCTCAGAATCAGAATCTCAGAAAGTACTAGATAAATCGAATTACCATTTGCGGCAGGGGAAAGAGCTCACTTTGGAGCGGTACGGGCACTTTAGTTGAATAAAAATCTATATGTATTTAAAAATGCGAACTCCTACCTGAATTGAGCGTTTTTTCCCCACAATTTGTTTTATTTGAAACCGATCAAACAGTCACGTGGTTTTGCCATCCTGACCAGAACGAGTCAGCGACTGGAGAATGCGTATAAGCGTTTATTTATCCTCGCTGTATTGCACTAAGCATTTTAGCGAGCAGACCTCGGTTTAAATTCTTATCCGAAGGACTGGTAAGGTAGGAAATACTTTTTTGCTGAAATATTTCGATAATTGACCCAAATTCGGTCCTGGCTGGGATTGAACGCACGATCACTGGGTTACTAAGCCGCGATGCTAACCATTACACCATGTGTGTATAAGCGTTTATTTATCCTCGCTGTATTGCACTAAGCATTTTAGCGAGCAGACCTCGTCCGAAGGACTGGTAAGGTAGGACACATTTTTATGAAATATTTCGGTCATTAACCCAAATTCGGTCCTGGCTGGGATTGAACGCACGATCACTGGGTTACTAAGCCGCGATGCTAACCATTACACCACGGCGCGACTGGAGAATGGTATCGTCATATGCTTTTATATCTCCGTGATTCTCATTGTGGTTGCAATGAACCATATTATCAAAGCTTGAGAACTGGGATCAAAAGGGCCCAGAACTGCATGATGCACCTAGCTGGATGCCACCAAACCAAAGATCCATGAGAGACCTGACAATCACATGTCCCGGCTAGACGGCTACTTGCAACTATTGATGATGCGGTAGGCTAGACAAGAATGAGGTTTAAGTCTAGTAAATCCAGATACATGGGGGTTAAGAATGGAAGTGTCATACATCGATACAAGGTAAAGACATACCTTTCATCACAAACAACCCTATTAAATGTTTAGGGAAGTGGTTAGATTATAGCTTGTAGTATTGGGAATCGACTGAAAATTCATGATCGATCATCAGAATATTTAACCGACCGACGATCAATCATTAATCGATTAAACCTGGCTGCTATAAGTGTAAGCCTTTTTGAGACTATAATGAAGAAAATAATCACATTTCAAGAATGTTCTGGTAATAAAGGAACTGAATGAAACTGACCAACATATATAAAAATAAGTTGAGATACCCGCTATAAATGTGTGGTTGCTTGTTTCAAAATTATAACTCATTTAATTGTTGTTGTATATTTTAGTACAATAATGAAATGAGCCATAATATTCAACAACAGAGTAAAGTCGATCCTGAAAACTTGTAATCGATTAATCAGATCAAAGGCATAACTGATCGATGATCGATCAAATCGATTAATCGGAACAACACTAATAGCTTGTCGGAGAAGAAAGCATCAGCAGGATGAAGCAACAACTAGAAGGGAAATTGACGAATCAGGTCTCCCAGGAAAGTTCAAAGCTTGGATATATCATGGTATATTGACAAAACGCACACAAATTGAAATCCCTAATTAATATCACAATAAAAAAGTTGAAGCACGTGAACAAAAAGCACCCCTAAAGGTGGTTGGGTATACTTCCATCATTCATCAGGATTGGATTATATGGCATATCCTGGAAATTACAGCCACGTGTTGGAGAGTACATGGTCGCGAAAGCAAGACTTCTCTGACGATGGGGGATTTCAAAAATAAGAAAATCAGCGGTGCTGGAATAGATATCATTACATGGAGAAAGTGGTTAAGACATGCCGTGGAACTAGCTGGAGATGGACTCAGGCACAATGACATTGTCGGCACAACCAACATAACAGAGAAGGGCTTGGGACGCCAACTTCACAGCATTGGAAATATGCTAGCACATCGGACATAAAACGTATAGCACAAAAGGAAATCAAAAAGGTCGAGAAGAAAGTGCAGTCCATATGTGCTCCCAAGGAAGTTGCACCAAGTGGTCACTGCTAGAAAGAAACAGACAAGGACATATGTAGGGAAGTCTGAACCAATGTGACTGCAATGTCTTGTAATGTCAGTGACTGCATGGGGACAAGTCTTGTGAGGTGGCCGTGGAAAAATACTGATCTGCACTGAGGTGATAAAAACAGCCCTTGGTCCAGATATTGATATCTGAAGTATTAGCTGGCATTAATAATGTCTTGACTCTTTTTTAATTACTTTAATTATATAAAGAGCAAGATTGTTCACAATATTCACACTTGTAAAATTTAATATTTAAACCATTATTCAATGTACATGAACGCACTACACGTTCAGTATCTCAACGAGCGGGAAATGTAGTGAGAATTGAGTCAATCGTGAACGCTCGGCCAATCCCGTCATTCTTCGGGATCCCGCCATGCTGCGAAGCAGTGTACGAGATGTTGCGAATGAGAATTGAGTGTATTATTCAATTGCCGAAGGCAGCTGACTCTTATATAGCTTTTATAAGTGTCTATGGTTAACAGACTGTGACTCATGTAAGTGGCAATAAGCATGCTTTACAACTTGAATTTGTAGAGAACTCGTCTGAAAATCTTGAATGGTATAAACGAGGGTGCCAACCCCCACCCCACTGGCATCTGGAGTACTGGCTTTTTTTGGGCCTGGCATCTGGAATACTCCCTAACAGAGGGTTGGCATCTGGAATACTATTTGAACCATGCGAGGCCGCGCAGGGCCCGAGCTGTCTAGGGGGATCCGGTGGCATGCCCCCACGGAAATTTTGAAACCTAGGTGCTCTGAAATGGCATTTCCAGCAATCTGAGACATAAATTAGCATTTTTTTAATTTTTTGGATGGAAACATTTTTTTTTGAGAAAAATACGGCGTACGCGTATGAAAAACTGCGATGTCGGCGTACGGCGTACCACAACCCGGCATACGGAATACTGGCTAATATGGATCGGAATCCGGCGTGCGAAAAACGGGTCGGTACCCTCACATATTTGTACTGCACGACGTGATAAATCACGTTCTAAATAACGGTCAAACATTTTTTGTGCCATGGTAGAATTTTAAAGGCTACATTGTTAGAGAAAATATAAGGTATACATTAATCAAGCTTGGAATCAATGGACACATATTAAACATAATTAAATCAATGAATACTAATGAAAGGTCAAGGTCAAATTTGTTAAGTTATTAAGCGATAGCTTTGATTGTTATCTCGTGGTCCGGCAAGGGGGATCGTTGTCTCCTTTTCTTTTTTTCAATGTATTTAAATGACCTAGAAACTGACTACATATTAAAAGGAAATGAAGGTATACACATAGGTAGATAGATTCTTTATTTTCCTCCAAGATGTAGGAGAGCATATACATATAATTATAACATACAATACAAATTCAAAAGTTAACATAGACGAAAGTCAACATATATGTACATATATAGAACAGAATTATATACATCACGCAATACATGTAGTGTTACTGAATATTTTTCTATCAGGCTCAATTAGTTATGAGTATAGAGTTTTAATAAAACTATTTAAACAAACTATATATATTGATATGTATTACCATATGCATGACTCTTGTCGAAACGAAACACAAGATGCCAAACTGGTACAATATACTCAGTTTAAAGTAGTATAACATATTACATAACTGATTATGCATCAATCCTATAAACAATAATATTGAGATTTAACACAAGGTGTGGAGCACTATTGAAAGTTGTGAACATTACATTTACTATTGTTTAGTACTTAAAATCTCAATTATTTATATATCTATATTTATCTATAGTTTATCTATAGAAAAAACATAAATAGCAGTCCCAACATGCAACACGACATCCTAACAAAGTCAGCTGCCTGTTGGGTTTAACAAAAAGCTTAACCATAATTGCATGACCCTTGTCGAAACGAAACACAAGGTAACAACTATCGTACAGTAAAACAGGTACCATTATACCTTGTAAAGACGATATTACAAGAGATTTGAAAACATTTTGTGAATTAGATGAACAATTTTTAAGAGTAACTGTTCATTGTTTTCAGTACAGTAGTTTCTGAAGCCAGCAAGTAAGTCACAAATTTGATCATAGCTGCCTTTAGAAATAAATTTAGAGAATACACCAATTCCTGCATTTTCTAAAATAGCTGACCATAACTTATTTCTGTACTCGTTATTTTTAGGACAGAAAGTTATAATGTGTGCTACTTTATTGTCTACCAAAGAATTGCATTTGGGACATTGCTCAGGTCGACTGAAAGAAAAAAGTTTACACAACACAGATATCACTGTATGACACTGTTGCCTTATTTCAGGTTTTTTTCTACATAATTGCCATAGTCGACAAGGCTCATTTATATTAAAGATATTAATAACGTGTTCTTCTTTCATAAGTAAGCACAGTCTTGCAGACATCTGCATTGACTGGTATTCATATATTTTAGCTTTCAAAATTGTTTTCCACACGAACTTTGATGGAAAACTTGAGCTGCTAACAAATATATGCAAGTAATTAGATAACTCATATTTGACCAGTAACCTGTATATATCAGGAATAAAACCATGCGTTTGCTTGTCATTATTCAAATATCTCAATAATCTGTTTACAAAAATTTGTTTCGATATATACTTACAAGGTAATCTGCATAACTGAGCGAAGAATTGTAGTTTTTTATAATCAATTTCAGATTCAATTGACGTAAGACCAAGTGCGCTTAACGCCATGTCTGTCCGAGTATACGGGGGGTAACTTTTGTATAAATTTAATGCAAAACCGATGCCCACGTTCCAACAGATTTAAGTCAGAAATTGATAAAGTGTTCCACAGCTCACACCCGAACAGTGATTTTGGCAGAACAACAGACTTATAAATTGTTAGTGACGTTGAAGGGTTAAGGCCATTTGGATGGAGCCCACTATTAATCAGGCTTAAGAAAGTACCTCTTAATTTCGTATTCGACTCCTTTACATTTTGTTGGATGCTCAAATACTTGTCACAAATAATACCTAGATGAGTATACTGTTCTACTTCATCAATGGTTTGATCACCAAGCAGCCAGCGTCTATCAGCTCTTTTAAAATCAGAATTTAATTCATTGAAGACTATAACGGCGCATTTTTGTGAATTATATTCGAATCGCCATTTCATGGCATATCTGTTACATATACTAAGCATGTTATCAAGACCGCATTTAGAAAATGAAACTAACACCATGTCGTCAGCTACTGTAGGTGAACCAGCGTTTAGGTTAAAAATACATAGCCCATAACCGCTTTGTTCCAGCTCTCTGAAACATACTTAAAAATATTGTAACAGATGGAAGCTTAAAGTTAATACATTGAAAACAAAAGTTTTAGCTTTGAGAACGGGGATGGGGTTGGATGGGTGGGTGGGTGGGTGGGTGTGGGTGTTTCTGTCTAGAAATGTTGACACGATCAAATTAAATATTGTTGCTTAATTCTTATAATTTTATTTAGTCATTGTATTCACCACCGGGGGAACTTTCAGTGAATCTCAGAAAACCTTGACGGGGCTAGCTTAGAAAGCAATGTTTAAGTTAAACAAAAACGTGCATACATTTGTTAACGTTTCACCTAAACACGTTCTTGAGCGTTTTGATAAATAAGTTTTACCTAATGAAGTATGAGGTTGTAGCCAAGCAAATCAAATTGAACAGGTGCATCTCCAGTTTTGTAAATCACTACTAAGGGTGAAAGTTTCAACGCGAAATGATTTTATTTATGGACTCGGAAGGATAAATTATCAAACAAAACAAATATATATTATTACTATGTACTGGTTAAAAGTGTTAAAACACACATATAACAAATTTTGAATTTTCACTTTCTATTTTGATATAGCCTTTACTCGGATTTAAGGAAAGATCACTACAAACCTTACATGACTAAAAGGATTAGCATGTGTAAAACGATTAAGCCATTGCAATTGGATTGTAAAACAAATATTAAGAAATTTAGCATCATACGGTTACAAATCGTAAACATAAGACACGAATTATTATTTGAAGAGTAATATTAGCTCTCCTGTTTTCAAAATACATTAATCGTTTTACTTTGCAAAATTGACTACTACTAAATATTGAATGGTGCAACAAGTGACTGTTAACAGTTTAGGTAAGACAGTAGTACACATATAATGGTCTCAATCTCATGTGTACACTTTACTTGATACACATTTGACGTATAATATATATGCCGCATCATAACCCTGCAATCATGAGTGTGAATTAGGGGACCAGTAGCCTATACTGCGTACCGGGTACCAGTCTACTTTAGTCCTCCCGAAGGTATTAGGTTGACCTGAAAAACAAATTGGAAACCGGTTACCGAAGGAGGGTTGCTGGACTAGCCGCATCATTTATCTTGCCACTGAACTTAACTGTTAGTAATTGTATGTTATATATTTATATTTGCTCGTGGGTCATGCATGACTATTGCAAATTATGTAGGAAATTATGTACGGTTAATAGGGATGACCTCGACCCCAAATAACCTATGACGAGGAAATAAAATCTTCTTCTTTTTCTGTTATTAATTACGAATTACAGTTTCTTCTCCTCTCTAGCCTATACTGTAACCTACGGTGTTCCGTCAGGCGTAACGACATTTACAAGTCGATGCGTGATAGCACAATGTCGATGTCACGATGGCGATGCACATTGGTAAGATGGTGATGGTATTATTGTAGGTCGGCGATGGTACGATAGTCCATTGCGTTATCGCCATCGTTCCACCGAACATCGATTTGTTATGGTACATGGCACTATGTATGGAAAGCCTCGGCTGCCTTCTGTTGGCCTTTTGCATTTTGTGCAGTACGCTTTGTAAGTCGTTTTGTGCATTTTCTAAGTTGTTATGTGCATTTTCTAAGTTGTGATGTGCATTTCGTAAGTTGTTATGTGCATTTCGTAAGTTGTTATGTGCATTTTCTAAGTTGTCCTGTGCATTTTCTAAGTTGTTATGTGCATTTAGTAAGTTGTTATGTGCATTTTATATGATGTCATGTGCATTTTCTAAGTCGTCCTGCGCATTTTCTAAGTTGTTATGTGCATTTTGCAAGTCGTCTTGTGCATTTTCCAAGTTGTTATGTGCATTTTCTAAGTTGTGATTTTCGTAAGTTGTTATGTGCATTTTCTAAGTTGTCCTGTGCATTTCGTAAGTTGTTATGTGCATTTTTTAAGTTGTTATGTGCATTTTCTAAGTTGTCCTGTGCATTTCGTAAGTTGTTATGTGCATTTTCTAAGTTGTCCTGTGCATTTCGTAAGTTGTTATGTGCATTTTGTAAGTTGTTATGTGCATTTTCTAAGTTGTCCTGTGCATTTCCTAAGTTGTTATGTGCATTTCGTAAGTTGTGATGTGCATTTCGTAAGTTGTCCTGTGCATTTCGTAAGTTGTTATGTGCATTTTGTTAGTTGTTATGTGCATTTTCTAAGTTGTCTTGTGCATTTCCTAAGTTGTTATGTGCATTTCGTAAGTTGTGATGTACATTGTTTAAGTTGTTCTGTGTATTGTTTTAGTTGTCATGTGCATATTCTAAGTTGTTATGTGCATTTTCTAAGTTGTTCTGTGCATTTTTTAAGTTGTAATGTGCATTTCGTAAGTTGTTATGTGCATATTCTAAGTTGTCTTGTGCATTTTTTAAGTTGTTATGTGCATTTTCTAAGTTGTCCTGTCCATTTCGTAAGTTGTTATGTGCATTTTCTAAGTTGCTATGTGCATTTTCTAAGTTGTCTTGTGCATTTCCTAAGTTGTTATTTGCATTTTGTAAGTTGTGATGGGCATTGTTTAAGTTGTGATGTGCATTGTTTAAGTTGTTCTGTGCATTGTTTAAGTTGTCATGTGCATATTCTAAGTTGTTATGTGCATTTTCTATGTTGTTTTGTGCATTTTCTAAGTTGTTATGT
Organism: Cyrtodaria siliqua; assembly: GCA_037043455.1. Lineage (NCBI taxonomy): Eukaryota > Metazoa > Mollusca > Bivalvia > Adapedonta > Hiatellidae > Cyrtodaria > Cyrtodaria siliqua. The sequence continues at coordinate 2,649 of JAWPHD010003704.1, read as the reverse complement.
GCATTTTCTAAGTTGTTATGTGCGTTTCGTAAGTTGTTATGTACATTTATTAAGTTGTTAATTGCATTTCGTAAGTTGTCTTGTGCAAACTACAAGTCGTCGTTAAGTAGACTTTTTATCGGAATAGGTTTTGAAGGAAACACCGGTAGAAATGGCTGCTCCAGGAGCGAACGCTTTGCTCTGCCTACTTTAACAAAATTAAGCTAGGTACATTATACAATAAATTCTTAGAACAGAAAATTGATTTCAAAACGTGTAAGGGATTGTCTGACGTGGAGTTAATAAATCTTGGTCTGAGAACAATAGATCGGGTCACAGGTGGCAGTATCAGGAGGTGTGGTACAGGTGGCCGTGGGTACGGAAGATAAGGGGCGGGACGGGAGCCAAGGGTGGGGGTCGGAAGACAAGAGGACGGGAGTCTGGAGAGAAAGGGGCGTGAGGTTTTTAAATTAGGAAGTTTGTAAAAAAAAAAATGATGAAGAATTATCATAGTTTGAGAGTCGTTTTGGGTAAAACAGTCTATATCCTATCAAAATCCTTAATTGACTATTATCTTGTCTGCCGTACACGTTCTGTCTCCACGATAGATACGTTTATGGATTTCGTCCCTTGTTTATCAGTACTCTGAGAGAGATGAGAGAAAAGGGGACGGAGAAGGGAGAAATGGGGGAGGGAGGAGGGAGAAGAAGACCTCACGTAGCCCCTACCCATCAATGTTGGGAACTAACAAATAATAATGATAACAAATTGAAAAATATATTTAAATAAAAGTCATATTAACGTGCTATTTGTTGAAAACAAACATATTTTAAGTTTTCCTGAAAAAAAGTACCAGAGTATTTAAAATATGTTTGTTTTCAACAAATAACACGTGAAGTTCAGACTCTATTGAACCTATACCTTTAGGACGTCCTATTGGTTAAAAGATGGAGGGCTATAAACCTTAGGACTACACACAAAGACAAACAAATAACACGTTATTTTTTTATTTATTTATTTTTATTTATTTTATTCAGACCAAGATTTATCAAAATTTATTGTATAATGTAACTAGCCCAATTTATTTTATCTTGGCAGAGCATAGCGTCCGCTCCTGGAGCCGCTATTTCTACCGGTGTTTTCTTCAAAACGTATTCCGATAAAAAGTCTACTTAATAGGCCTTGAGCCAGGACCCAACTTTTTCGATATTGTTACCATCTCAAGGGACAAATTCTACCATCACTTTTTGAAAAGAGCAATGTATATAGATTACATTTTTCCATGATAGCAATCTGGACCAGGTAGCTTATATAAAAAAAAAATCGAACATTAATAGGTTATCATTGTAGGGATTTCGTATAAGTTTTTGATGTTCATTTTTGAATGTCTGCTTGTGTGAATAATTATTGATTTACTTTTTAAAGATGCTCTTAAGTTTACAATTCATTAAGTTACATAAAGCGTAAATAAGCTCTTTTTAGCACTGAATTCAGTTTAAAATCTCTATTTTGCTTCAAATTAGAAGTCAATTTACCCCACCAAGTTACCCCAAATTGACACATTTTTATGCATTTAGTTTAGTTAATATTTTTACAATATTTGTGTAAACTTGTAAGAATTCAGTAATTTACACCCTTTCTACATGGTTTATAATAATATTATAATATGAATAAGGGATTGTTATGATATATTGATGAAATTAAGTACTAAGCAATGTTCATGGCATTGCACATATGTGTTCAGTAAGCCTGATAAGTTGAGACACATGCAAAACTAAAAGTATAAGCCTTCCTCAAAGTAACTGCAACATAAATAGTATTAACATGTTCTGATATATACATATATTGGACACACATTAGATAAAGGAAATATGCGGTTTAACGTGTTGTTTTTTAACAAAAGTCTTTTTTTAGATGTATGCGTCATGGCAATACTTATTATGATTACACATTTGGATTATGTATTACACATAAATACATGAATTAAACATTGTACATTGCAACGGAAAATCTTAAAAGTTGTCTATTTTAATACTTTTATTTACAATTTATGCATATTTTAAGGAGTTTTACACCTGAATTACCCAACCCATATACAACACAATGAAGAATTCTGCATATGAAATGCATAAATAGTAGTATATGCAATTGCACGAACCATTTTTGTGTTACTGAAAAAAGAATCGACGAAGATGAATTTATTTGAATTGGGGGTTTACGGCGCACCAACACAAACATGTTATATGGCGCCAACAGGAATGAACATTCGATCCGGCTCACTCTTCATTAACAACTAGATACAGATTTGCAGAATGTGCCTAGAACCACCTGCAGAACTGCAGAGTTGCTGCAAATTCTCTAGTAAACACTCCATTTTTCACTGGAGCCGCGATCACTGCCACCACTGAAGTAGCACCTGAAACAATATATGTTTCATGATGAAAATAATGAACAAACATGACAAAAATAACACGAATTCGGGTAAATTTACCTCTATGCCTGGATATGCAGTGGTCATATTCTTGCCCGGGAACCACACGGCGTCGACGAAGAAATATCTTTAGGGTGATACCCAGATCACTACTAACTACTTACCATGGCAACTATTTGTTAGTACGGTATTGGTGCAGTTGTTACAATATCACCTGCTTAGGATATGTATCTAAACAT
>JAWPHD010003703.1:0-208744 GCA_037043455.1 Cyrtodaria siliqua | reverse complement strand
GAAATATGTAAAAATAATGGGGGCTGGCCTTAAAAATAAAAAGGTCAATGGGGAGAGTTTATATTAACATTCTAGACAAATATGGTAAACATCAGATAACAAGAAATGTCACAGTAAGTGACAAATGCCCCTGAAGTGACCTGTAAGTGTGACCTTGACCTTGGAGCAATATGAAACCAACAGATATATTTAAAAAAACAAAACAAAAAAAAACAAACAATAAAAATTAAATAAAATAAAATAAAAAAAATAAAAAAAAAAAATTAAAAAATAAAAAATAATAATAAAACAAAAAAAATTAAAAAAAATAAAAATTAAAAACAAATAAAAAAAGAATTTAAAAAAAAAATTAAAAATATTTTTATTTTTTCGCGACACGACCTCTTGTCGTGGTGAGCAATAATTGTGCAATGTTATTTTTGAAAATCCGTTAATTATTGTCCCAGTTATGAAGCGGAGACGAACGGATTTTGAACTTTGATCTGTAAGTGTGACCTTGACCTTGGAGCCACAGACCTGGATTTTGTGCGCGACATGTCGTCTTGTTGTGGTGAGCAATTGTGCGAAGTTATTTGAAAATCCGTTGATTATTGTCCGAGTTATGAAGCGGAGACTTAACGGATTTTGACCTTTGACCTCTAAGTGTGACCTTAACTTTGGAGCCACGGACCTGGATTTTGTGCGCGACATGTCGTCTTGTTGTGGTGAGCAATTGTGCAAAGTTATTTGAAAATCCATCCATTATTGTCAGAGTTATGAAGCGGACACGAGTGTACACGCGAACGGACAGACAGATTTTGACCTTTGATCTCTAAGTGTGACCTTGACCTTGGAGCCACAGACCTGGATTTTGTGCGCGACATGTCGTCTTGTTGTGGTGAGCAATTGTGCGAAGTTATTTGAAAATCCATCCGTTATTGTCAGAGTTATGAAGCGGACACGAGTGTACACGCGAACAGACACAGTGCGATTACTATATGCCACCCTTCGGGGGCATAAAAAATGAAGTAACTACAGATTTAACAAAGGAAAATACAAAAATACAATATAGCATTTTTCAACAAATCAAGGGCCATAACCTGTCGTTACAAACTAGATCTAGCTGGTTTTCGAACTTGTCCAAAATTTCATTGATATACCATGCTTTGCACAACTAGACATCATACTGAGGCTTCCTGCCAAATTTTGTAGAAATCCAAGCTGTTTAGGAGGAGTAGCGCCGACAAGAAATTTTAAGTAAAAATATCAAAGTGCCATAACTCCATCATAAATCAGCAAACTGGAACAAAAGCGCGACATGCACAACTAGACATCTCACCGATGCTTCCCGCCAAGTTTCGTCGAAATCCAACAAGGCGTTTAGGAGGAGTAGCGCTGACAAGAAATTAAAAAAAAAATGTCAATTGGGCTGTAACTCCATAAAAATCAATGAATCGGGAAAAAAATGCAATAAGCACAGCAATGCTTCCTGCTAACACCAAAAAAAAAAATTAAAACAAAAAATAATGAAATAAGAAAATTAAAAAATATAAATAATAATAATCAAGAAATTTTAAAAAAAAATGTTAAGGGGCTGTAACTCCATCAAAAATCAATGAACCGGGGGAAAAAATGCAACAGGCACAGCAATGCTTCCTGCTAACATGGCCCATGGCGTTAACATAAAAAAAAAAAAAAAAAAAAATTATGAAATAAGAAAATAAAAAAATAAAATAAAAAAAAAAATAATAAAATAAAAATAAAAATAATTCAAACAAAAGAAATAATTAAAACAAAAAAAAAATTGATTAAAAAAAAATTACTAATAAAAAAAAGAAGGCAAAACCCCTATCATATTAACGAGGCTGAATATAGCATTTTTAAATAAATCAAGGGCCATAACTCCGCTGTTATTGGGCCGATCTGGCTGGTTTTCAAACTTGTGCGAGCTTTTATTGATATTAACAATCTGGTAAAGTAGAGCTAAAAATCATCAGCTCCAAAAAGTAGGTCAAGGTCATACATGAAATCCAGGCATCCAAAAAAAAGATGCACTAACGAAGACACAACTGCGTCAAAATAGAATACGTTTTCTTCCAAACATTAAGCTATACATTAGGTTTAAAACATCTAGTGCATAATTCTAGTTCATGAGAAAGTGATGTAAATGTAACAATTAAAGTTATCTGCCCTTTGCTTGGATGGTGAAGGTCACATCCACATTTGCTTTGTCACGTTGCAATTTACCACTCAAGATACAACTATAAGCAAAGTTTGAAAGGTCTTAGTGCATACAGTTTGTGAAAAAGTGACCTTAACACCAAAGTTGAAGGTAAACATTATAAGGTTATCTGCCCTTGCTTGGAGGGTCAAGGTCACTTCCACATTTGCTTTGTCACGTTGTGAAGTACCACTCAAGATACAACTATAAGCAAAGTTTTAAAGGTCTAGTGCATACAGTTTGTGAAAAAGTGACCTAAACGCAAAACTTGAATGTTGCCGCCGCCGGAAAAGCAACACCTATGTCTCTTTTTTTCTTCGAAAAAGCGAGACAAAAAATGTGTTTGTTTACTTTTTTTGCTTGTGAATCCATTTTTGGAAAATGTATGCAACCCACTCCCCCTAACACAAAATCTGGATCCACAGCTAATTCAAATAGGGCTACATTTAATATAAGATTTTTTAGTATTATTTTTTTTTGTATTTTGGGAAATGTTTTGCTTTTTTTGGGAAAATAGATGAATCTTTTGGATTGGGATGGCCCAAAATTTAGACTAGAAAAATCCATGTGAATAAATATAATTCTTACCAGAAAGTAAGATATTTAGAGTAATTGACAGTCCAAAGTTATTGTTTGATTTACTACATTATTAGCAACAAGGGAAATAACTCCACGTACATAATTGAAGATCTGCAAACTACACCGTGAAATTCATTTCGTCACATCTATTTAATTGTAAAAACTGTAGTTAAATTAAGAAAGTACTTACGTAGTGTGCTTAAGTACAACATTCCATTTTCAATAGGTATCTTGTACCGTTTATCCCCATCTTGATCAACTGTTGTCACATGTTGTTCGTCCGGGTCCGCCATTTTGAAGATTTCCCGCCAGGTGCTTCTAAAGGATGCTGATCAATTTAGGCGCTTGTAAACATCTCTACGAAATGCGGAATGCGGAATTCGGAATGCGGAATGCGGAAGTCAAGAAATATAATTGAAGTAATAATAATGATAATAATAATTTATGCGTGCACGTGTATGTATGTGTGTTGTGAAATCTCAGTGTTACTGTTAAAGATGCAATTACTTCTCACATTTTATATTTAATAATCATGTAATATAAAAGTGTATGTATAAAAGTGTATGAATATTGCCAGTGACCACGAGTGTTGTATTTTTATATAAACCCCATATTATAATACACATTAAGTTAAATTCCCTATAACCTGAGTATCCGTGTATGGTTTGTATAAATACACCATAAACGTATATACTATTATACCCTATACATATACACTACTTGAGTATCTGTTTTTCCTTTGTATATACTCATACTATAAACTTCAATATAAAATATAAGCTTTTCAAAAATTCTCTTATTTATTATTAGTGCCAATATGAAAAAAACATAATTAAATTTTAACTCGAGTTTGATAGATCCACATACGCGGATCCAGTATTTTACCTCGAGGCGTGGGGAGAGAGTCTAACTTAGACCAAATGTTTTATCAATAAAAACCAAACATTTGCGATTTTTCACGAGTGTGGGGTGTGGTGATGGTGTGGTGGAGCTTAATATAATATATATTATATAATTTAGAAAATCTCAATCAGTCAAGCCCACACGGGCTTCCCTCTGGATCCGCTAGAGATCCACTCTGAGTTTATACACCATCCTGGATCCACTAGTGATATATTGAATTGAATTGGGTTTTAAGGCGCACCAACACATGAAAGGTTATATAGCGCCTAACAGGCATGAACATGTCAGGTTCATCCTCCATGTACATCGAGATAAAATATTGAGAATGGGCCTAGGACCTTCTCACCCTGAACTGCAGAGTTGCTGCAAATTCTATTGTAGACACTCCATTTACGTTGGAGCCACGTTTTATTGTTTTTCTGCCACTGCTCTTAGTGATATGAGCGAGATGGCACCTGAAACAATGCAGGGGTCATGATGAAGACCTTTAATGAGCATGAACGAAAAATGACAAAATGAATATGAATGGTGGTGGGGGTGTGGGGTCCTGCCACTCTGCAGGTGACGGTATGTTTGCAGGTGTTGTATTCTACCCCGGCAACCACACGGGGACCACTAGTGATATATAGCGGCGTGATATATGGCGCTGGTAAACATAACTACGAAATGCGAAATGCGGAATGCGGAATGCGGAATTCGGAATGCGGAATGCGGAATGCGGAATTCGGAATTCGGAATGCGGAATGCGGAATTCGGAATGCGGAATGCGGAATTCGGAATGCGGAATGCGGAATGCGGAATGCGGAATTCGGAATGCGGAATGCGGAATGCGGAATGCGGAAGTCAAGAAATAGAAGTGAAGTAAATGTGAGCCAAATGGGCCATCGTAGAATTCTACTCTAAAATTAGAAAATAATTAATCATAAATTAGATGTGTACGAGAGGTGTTCAACTTATAACGTAACACTTTCGTTTAAGATGTTATTTTTCAGCGGAAATGGTTATCATAAAGCATGCGTGATTTAATGTTGTGAAACTGTTATTTAGAACATATGCATTTAAAAAAAATCTACAAGTTACATTTTGAATAAGTTACCCACTAGTTTCCAATTTTAAACCTATATGTTTCTATTGCCGTAGAGTTTTACCTTAAACCAAATAATGTCACTAAATGCATATCGTAATTGTTTAAAACTGTGTTTGAAATTTAAATATGATCGTATGTTTTATTTTAAGTCAAAAATATAAATGCTGAATTAAAAGTTCGAATTTTATCGAAATTTTAAGAAATTGACAAATTATAGGACAGTTTGCTAGTATGTTACCGATGATTTTATAAATTTACCAAAATAAGCATTTTATTCATATTTTATGAGACAAAAAATGAATAGTTATTGTTGCTGTATTATCACATACCATATAAAGATATATTTTGGTCAAAGTTTATTTATTTTTTCATCATTATTTGCAAATGTGTGTGTTTTGCCCCTAAATCTTAAGTTATGTATTGTTTCATTTCCTTTCTTATAAGAAAGTAACGAAACATTTCTTACAGAGGAGGACATCATAACAATGCCTGCAGTTGATGTTTCGAACTAGAAGGTTTTATAGATTTAATAATTTTCAAAGTTTTAGTTCAGGTTAATTTTCGCTGAAGTCGTGAAAACCGACAAATAGCAAAAAAATGCATATTCCATTTTTTTTACGTTCACACATGGACTACTATTGTACCTTAAACGACAAATTACAAGCGTTTGTTTTTAAATTTGTTTTGCCGTTACTTTTTATAACTGAAAATCTTTCTTCAAAATTTCATTCTTTACCATTTTACAAAAATACGGATGCAGCAAAATTAGAAATCACATAATAGTTCATGTCATAATATTTTATATCGAAAGAAACATTATACTTGACATTAAAATAAACATATTCGACGAGAATGTCAAGATGTTTGAATCAGGTACAAAATGAAAGTGTTACGTTCTCGTACTTATCTAATACATAATATTTAAATAATAATACATTTTATTTCTTTGCCAGACTTCACTGCATGTTTAGTGGTTTGCCAATTTACAGTTCGCCACTTTATTGTATACTTTCATATTGTCCCGTTTAGTTTGCATTGAGCTAAGTGTGCAATTTTATAGGTTATTGCATTTGTATGGCTAAATATTACTTGGAACGAGTTCTTTTGGCAAAGGACGACGAGCTTGCGAGTCGTCCTGCGCCAAAACAACGAGTTCCAAGTAATATTTAGCATACAAATTCAATAACCTTTTTATTGCATACTTTCATATTGTTTTTGATCAATGTTAATTGTATGACTATTACTTTTCATTGTATTTGTGTTATTTTTATAGCTTTTGATGGAATTCCTATCTTGCCATTCAGTTTCATTTTGTGTGGATGATTATTTTGCGCGAAAACGACGTCGACGTCGGATGACGTCATTAAAAACATCAAGCGATTTTCGGAAGTTTGTTTACCATTCGATAACGTTAAAAACAGTGGGTGAGTGACCATTTGAATTATTTTATCAATTTTTGCCATAAAAGGTTGTAAAAAAACACGTATTTTTTTGTTGACACTATAGGAAGGATTCCGTTATTTTTATTTGAAAGTAGTTCCTTATTTCTATTTCGCGGCTCTTAGCAAGCACGAGCAAAAGTTCCCGTGCAATATCAATGCGTGCAATATCGTAGAATATTGCACGCTTAGCTCAATGCAAACTAAACGGGACAATATGAAAGTATACAATAATATAGGTTATTGAATTTGTATGGCTAAATATTACTTGGAACGAGTTGTTTTGGCAAAGGACGACGAGCTTGCGAGTCGTCTTGCGCCAAAACAACGAGTTCGAAGTAATATTTAGCCATACAAATTCAATAACGTTTTTATTGTATACTTTCATATTGTTTTCGATCAATGCTAATTGTATGACTATTACTTTTCATTATATTTGTGTTATTTGTATAGCTTTCGATGGAATTCCTATAATGTCAGTTTCATTTTGTGTGGGTGATTATTTTGTGCGAAAACGACGCCGACGTCGGATGACGTCATTAAAAACGTCAAGCGATTTTCTCACGTTTGTTTGCCATTCGATAACGTTAAAAATAGTGGATGAGTGACCATTTCAATTATTTTATCAATTTCTGCAACAAAAGGTTGAACAAAAACACGTCGTTTGTTTTGTTGACATTATAGGCAGGATTCCGTTAAAAGTAGATCCTTATTTCTATTTCGCGGCTCTTAGCAAGCGCGAGAAAAAGTTCCAGTGCAATATCAATGTATTGCACACTTAGCTCAATGCAAACTAAACGGGACAATATGAAAGTATACAATACAACTTTCATATTGTTTTCGATCAATGTTAATTGTATGACTATTACTTTTCATTGTATTTGTGTTATTTTTATAGCTTTTAATGGAATTCTTATCTTGTGTTTCCGTTTCATTTTGTGTGGATGATTATTTCGCGCGAAAACGACGTCGACGTCGGATACGTCATTAAAAACATCAAGCGATTTTCTAAAGTTTGTTTACCATTCGATAACGTTAAAAACAGTGGGTGAGTGACCATTTCAATTATTTATCAATTTCTGCCCTAAAAGGTTGAAAAAAAACACGTATTTTTGTGGTGACACTATAGGAAGGATTCCGTTATTTTATTTAAAAGTAGTTTCTTATTTCTATTTCGCGGCTCTTAGCAAGCACGAGAAAGTGCAATATCGTAGAATATTGCACACTTAGCTCAATGCAAACTAAACTGGACAATATGAAAGTATACAATAATCTACGATATTGCACACATTGATATTGCACCGGAACTTTTTCTCGTGCTTGCTAAGAGCCGCGAAATAGTAATAAGGAACTACTTTCAAATAAAAATAACAGAATCCTTTCTGTTTTTTTTTCCAACGTTTTATGGCAGAAATTGATAAACTAATTGAAATGGTCACTCACCCACTGTTTTTAACGTTATCGAATGGTAAAACAACTTTAGAAAATCTCTTGTTGTTTTTAATGACGTCATCCGACGTCGGCGTCGTTTTCGCGCAAAATAATCATCCACACAAAATGAAACTGAATGACAAGATAGGCTCGCCGTCCTTTGCCAAAACAACTCGTTCCAAGTAATATTCAATAACCTATAATATGTTCCTCTTTAATTGTGCGATGACCTGACATATTGTAGACCCTATGATGACGTCTACCTAAATCCTGAAAGTGATGGTAAAGTTTGATGTTTGTCTTCAATCATGTCTTGTCGAGCACTTAACGGTTTATTCTCGTGTTACTCCGGCTTCAACCACGTTAATGAGAACTTTATTTTTTTATTATGGCTTTCTAGGCTTTTGTTCTTTTATATTCATATATACATGATCATTTTTGTGTTTTACTTATATTACCTGTTAATGCTGCCTCTGACGGGGATTGGGATGCCAACAGCGTAATAATGACGTATGGTGTACCCTAGAATCTGATTTAAACCTCCAACGGCATTTGTGTCACTGAACGTTCCAAGCCGGTACCCCTATTGTTAATTCATTTTATATTTTCTGTTGTAATTGTCGTTTGTTTGTGTGCGTGTTTTTGGTTGACTTTGTTCTTTCAATGTTACATTTCCTGTTCGACTTGTATACATACTTGTACCATAAACGTTTGTTCTAATGACGACCTAAGGTCAAATATGGCCATGCCACCAAAGTAACGGTTTTTATAGCATTTGTATAGAAAAATCTTCAACATGTTCTTCTCTGAATCTGCAAGAGCTAAAAGTCAAATAGTTTGCATGTAACATTAACTTACAATGTTTTCCCAATTTTGCTTAAATAGTGAACGTCTAAAACCACAAGACACTTAGCTTTCGTACATATATTTAGAAAACTTCTTTCTAAAACTTAAATGCCTACATTTCTGATATTTTGCATGTATATATACTCGCAATGACTTTATGGTCACTCTTGGCCCCCGTTTAGGGCTGTTATATTTGGACACAATATATATTTTCCAAAAGGAGTACCTACAAGACGCAACACCAGAAAGTATTACCACTGCTGATTCGTAGATGTTTGTTTTAAATAAAACCTCATAATGAGTTCAACTATTATGCACACACCAAGATAGAAATTGTAGATCAGACAATATGGCCAACAAATAATTAATATGTCTATCAAGATCAAAAGCTTGTTCTAAAGGTTTTTCATCAGCGATCAAATCACATAATATATGTGTCTACATCTAATTCCCAGAGCGATTTTCACGCGGTTCTAACAAATCTCAAATAGAGAACTGGTTATGCTCATGGGAGATGTTGAGTTAATGCACTGGAAACTTTCTTATATATTCTCATTATTTTTATAATAACGATATGTTATATGTCAGCGTACGATTACATTATGACAAATGAGCAACGATTATAAGATTACTATTGAGGTTTATTGACATGGTAATCAACTAGAGATGTGTGCATGACCTATGTATTTAGACGTTCAACTGCTTCGGACTGCTTAAACCGAATAGTATCCAGCCCTGGGGACCATGTACGGGGAATCCAACACAGGGTATTGCTTAGTGACTGCTGATACCGAGCAGTATCCAGCCCTGGGGATTATCTACGGGGAATCCAACACATGGTATTGCTTAGTGACTGCTGATACCGAGCAGTATCCAGCCCTGGGGATCATCTACGGAGAATCCAACACAGGGTATTGCTTAGTGACTGCTGATACCGAGCAGTATCCAGCCCTGGGGGAATCAGTCACAGGCTATTGTTTCGTGGCTGCTAATATCGAGCAGTATCCAGCCCTGGGGATCATCAACGGGGTATCAAACACAGGCTATTGCTTAGTGACTGCTGATACCGAGCAGTATCCAGCCCTGGGGATCATCAACGGGGAATCAGATACAGGCTATTGCTTAGTGACTACTAATATCGAGTAGTATCATGACCTGGGGATCATTTACGGGGAATCGAAAACAGGCTATTGATAAGTGACTGTTTAAACCGAGTAGTATCCAGCTACAGGGAATCAGTAACAGGCTACTGCTTAGTGATGATACCGAGAAGTATCCAGTCCTGGGGACCATCTACGTGGAATCAGTCACATGTTATTGTTTAATGATTGCTGCTACCGAGTAGTATCAAGCCCCTGGGGACCATCTACCGGGAATCAGTCACAGGCTATTGCTTAGTGCTAATATCGAGTAGTATCCAGCCATGGATACCATCTACGGGGAATCGAACATCGGCTACTGCTAAGTGACTACTTCAAACGAGCAGTGACATGCTGATACCGAGTAGTATCCATTCCTGGGGACCATCTACAGGGAATCAAACACAGGGTATTGCTTAGTGATTGTTGATACCGAGTAGTATCCAGCCCTGTGGACCATCTACGGGGAATCAAGTACAAACCACTGCTTAGTGATTGTTTAAACCGAGTAGTATCCATTTCTGGGGACCATCTACGGGGAATCAATCACAGACTACTGCTTAGTGACTGCTGATACCGAGTAATATCCAGCCCTGGGTACCATCTATGGGGAATCGAGTACAGACTACTGATTATTGACTGCTTGACTGCTGATACCGAGTAGTATCCATTCCTATGGACCATCTACAGTGAATCAAACACAGGCTTTTGATTAGTGACTATTTAGACCGAGTAGTATCCATTCCTGGGCACCACCTACGGGGAATCAAACACAAGCTACTGCTTAGTGCCTGCTGATATCGAGTAGTATCCAGCCCTGGGGACCATCTACGGGGAAACTATCGAAAAGGGCATCCATTGGAAGTAACACACCAAACGAGAAATGCTATGTTCAGACTCTGTTATATTGAATCTGTTCATGAAAGGTAATATAAGGCGTAACAACTTTCACCCCAGTAGCACCGGCTTAATCGGGTTTCTACTTTAAAAAGAGTATAAACGGGGAAAATTGTAAATCGACGGAGACGATAAATTGCAGTCGCGGCTTGATTGAGGCAAGTAAAATGTTAATAGTACGAAAGGTTAAGCCATCCCGAATATGGTATGCATATGACGGTAAACATGAAACCTTCAATGTGCTATTATCCCAGTCTCAAAATACTTTACCCTAGACGAGAAAACAATGGGCAAAATAAAAAAATGGAGTTTAGTGGAAAACAGAGGTGAGTAAACGAATTGAATGTTGTTTAACGGCTCATCAACACAGTATAGGTTATTTAGAGCCGCCCCAGAGAGAGGGGAAGGATACATAGGAATCCGGGAACCTGTCCTACTCTTATTATCGAATAGATTCCTATGGTTCTTTAACGTGATCGGCGGATAGACCGATACACGGGACCGCCCGGTTTACGTCCCCATCCGACGGACGAGGCTAAGTGTCTTGCCCAAGAACACACCGACGGAACTCAGTGGCACCACGGAGGATTGAACCCGGGGCCTCTGGTTACAAATCCGCCGCGCTACCGACTGCGCCACGCCAGCCCTCAGTAAACGAACTATGTGAATGTACACGCATACCGAAAAAGACAACCGTTGAAAACAGGTGGGATAATTAGCAGACTCGGTGTAATTGAATCTGCTCATGAGAGGAAATATAAGATGCAACACCTTTCACGAACCTTATTGTTTCGGGCGCTTGTTTCAACCAAAGTTTTTTTTTGACTTTTTAGACAAAAATCATATAGTACCTAAATAAGTTATATATCAGTGAAACAGACATTTTTAGTGCTAAATTAAAATACCTTACTTTTCAAAATCGGTTGAGAAATACAAATTTCATGCGCAAAAGCTGTTTTTGATGGGGGCATTTTCAATGCAAAATTCTGCTGGATGAAAAATTTGGTTTTAAATTGTTGGATATTCGTAAATTAAGACGCCCTGAAAGTTTTATTTCAAAATATGAAGGCTAACTGAAGTTATTTGAAATTTCTAAATTTTTTGCTATCCCACCAAGTGGGAAATTAAGTGGGAAACGACCCATCAAAATTCATTTGGGTTGTAAAATATTTATTTCTTTACCGATAATCAAAAATAAGGTATATTTATTTACCACATAAAATACCAGTTCTAATGATATATAATTGACGAACGTATTGTCTAAATTGCTCAGTCTAATGCAGAAAAACCTTTGGCTGAAACAAGCGCCCGAACAATACCACCGGTTTAAAAGCTGTTTTCTGTTATTTAAAGCCACACAGATTTGACTCGAAAATCCCAAAATATCGAGTAAGTAATAACCCTACTGATTCGTAGACAGGGCGAGTTTTTCCATCTACCACAGTGTGAATGGCAATAAAGTACGGAATCCTGTTCGTGCCATATTAGAACCTCATGTTTTCGGGGCGAAAACACGAAAACGCGAGGATGATTAACGGGTTTTCGCCGTAGTAATTGAACGATGTTTTGCGCGAATACGCGACGCGAAAACCGGTTAATCATTATCGTGTTTTCGTGTTAAATTTCGTAGTTTGCTATCAAATTTGTCAAGTCGAACACACGAAAACACGAGATTTTAGATTTAAAACCTCGCGTTTTCGCCCCCGGACCATTTTGCCGAGTACATAATTATGACCGTGTACATAATGCGAACGGTGATGATGAAAACAAAGACGTACATTTAGTCCCGTATATTTGTCTAAGCAAAATAATCTCTAGTCAAAATCATTCTGATTAACGGGTTTTCGCGTCGCGTTTTTGCGCACAACGTCGAAATTTTCGCGTTTTCGCGTTCAATTACTAAGGCGAAAACCCGTTAATCATCCTCGCGTTTTCGTGTTTTCACCCCGAACACACGAGGTTCTAATATGGCATGAACAGGATTCCGTAATAAAGGCTGAAAAAGAATCCGATGTAAGCAAGGAACACAAACAAGTGTAAATAGCAGACTCGGTTTTATTGTCTGGTCATGAGATGTTATATAAATGGGAACACCTCTCACGCCCCTAGCACCTGCTAAAGCGGTATTCTATTTGAAAGCCGCAATGATTGGGCTTGATGATTCCAAAGGACCAGTATGTAAGAACACTGCTGGTTCATCGCACGGGGAGACTTTTACAGCCGCCACACAGCACTAACAAGATACTACTATTGATTTGGGGCTTCTGATTGGTTGAAAAAAGTATAGGTCTATTAGGGAATGTAGTCAGATTGTAAGGCAGATTCTAATTGGATTAAATTACCCAAATCATAACAAATCCCCACAAAAATTCAAAGTATTATATTTCCATCATAAAACATGCTGATTTAGGATATTGTGACTGAAATTTGCATTTATATGGATACAATTGTACTGAGAGTATATTTGCAAAAAGTAAAATTTCTTGACTGACATTCTGCGGGTGGCCACTTTCAGTGAAATATTAGAGGCTGAAAGCATCACATTACCCCCAATTTGCTGATCATTTTTGAGTGTCTCTAAAATAGTTCTTTAAAAAAAGTTAGGTTTTATCATCCGTTTTGATATAGGAATAGGTGTTGAAGGCCAAAAGGCTATAATGGAGGCCTATGGGAAATGCAATAGTGGTATATGACCTGAAGTGAATGTTGATAAGTACTGAAACTCTGCTCATTCGTAGTCTGGATGTTGTTGTTTCTCTCTCCAATATAAAACCTCCTATTGGGTTTGAATATTATGTAAAACCCCTAGATCAGACAATATGGTCTACACATAATTATATTTACCACACAAAATACCAGTTCCAATGATATATAATTGATGAACGTATTTTTTAAATTGCTCAAGCTAATGCAGAAAAACCTTTGGCTGAAATAGGCGCCCGAACAATACCACCGGTTTAAAAGCTGTTTTCTATTATTTAAATAGATATAAGAGCCGAACAGGCAATGAAGTATTTAAAAACCACAGTCAACCAAAATACAATACAATTACAAATATAAATAAAAAGCAAGGTATATGACATCTCAAACATAAAAAGGTTAACAACAGGGCTACCGTCTTGAAACGTTCAATGGAAAATATGCCGCTGGATGTTTCAACCAGGTTCTAGGATGCACCAAACCTCTGACACTCTTACCCTAATATCATCCCAATAAAACGATTTAAGTAAAGAAATCACCGCCAGGCTATATCTCCTACCACTAGTCTATATTAATAAGCGATATAAGTATAACACGATGATGATCATGTACATATGACTATTATACAACAAAGTAGAAAGCCAAACAAGTAAGTACTCAGTGACTTGGCAGAAGCTTGTTTTAAATGTTAATCACGTCTATCTTAGTCTAGATCATCTGCGACGCTTGCTTGTTTTCAAGACATACGTCTAGATAAGTCCTCATGAACAAAGTTTGATTTCTGCCGATACACTGGTACGGTTTCTGATTGGCTGAGACAGGAACACCTGCTATCCAAGATATACAGACTGGCAGAAAGACATTAAATAAACAAAGAGAGAAAGTTCATCAGTATATCGACGAACTAAATGCTGCTGGTCAGAAATACTTTAATAAAAAAAACATAATTACGGTCACGTGGTTCTAGTTTCAATTTTGTTTCTGCACAAGCTGTCAAGACGTTTGTATTTACAATCAAGCATCGGAGATGATCAAGACTATGTCTATCTGTAATTTCCTGTGTGATATCCACGCGGTTTTAACAGCTTATATCTGTCTCGCTCCCAGTTCAAACAGAGAAATGTTTGAGCTCATGGGAGATACTGGGGAAATGCTTATCTGTTCTTATTAATTTCAGAATAACGACATTATATATGTCTGCGTATGGTTACATTATGACAAGGACGCAATGATCATAACATTGATATTGCAGTTTACTGAAACTGTAATCGACTGGGGACATGTGAATGAGATATCCTAGATGCTCAATATATCTTCTAACTTTATTTAAATGACATGGTACGACACATACAACATCGAAACAATAATAATACTCGGACATAAACTGTGATCATCTCTAGTCAACACAAGACAACATTAAAGTAGCTATCCCACCAACAACAGCCACATTTTACAACATATGTACATCGTTTCTTTACCTTCTGACAACGATGTATATATATAATTGACCTATTTTGAGAATCCAAACTCTATAGACACAGTATAAATGGCTTTAACTAGCCAGATCTTTAACTAGCCAGATAAAACCCCAAAACTGCAGCGTCGAATTAAGAGTTACCAACACCTAATTCATTTTGCGCATATTCAATCACGGGTATTTTAAAACCGCTGAATAAACCTATACTTTTAATCGAAACATATACATTATTATATGACCTGAACACCTGGCTCGAGTTTGATAAACGGTTTTGTAATGCAATTGTGCCGTTATTTGGCGGGTTAGTTTCTTTCAGCATTAACAGAAAAGTAATACTTTATAACGAAATGTTCCACTTTGAAACCACACAGATTGGATTTGAAGATATAAATGGACAGTAAGTAATAGGGTCCACTTTTTACAACCGCCACACAGCATTAAACTAACGCTAGTGTGAATGTTAATTAATACCCCATTCGAAGAAACGAGCCCAATCACGTTAGACTCGGTTTTATTTAAACTGTTCAAGAGATGTTATATTAGATGCATCAACCCTTACGCCCACTTGCACCTGTTAAAGTCGTTTTTTGGACTTGGACTTACCTTGAAAATAAGGCACATGTTTTTAAATTTGTATGTTTGATGTTATTTTTTATCTTCGGAAAAGCTTGCATTTGGCCTATGGGAAAGTAATTAGTGTACCGCAACCTAAACAGCACTTAATAAATGCCGGTAAATAAGTACATATTGAAAGGGAGATCACTTACTTGGAAACAAAGAACACAAACAACGTAGAAAAGATTCGGTTTTATTAAATCTGTTCATGACAGGTAATACAAGATACAACATCTCCCTCGCACCCTAACATCGGTATATGCGGCATACTACTTATGTACAGCCACACAAATTGGACTCCCAAAAAGACAGTAAGTAATGACACTACTGATGTTTAACAACGGCCACACAACACTAAACATATGAATTTCTGAAAAGGGAATTCTTTGCAAACAACGTACACACGTAATAGTGAAAAGTAGGAGACTCGGTTTAACTGAATCTTTTCATGAGAGGTAATATAAGGTGCATTACCTCTAACCCCACCTCGACCACAAGCGTCTTAATCCGTATTCTCCTTTTAAGTCATATGACATAATATATAGCACCTTATATTACCTCTCATGAAAAGATTCAGTTAAACCGAGTCTCCTACTTTTCAGAAATGCATATGTTTAGTGTTGTTTCACCTCTAAGCCCTTGCGCTTTAGAGCTGCAGAACGGGTATCTTACATCCTTCACCTCTAAGCATTGTTCGTGCATCTGTGAACGTTTCAGACATGTTAGGACACAGTTAACACGGTTATTCAGAAATCCCGTCTGTGTATGTATAGTTACTTCAAGCTATCTTCATATTGCAGGAATTAGCTGAAATTTTACTTGATACCATGTTTAACTAAAAATTAACTATATTTTCAAAACCAGTACAGGTATAAGTATAACTTTAGCTTTCGTTTTTACAGCTATTGGCTTGTAAGACAAACACACATATCAATGAAGACAGACTACTTTGAAACAAATGTCAACATTAAAGCGAGAGACTGTTACTTTTCCTGGAAAATCAAAATTTTGACGGGTAACCCTTAGTTTGATTTTATTATTTTCTCAAAAATTATTTCTTAAAGATCATTTTTATGCTGTATTCAGATGTAGAGATGCCTTTTCATGTATATTTGAAAGTTTCAGACATAGCTTAGCGCAAAAGACCAGGAAAATGAAAAATCCCTATCACTACTGTAGATTTTCAAAATATTAAAGAATTTCGACCAATACCCTAGGTCACTAAAACTTGAATACTTTAAAAACCAATAAGATAGATAGATAGATAGATAGATAGATACTTTTATTGACTTAAACTATTACAGTTTTTCATCATTACAAATATATGATAATTATAATATACACACACGTGACAGATATTAACATTGCAAATACAACAAAATAATCACTAAGTTTTTTTTGTTTCATACATATTTAAACAATCAAAAACATACATATATTATGGTATGTCAATGATAAACGAGGATGTTCTAAAATAAGATATCTAGTGTTTTTTTTGTTTTTGTTTTTAGTCTGTTAAAATGGATGTAGATAGCCTTAATACAAGTGCATCGGAAATGAATTTACTTAATCTAAGAATAATCTTTTTGTTTAATGACTGCAACAATTCTACAAATTTAAACATATAAGCATGGAATCAAAATGTTAGCACTTTTCAGCATGTAATTGATTTATATACATTTTCAATTATTACTGAGGTGATCATTAGAAAAAAAATTCACCTTAAGGACTCACACCACTATTATCTCCCTTGAATACTCGTGCCCTACAAATCCCACTAAATCTACAGCATTTAAGGAAGAGATCACAGAAAAATGCATGTTGATATAAGATTTCTAGCTAATTCTGCATCATTTTACGGGGCCTGGGGTTTACGGGGCCTGGGTTGTATTTTTGTCTAAATTTGATAGGTGTGACATGAAATGAAAAAAAGTTCAATCTGGTAAATATTTGTTAAATGTGTTTTAAATTGCAGATATTGGATCAATGAAAAATTTAAGCATAAATACATGTTGTAAAATCTGATTATCTCTATGCCACGAACAAAAACATTACAATGGGACCCTATGGAAAATTAATTGTGGTGTGAGACGTTAACGTTAGTTATTATTGTGTTCTGAGTAAGTTATTACTGTGTTCTGAGTTAGTTATAATATTCTGCGATTATGAATAATTTTGCACTGAGAAATCCCGATCTTTCACGCATAGAAATGTAATAAAAACAGAATTCACTGAACTCGGTCATCCCAAATACGCAATCATTAAACACAAAATACTCGTACAAGGATAAACAGCGCCAAGTATGCGAAACCACAAACATAAACATACAATTAAATGCACTAACAATCCTGCTCATTCCCGCTATCAAAATAGTCAGAAAACAAATATTCAACAAACGAAATAATCAAGGATAAATAGAGCTAAGTATGCGAAACCACAACATACCTCTAACAAGCCAGATATAATTAATAGGCTATTTTGATACGCTATTTATTAATAACAAGAGGCTCAATAGAACCTGTATCGCTATACTTGCTGTACACATTTGGTGGAATTCAAATGAAAACAAAACATTCATGTTCCAAACAAGAGGGCCGGTTTGGTCCTGAATTGTTCACCTGATGATCTTCGCAAAGGTCAAACAAGCTTATAATTTCATAGCAGAATGTGATCACTCATTCGATGGCGCGCCATCGCAAATTATCGTTCAGGCCCAATAGGCGTATACATGGCTGTATTGTGGGTATATCTATGGTTTCCAAGTCATGACCCAGGGGGCTATGGTCCTAGGGTTGGGGATGTACCCCAGGGCTAATGTTGGTTGGATGGTTGTATGTTGGTTGGATGGTTGTATACGTATGTTCATGCCTAATAAGTTTAGATATGGTTATAGGATGTGGATCTCAACAGTTTTTAAGTATGACTATGTTTCAAGGGATTGGGACACCCCACTTGGTAGATGTTAGTTGGATGGTTGTATCCGTCTGTTCATGACCAGTAAGTGTATACATGGTAATAGGGTGGGATCTCAACGGTTTTCAGTTATGATCCAGGTGCTATGTCCGCAGGGGTGGGGACGGACCACGGGCCAGATGCTGGTTGGATGGTTGTATCCGTTTGCTCATGCGCATTAAGTGTATACTAGTATTTGGTTCTAGGGCGGGGATCTCAACAGTTTCCAAGTTATGATCCAGGGACTATGTCTGTCCCCAGAGGTGAGGACGGACCCCAGTGCAGATGATGGTTGGATGGTTGTATCCATCTGTTTATGCCCAATAAGTATATATGGTTCTAGGGTCGGAATCTCAGTAGTTTTTAAGTTATGATCCAGGATCTATGTTCCTAGGGATTGGGACACACCTCTGGGCAGATGCTGGTTGGATGGTTGTATCCTTCTGTTCATGACCAGTAAGTGTATGCATGGTTATAGGTTGGAATTTCAACGGTTTCCAGTTACGATCCAGGGGCTTTGTCACCAGGGGTGGGGAAGGACCTCGGGGCAGATGCTGGTTGGATGGCTGTATCCGTTTGTTCATGCATAGCAAGTGTATATATGGTTCTAGGGTGGGGATCTCAACCGTTTCCAAGTTATGATCCAGGGGCTATGTCCCCAGGGGTGGGGACGGACCCCGAGGCAGATGCTGGTTGGATGGTTGTATCAGTATGTTCATGCCCAGTAAGTGTATGTATGGTTCTAGGGTGGGGGTATTAACAGTTTCCAAGTTATTACCTTGGGGTTATGCCCCAGGGGTGGAGATAAACCCCAGGCCCAATGCTTGTTGGATGGTTGTATCCGTTGTTCATGCCCACTAAGTGTATACATGGTTATAGGGCGGGGATTTCAACGGTTTCCAAGTTATGACCCAGGGGCTATGTCCTAAGGGACTGGGACACTCAATGCTAATTGGCTTAGTGTATCCGTCTGATCATGCCCAGTAAGTGCATAACTGTGGTTTCGGAGAAGAAAATCATTTAAGATGTTTCCCTATATAAGCCAATGTAAAACAAGTGACAGCTGGGGTAGGGCCAAATTTGACCCCATGGTCTCGAGTTGAACACACTTGATAGAATACCATAAGCTTATGGTACAGGCAAAGTATTGGCCCTCTAGCTCATGAAGTTCCAGAAAAGAAGAATTTTAAAAAAGATTTTCCTTTGTAACTCTATGTATAACTGTAACACGGGAGCGGGTCATAACGGCGGTCACAACCTGACTTTTATGGTGACGTAATTTACAAATTTTCATGATCACTTTCATACTATCTTTCTTAAACTTGTTAAAAGGTTTATCAAAAGAGGTTAGGACCCTATCATTTTGCAACGCACTGCATGCTTGGTGGTGGGCCCATTTACAGTTCGTCACTATGCTTTCCTCTTTAATTGTGCGATGACCGTACAGGTTGTGGACCCCATGATGACGTCTACATAAAGCCCAAAAGGGTGGTGACGTTTGATGCTTGTCTGTAATCTTGTCTTGTCGTGCTCTTAATGGTGTGTTCTCTTGTTGCTCTGGCTTCTGCCAAGTCATTGAGTACCTTCTTTGTGGCTTTCTAGGCTATTGTTTTTTTGTATTTATATATACACGAGCATCTATGTGTTTTACTTATATTGCCTATTAATGCTGCCTTGTTGGTTAAAGAATAGGGCGGGGATTTCTTTATTTACACTGTCCCGTTTTATTGGGTTGTCGGTAGGGTAAGTACTAGTTCAGCATTTGAACGTTGTTACAGTTGACGTCTCCGACTGACTGTATGTACAACGTTCAGCGCAAGCGTATAGTAAAAATCGAGGATTATCGATAGGTCTTCATTTTGACGCGTAATTTATATTTCAATCTATATGTTATGTTAAAATAATGAACTATAATCACTCAAAAACAGATTTATTAAACATAATATGTGAAAAATGTTGTACGATATACAGTATAAATGTATTAAATTGCTAGTTTTGTTCTCATACATTTACTTTTATTATCAAATCTCGACATCAATATCACGTGACTAAACGGTGTTAATTGATTGTTATCTACCCGTGTAATTTGGCAACTCCCCAACAGTTCATACCGCCCCAACTGCAAAACGCTCACTGCCGTAATAGTGTGTGTTACACTGCCGTAATAGTGTGTGTTACCCTTTGATTTTTACATTGTGTATGAAATAATATTGGCATTCATATCTCGGCCCAATTATAAAAGAATAACTTACATTATCATCACAAATGGCGTATTTAATAGCATATGCTGCCAAAAATCCACTGCAAAGCACAGAAAAGTGGAGGTCATGTAAGGGGCGGTTGGGGCGGATAAGTATAAGAAAGAACTTGAATGAATGCAATGCTCCCTTTAAAAACAAACACGGAGATGCCAAAATATTGTATTCATACACTCATTTCAATATAATCAACAAAAAAACCCAACTGACAATGTTAACATGAAAATGCTTGAAATAAGTAATAAATAGATCAAGAATGTTTTATACTGAATAAAACAAATGGCACTTTAAACCCAAGACATTGCTACTTAAATTGGTAATTTATTTATGTTGGAAAGTAGCAGATCTATATTAATGATATTATTATTAAAAGGACAAATGACAAGCTTGCTGATCAGACTTTCCCACATGTAAACAAATAAAAATGTGTGTATTCATAAAGATCACATTTTATTATATATTTAGTTACACATGTATTGAGCCCCATCACTGTTTCCCAATCACTGATATGTTTCACTGCTGGTGCTACCTTTTAAATGTAAAAAACACTTTCTTTTTTTAAATCCGATTGAATGTGCATCATTAGATTAATTTAAACTTATTTACTTTACATCGATCGTAATGAAAGCTCTCTGAACTTATTTTAATCACTCTAGATGTATTCCTGGGTAAAACCAGTACGTAACAATGCATATAAGGTGTCTTGCTCAGGGACACAACACATACATGTATAGTCATGGCGAGGATCAAATTAACCCACAACTTTTCAATAATGGTTCCGAAGCTCTACCACTTGACCACAGTGCTCCAAATTGACTTAAGAAATGATTGGGAAAAGAGTACCGGTATGAAAGGAGACATTTTGGAAGTTTTGAAAAATCTGTCGGTGAATTATTTTATTTGAATTAAGCTTTTTACCATAATTCACTGAATCTGTCAATTATCAGGAATTGTGATCATTTTGACATGTCCTAATTTTTTCAAAAGCCTTTTTTTTATCATTAAATTGCAAATCTCTTAACAAAGATAATGAGTCAGAGATTATTGAAGTCCATCAAGTATTTTAAAAATTATAGTGAGTTACAGTGAATTTTTCTTCATGAACTATTAAAATTCACAAATTATTCATGAACAACATGCAAAAAAGCCACCTTCAAAATTGCTAAAGTTGTTAAAACTCTTCAGGAACAGCTATGTTCATGAAAACAAAAGCTCACAAAAGTTTAGATTGATCCCACTTACCAAAGGTATTTAAAAAGTTACTTTTCCAACGCCATTTACAAAAGCTCACAAAAGGCTAGATTGATTCCCACCTACTGTATATTATCAGACTTTAATTGCAATTCAAAAAGGGATGATTGCTGTAGAAGCCACTGAGAATGCCAGTTATATTTTCAATAGGGCTGCACTTTTAGTTCCTGCTGGGATCAGGTGGAATCCCACTGCGACAAACGTGAATCCTGCCAAAAATCATGCTGGGGCAAACTGGGGTCCCACACAAAAATCCCACTGGGACCAAGTAGGAATCCACTGTAAATCCCACTGGAATATAGTGTTGTTGACATTGCCTAACAAATATTTTTTCTGCATGAGTTTCCAGGTTGTGGGTATATAATAAAAAGAATATGTGTTTGTTTTGAAGTGAGAATTAAAAACTTAGTGATGAAATTAAATCCTATGTTCACTACAAACCAACAAATATTCTTCATATCTTTTCATTGTGTGTATGGTATATATGTGTGTAAAGAACAAAAACATGTTACATTTAAAACTAAGGCCAGTTTTTTAATTTATTGGTTTACGGGAATTTTTTCAAAAATTTGCAGTAGTAAGGACAAAATAAAAATAAAATTAACATCAGCATTTATATATACTCTGTAAAAAAAGTTTTGGACCATGGCAGTGTTCGAACCCGTACAATCATCGCTGAACCATGACATTCGGCCATAACCCTTATTATCTCAGTTGATAAGTCACAATAGATCAACAATCAACAATAATTATCGTTTACATTGAAAGTTTGCGAAAAATTATTAAATCTTTTTATTGGTTACTCGAATGTGTCCGTAACTGTTACTTTTTATGGACTTTGCAACGTTTTTTACAGACCCTTTGTGTGTTCGCGATATTTTGTTAAAATCAAATCTTGTTTGGAATTTAATGTTTCTGGTACCAAAGGAACCGGGTAGGGTAGACCTTGGTTACTAAAAAAAGAGACTTAAATTCTGTCCAATACTGTTTTATTTTTATATGACTTTATATACCCTGGTCCAAAACTTTTTTACTGAGTATATATAATGAGTCCATAATAAAATCAAAAATAAAAGTAACTTTTTGAGACATTTTTTTTTGGAAGACAACAACAGAAGAACTCTTGATGTTTTTTTCAAAGTGAATAATTACATCAAAACTGTGTGAACAAAGTATAAAGTTTAAAACCGTTTGGTTTACTTATCTTCTGATTTGCTAACAGTCTATTAAATCATTTTAGAATTATTTTATTCTTAGAATTTTGTGATTCTTGGTTTCAAGAAACTTATTACTCAATACTTAATCTGTTTGTCACAGCAATTAAAACGCTCATTCAGTTCTGAGAACACACTGAGTTGCATCATGACGTGATGTCATAATACCAGGGTGTGATGTCATGATAGAAACAACCAAATCAAAATATGAATGTTGTTGAATGTTGTTTAACGGCTCATCAACACAGTATAGGTTATTTAGAGCCGCCCCAGAGAGAGGGGAATGATACATAGGAATCCGGGAACCTGCCCTACTCTTATTATCGAATAGATTCCTATGGTTCTTTAACGTGATCGGAGATAGACCCGATACACGGGACCGCCCGGTTTACGTCCCCATCCGACGGACGAGGCTAAGGGAAAGTGTCTTGCCCAAGAACACACCGATGGAACTCAGTGGCACCACAGAGGATTGAACCAGGGGCCTCCGGTTACAAATCCGCCGCGCTACCGACTGCACCACGCCAGCCCTCAAATCAAAATATGAATGAAGCATTCTGATTGGTTCAGTGATAAAAACTTGACCAATGAAACCAGTTAATTTAAAGCTCATTACATTCTCAGAACAAACTGAGTTTTACTGGACATTGAGTAATGAGGTTCTTGAAACCCAGAAACACAAAATTCTAAAAATAAAATAATTCTAAAATGATTTAATAGACCGTTTTTAATGGTACGAAAATATATGGGTAACAAACTTCCCTGAACAAATTCTTCACTATGATTACACTCGAAGTCGGAAAGGAAATAAAAATAAAATCAGGATTTAAACCAACAAATAAAAAACTCTGACCTAACCCGCCAAATAATGACAACACTACACTACAAAACCGTTTATCAAAACTCAATCTATTCAGGTGTTCGGTCATATAATAATGTATGTGCCAATTAAAAGTATAGGTTCATTCACAGTAGGGCTGTATTCATTGATGGAAACAATGGATACACTTTTCAGGAAATGAACAGAAAAATGTACAACAAAAATAAACAGTTATATTTTGGGGTTTCCTCACCATGCTCACGAAAACTAGTTAAACCGGAAATAGGTCGCTGTGAAGTGTTTTCCCTAAACATGTCCGACAGGCATGTAGGCACGGATGGTATCCGTTGTCTTGTAAGTTTCTTTTCTGTTTTTTAATAAACTTCTCTAGAAACAATTTTAAATAAAAACAAAACTTTTAACCTGAATTGAAACCGCGATTGCTTTGCTGACACAAGCAAATAAATTTATGTAAAAAAGGGTAATTTATTGTTATTTTGACCAATTAACAATTTCAAATGCCTAGTGTTAGGTAGAAAAGATCAAGCAAACTACCATAGATATACTGATAAAAATAAGTTTAGCAAGTAAATAACATATAAATCCTGTGGATCAGATTCTAGGATATGTGTAGAAGCAGTCATGGGCAATATAACTTACATAATTATCAGTTGTATTAAGGTAATAAGTCTCAAAAGAAATATGCGAAAACAATAGCAACATGCGGTAATCTACATGTTTCACAGAAATTATGATTTCACTCTTTTTCAATGTAAAGGGAGGTAATTTCACAAATGGTAAACTTTTGATTGTATAACTTGATAACAGTTACTTTGTATTATAAGCTCTACTGATAGGTTTTTGATAGCTAGATCAGCATTCCTGTGAAGTTTCATGAAAAGTCCGTCAACTAGTTTCAGAGGAGTAGTCGCTACAAGTTTTCATTATATAACTCTATGTAAACAAAGATGGCCGCTGGCGGCCATGTTTAACGTCGCATCAAAATAATTTTCGACAAGGATCAACAGCTTTCCATACTGATCATTTTAGAATAAGTCCCATATCAATATCACTTACAGTTTTCAAGAAGTACTCGCTACAAACTTGTTTTTTGAAAATCTATTTTTAGCTGTGGTGGCCATCTTGAATTTTCGACCAACCTGAAATGTTCCTAGGATCATTTAGACATCAAGAGCAACATTCCTGTGAAGTTTCATGGAAATCCGTTGAGTAGTTTCAGAGGAGTAGTCGCTACAAGTTTTTACTAAATAACTCAATGTAAACAAAGATGGCCGCTGGCAGCCATGTTTAACGTCAAATCAAAACCATTTTCGACAAGGAATAACATCATGTCATTTTGATCATTTTAGAAAAAGTCCCATATCAATATCACTTAGAGTTTTCAAGAAGTAGTCGCTACAAACTTGTTTTTTAAAATCTATTTTTAGATTTGGCGGCCATCTTGCATTTCACATCAACATGAATTTTTGCTAGGATCAACTAGACTTCATGAGCAACATTTCTGTAAAGTTTCATGACAATCCATTCAGTAGTTCCAGAGGAGTAGTCGCTACAAAAAGAAGTTTACGGACAGACAGATTGACGACGGACACCGCACCACGGCATATGCTCTTCTGATTTCTGATCAGTAGAGCTAAAAATAGGTTTTGGGTTTTTCCAATTACGACACGCTTTGCGCAATTGGAAATCAGTGGACGCTTATTAAAATACAGTTGAAGTTATGTCAGTCGTAAGATGATGGCAAGATATGTTGCTTATATTGTTAACATGTCGATATAATGTTTGAAAAACGAGTAAAAGATATTAATCTTGTTTTTTGTTACTTTAAATCCAAACTGGTATACACATATAAATTTAAAAAAACAAAAACATTTTTTATCGGGATTTATTTTCCCTCATATATTTAAATTTTAATCAAAACATTTTTTTTTCTCGGTAAAGTAAATATTGCATCCCAGTGACTGAGGGTGACAGTGGATATTGTCAACCTTCGGAAACATAATGTCAACCTCGGCTTCACCTCGGTTGACATTATTTTCCTCAGGTTGACAATATACACCGTCACCCTTACTGGGATTCAATATTTATTTAATGTTTAATCTTGCTCTTTACCTTATTTGTATTTTTAAATGTGAAATAGTATGTTTAATGGGAGATATATATTATTTCAGCTAGATGTAAGGCTTGCTAAACTTAATTTTATTCAGTATATATAGATTTGTTTCAAACAGTACAATTGTTCTGATATGTTACATGTTTCATCGTTTTTCCTTCAATATATCGATATGGTGGATATGTTTCACATCCTTTAATGACATCCCTAATTCACTGGTTCTTAACATACCCATGAGGCCAAATACAATTATGTGCATGGCTCCAGTTTCCCGACCCCACCGGGCACGACCATTTTTGACCCTGGTGACTTCATTTGAACAAAATTGATAGTCTAGCCATTGGCGGTCATTTTAAAAAAAACAACTGTCAAAATCTGTCCAGCGGTTCTTGACAAAAAAATTAAGGTTTCGACGATGTTTGGTAATGGCGGCCATCTTGGATGTCGCGCAGACCTAATTTTAGCAAATCTAAAAAGTATTCATCTAAGTATCATCCATAGTGACACACCTAAATGAGAAACACAGTCCTTCGGGACAGAAGCTCAACTTTCGAGGCCTTGTCTATCTACTGGGAAACTAATTTGAAAGGCGTAATTGTCAATCTCATTAAAATCAAATCCTAATTACGCCTTGATACTCTCCGCTTCTAGTGTAGAGTATCGTAGCGTGATAAAGGGTCTAATTTGAATGAGACTGGCATAATTGCCTAACAGATACTTGTAATATATACCGGGTAATGAACAATTGAAATTTAAAAAAGACAAATAAGCTTACATACAAAACTGTAGCATATTTTAAAAAAATAAAAGGGGCCATAATTCTGTTAAAATAAAAGCAATAGTTGTAGAACCTGATTGTATGATGTTGTCTTATGATGCTGAATACATTTGTGAAGTTTCAAATATATGAAGTTTTTTCGGAGATACAATTTTATGTCATGAATACAAGATACAAATAATAACAAAGTTTCAAAACTCTAGTGCATGCAGTTCCTGAGAAAGTGACCGGAATGAAAAACTTTAAGCTAGTTTAAGGTAAAACTATTAAGTTACAGTATCAACCCTTTGCTTGGAAATCTATTGTTATGTTGCGATGTACTACAGTACAGTACCCAAAACATAAACATAACCAAAGTTTTAAAGGTGTACTGGTCGGGGGCCACTTTCCGTCACTTATGTAAACATAAAACTAATTTTTCAGTATGTATCTTGACAATTTTTACTCTACTTTCTATTAGGGTACCTCTTCCTGGAAATTTGACACCAAACTAATTTGTTTTATATAAACAAGAGCATCAAGAATTGCAGCAACCGGTCCTGTGGGGACTATAGGTTTGCACCGTATGTGCGTCCTTCCGAAATGCTGCCCGGGCCATTTTTTCAATACTATAAGACTTTGAGATACCAAACTTGGTATGTGGATACGTATACATCTTGAGATAGCGGTATGTCGCGTACCAAAATAAGGTCACTGTGACCTCTGTCATAGAAAATGCTTGTCCGGACCGTTTTTTCAATACTATAACACTTAGAGATACCAAACTTGGTATGTGAATACATCTTGCGATAGCGGTGTGTCGCGTACCAAAATAAGGTCATTGTGACCTTGACGTTGATATTTGACCTCCATCATAGAAAATGTCAGGAAAATGTTTGTCTGGGCCGGTTGGGGACTATGGATTGCCGGGACTAATTATCTAAGTGGCACGTGACCTTTGTATAAATAGACTAAAACAGAGAAATCATTTTGTTTACATGCCCAGTTTCTGTCATGTTTTTTATCGAGTGATAGATCCAACTGGGTCATGATGCAGTTAAATTTTATGAATTAAAAACATATTTGCAAGTCTATTGAACAATTTCATTGAAAAAATGGTATGTTTGCATTGTTCCACCATACACCACGATCGTTATGACAATGCACCTGGTAACGTCAATGTACGTCAATGTAATATTTTTCATGACGTCAATTTACGCTATAACAATGGGTAACTCTTTGTAAATCAAACAGTTGCCTCTCTTTGGTTAAAATATATTATCATGGTATATTTAAACTGTGTCCGCTGTGTGATAAAAATATGACCTTATAACAATTTTAATTTTTTATTAATTTATTACCGGGTATGCGGCAGTATGCGCGTGCATCCCCAACGCCATATAAGGAAGTAAGCACACTTTTCGGAGAAAGCCCTTTTTATTTTTGTAACGCTTACATGTATTTACATTTTGGTTGTTTCTTCTGGTTACAATCTTCAGTGCTAAATGACTGTCAATAAATAACATTGTGTAAGTAATTTGCAGTGTAAAAACAGTTTTTAAATGAGAAAGACTAAAACTGGGCTTGGATGGAAACTGGCCCCTAACCAGTAGTACATACTGTTTGTGGGAAAGTGTCCTAAATGCAAAACTTGAATGTTGACACTGCCATCACTGCTGCCTCTGTCGGAAAAACAACACCTATATTTCTTCAAAAAAAACAAGTGAGATAATTCAGTTTCATCGACTTATTAATATGTACATGCAGTGTTTTTTTATGCCTAGTTTGGGCAATGCCAAAAAGTATCATTTTTTCGCAATTATATGGATAATCCAAAAAATTCACAATCTGAAAAATAAATACAGACCAGTAAGGATAATAATCTTAATATAAGCTGTTGTCAAAACTAATCTGTATTTACCAAAAACAAAACTTAAAACCAAGGGATATTAAACTGTGAAAATAAAAGTGAAAAAAGTTTCTTTTTCTTTTGTTATAATATTTCACAATTTTCAAAATTTCTAAAAAAATGCCACTATTTTTCACAATGGCACAGGCACAAAACACATAAAAAAAACACTGACATGTTAGTTATTGCTATTTTAGAAATGTTTGTCCTCCCATGTTTACAAGCCAAACACAACATTGGACAGTCTTGCTGATGTTCAATTATTTCATTTATATAAAAAAAAATGTATGTACAGCTCAGTATGTGCGCTAGGATCTCCACCAGGACGTTAACCTGAATCTCTTTTCTCGAAAGAAAAGCATGCTTGCTTGCACTATAGAGATGCGTCCCTAACCGCACAAACCAAGTATACAACAAGAGGCTCAAGAGAGCCTGTATCGCTCTACTTGCTATATGGAGTCTTTGCTGGGGAACACAACAACAACATGTGCAACTAGCCTTACTAGGCTTGGTATTGATCATTCCTGCCTAGTTTCACAGAAATCCAGGAACAAGAGGTCAATGACCTTGAAGATCAGCATTCCTGTGAAGTTTCATGAAAATCTGTCAAGTAGTTTCAGAGGAGTAGTCGCTACAACTTTTTACTATACAATGCTTGTAAAGTGTACAAAGATGACTGAGCCGGCAGCCATGTCTAACATCGAATCAAAATGATTTTCAACAAGGACCAACATTATGTCATGCTGATCATTTTAGAAAAAGTCCCATATCAATATCACTTATAGTTTTCAAGAAGTAGTTGCTACAAATTTGTTTTTTAAAAATCTCTTTTTAGCCGTTGCGGCATCTTGAATTTCTTGCCAACCGGAAATTGTACTAGGATCAACTATATATCAAGAGCAACATTCCTGTGAAGTTTCATGAAAATTTGTCAGACTCAAGTAGTTTCAGAGGAGTAGTCGCTACACGCTTTTACTACATAACTAGTCTATGTAAACAAAGATGTCCGCTGGAGGCCATATTTAATGTTGAATCAAAATAATTTTCGACAAAGATCAACATCATGTCATGCTGATCATTTTAGAAAAAGTCCCATACCAATATCACTTATAACTTTCACGAAGTAGTCGCTACAAACTTTTTTTTTAAACAAAGATGTCTGCTGGTAGCCATGTTTAACGTTGAATCAAAACGATTTTCGTCAATCATGTCATTCTGATCATTTTAGAAAAAGACCCATATCAATATACCCTAAGTTTGGTTGAATTCCATTCAGCGGTTTAGGAGGAGATGCGGTAACGGACAGACAGGCTGACAGACAGACGGAGGCGATTTTAATATACCGTGTGTTTTTCAAAAACTTGGGTATAATGAGAAAATATAAAATTATTCGAAAATCACATGAAAAAATCAAAACGAGATTGTTAGGTCGGTAAACTTCCGGTTCGCTTTTGATTCGCGGACGCAGCGGTGTCGAAGTAAATCGATTGATTATGAATAAACCAGGGATCACTCTAAATAATCTATATTGTGTTGATGAGCAGTTTAAAAAAAATCAATTATCAGCCAATGAAGCCACTCCCATTCACTACGACGTGGTAAAGTGAAACAATGGCGATTCAAACAAATTTGTAAACAAGTAGGACAATTAAACAACTAGATTTTGATCAGAACCTGATCAAACGGGCTTTTCTTTCTTAATGACGTCATAAAGTCACAACTGTCAAAGTTGTCTAAGATGTGATTTATAACGAAAACAACTTCGAGCATGCAATCAGTTGAAAAATCGAATTTCTGAATATTGTGACGTCATGACTTGATGGCGTCAGGATAGTGTATGATGTTCTTGCTAACCAGACTCAGAACTCTACAATCTGTGAAAGTTTTGTTCAAATCCGATCATAAATAAACTCCATTCAATTAAACCGTTACTCGGGGAATAGCGTTCTTCTACTAGACCCATTCGTCGAGAGGAAGTTATCCTAGCCCGGTGCATGATAGGGCATACACGTTATACTCATTCATATTTATTACAAGGTGAGCAATTACCAGAATGTATACCCTGCTTTGCACCGTTAACGGTCAAACACATCTTATTGGAATGTGTAGACTTTGATCCTATGCGTCAAAGGTACTACAATGTTAATACTATGTAAGAGTTATTTGATACTGTAGATTTTAGTCTTGTTTTAGATTTCCTAAAAGAGATCAGACTATATAAATCATTATAATGTGTTCTTATATATATTTACTTGTTTATATGGGCATTTGTTGATTTACATACATAGTTTATATTACACCTTATCATCCCTAATTTATTTTTTTAATAGTTTTATCTTTATATATTTACACTAATTTTGAAATAATACTTCATTTTTCATCAATTTTTGCGCACAATATGACCTATTTATGTGTCGACATGCCGTAAAACACCATTCATTCATTCATTCCGATCATAAATGGAGAAGATATATAGCCATAAGAATGGGTGGAACTCAAAAGTAGTCCTAGGTAAACTATTGAGTAAGTTACTGTGAAGCATAGGGCTGGTATGTATTGAATGTTGTTTCCCTTTATTCCTGAAACATTTATCTTGCTTCTAGTGAAAACCACATCAGATGGATATGCTGCACTACTTTTTGTGAAGCACAGATTGAAGTGTACCTCAGAATTCAAAAAGAAGGTGGTTACTTTCAGTTTGGAAAATATTTTAGAAAAAAAGCAAGTCACGCCATCATCTAAGGCCCATTTTTGTGTTGCACTGGGCCTGACTAATACCACATTAGGATTGGATATTTTCGTGTAGGTATATATTAACTGACTTATGTAAAAATAATCGTGGTCTAGGTCTGTCTGGTATAGTTCTTGAAAATAAAGTAGACTAAATGGTTTATTTGGATGCGTGTTATTTATTAAATGCCAATACAGCTTTAATGTAACCCAATGAAAATGCAATAAACAAAATAACCCCCATTCTCAACATCTGGTACACTGCTTCGCAGCAATATTCGAATGTAAATCGAAGGTTTCCATATTGGGTACGTCATCGCGCCTTAGATTCCCGCCAAAACAAATTTGCATTCAAAATCAAAGTTATCATCCAAATTTTGTAATGTCGTTTAGCTATTTGCTCCATCAATAGTATATATACAAGAAAGCAGTGATAAAACATTCATCTGTATTGTAAATAACAAACATGCAACGCAAATCATCAACGACAAGTGTGGACGACGGTCATATTGTTTATATAATATGAACAAACAGCTTAGCAACAGTGCACTATTTTCTGTGCCGTTGCCTTCCGGTTAACAAAACTTCAATATTTTGAACATATCGAAGCGTCTTGATACACACGGGATTGGGTGAGCGTTCACTATTGAATAACTCCAAATGGTGACGAATGCGACATCATTGTATTTTGGTTCCTATGGCAACCATTTACCAATGTAGCGTTTTGAGTGGACTTTATTTTTGAAAAGTAAATTGAAAGGCCTTACAAATAGTACATATGTTCTTGATAACAATTTCAACCATTACTGAGATATAGGTGGTTATTGGTGTTTACACCTATCGCTTACCTGATTTTCCAAGACTTGGTCAATGACACATAGTGGCACATATATGAGAGCATTGTTGGCGCTAGCTGGTTCGGTTTTCGAAATATACTTAGAAGTTTCTATTTTTGCCTGTTTAAAATTAAACCAGTATGGCCGCCATATTTGATGGTCATCAACACCTTTTTACACACGATCGATAGAAGATGATGAAAACATGATTGTGGTAAAGTTTCAAAATGGTCATGCAATAATTGTATTTTTGACGATTTTTTCCAGTTTTTAAGCGTCTCCGACGCCATCACGTTATGACCCCGCATGACCTTCTTGCACAACTAGACCATGACCTTTACAATCTGTGAAGCTTCATTCAAATCCGACCATAAATGTCTGAGATCTAGCGATAACAAGATTTTCATCATGACGTCACTGGCGGCCATCTTGGATGACGTCATGACCCCAAAAGCTTCGCGGCACTATTCCAGAATAAGCTCTATCACTGTGTAAACTTTAGAGGCCGTGCGACCAGTCCTACTATGAAAAGTGGCGGTGAGAAAAATAAAGTTAAAATATTGCCGAACAAAAACAATAGGTCTTTCCACTGGAAGGTGGAAAGCCCTTATTATGGCAATTTGAAGGCGTTGTTTGATGAGCAAAGAGATTATCGACGCATGTCGTAATGAATAGGTGTGCATCTGTTTTTATTTCAAAATGCCATATTTGTTATAAAAAAAATAATGCGAGATCAATTACGGAATGGCTTTAAAAAAATAATGCGAGATCAATTACGGAATGGCGTGTTATTGCTTCGACCTTGGCTAATTTCAATAATAATTCGAAGAATTGGCATCTCAAAAAGATAAATAACAGATGAAAAATACTACATGCCAGTTAGATTTAGGCATAAACCGTGCTAATAATTTCCAACACAGAAAAATGACCTTGCTGATTTATCTATGTGAAGATTCAAGAACTAATGCATCTTACTTTTTTTATCTGGTGTAGTCTATAACAAAAGTAAAACTAGAAAAACGTTTTGTTCGACCTAATGCATTTTTTTTATCTGCCTGGGGAGTGCCCTTTTGTAATTACTGCACTAGGAGCATCATGTACTTCTAATTCCATAGGGTCTACCAATATTTAATATTACCTTGTTGGCACCCGGTTCATCTAATTCTCTACTCCATATTCTTCAGTGATGTCTTATCCTCGGGGTATCTCCATCGACAACCCCCTCCCACCGGTGGAGGAAAACACTGATATGTGCATCATAATGGTAACAACCTACAGCTCTCATGCTTCCTAATTTAAGGGAGAGGGCTGGCGTGGCGCAGTCGGTAGCACGGTGTATTTGTAACAGGAGGTCCCGAGTCCATCGGATGGGGACGTAAACCGGGCGGTCCCGTGTATCGGTCTTTCCTCTGAGCACGTTAAAGAACCATAGGAATCTATTCGATAATAAGAGTAGGGCAGGTTCCCGGAGTCCTATGTATCCTTCCCCTCTCTCTGGGGCGGCTCTAAATAACATGTACTATGTTGATGAGCCGTTAAACAACATTCAATTCAATTCATTCCTATTTTAAGGCATTAATTTTCCAATGAAATCATCTAAAAAATTAAAAAAGTGTAGTATTCAACTTAGCACAAAAAAGGCATATTGACACAGCTTAATTTTGGGGCAAGTGACTTTTGATATAAATATTTCCAAAATAATAATATTTCCAGACCCTGTAAGTGTCTGGGGAGTTGAATCAAGTAATTCCAAACTTTAAAAAAAAAAATCCAGGTGGTGTTCTAGTGGAGGGTAAGGAAGGGATTTCCCGGGTGTGGGGTTGGATTTGAGAAGAAAAACTTACTAAGAGTGCGGCGGGGAGTATACTGCAGAATGCCAGGGGGAGTATACTGCAAAATTTCCGGCTTGGGTGGTAAAAGAAACGGTTTTCATGGTGTGGTATTTTGAAGAGAAAAAATCCTGGGGGTTTGGCGTAGGCTAAGTTGGAGTACGGATACAATCGCCAAAGGACACACAATAAATTATATATAAAACATTAAATGCAGTACATAGTAAAAACATTAAAATTAAATGCAGTGTCAGACATGTTGTTTTCAAATTTCAGAATACAGAAATGACTAATACCTCTTGCGCTCGTAGAAAATTGGCGGTAAAACAAAACATTCGCTTTCCGAATCCCGTCGGCAACTCAAATCATTTCCACCACACTTCATCTAGACTCGATAAATGACAATAAAAGTTCAAATACGTTCGTTTTAGTAGAAGGAAGTAAATGTACTGCCACACCGTTTAAATATTTTTAATATCTCGTCAAATCACGCGAAGTTTCGTTGACAGAAAACATTCAATGGTAAAAAAATATGTACATACCTCAGTAGACAGCACATTTATTAATTAAAACATATTTTCACAGCGTCAAACAACATATGTTCTTGAAATCAAAGATTTTTTACAGTGGGATCTCCTCATATTTTGGTCAGTTGTTAACGATAAGGCACTTTAAATCTTTGCACAACGGCTGTTGTGCAAAAATCCCGGGTTTTTCCTATGTGGTGGATCGTGACGTTGTGTGGAGTAAGGCACGAACGATAACTCTACGTCACGTGACGGGACTAGGTAAGTACCAAACCCCTAGAACATGGTTTAAACCCCCAGCGAACATTTTTGCCACTGACCGTTCCAAGGCGGTAGCCCTATTGTCAACCCTTTTGTGTTTGTGACGTCTTATTTGTCCTTTTATTCATCTTTACATTTGTTCTTTATTTCTGTGTGTGTTTGTGGGTGACTGTCGTCCTTGAATGCTGGTTTCCTGTTCGATTGTTATATCTATATTTACTGTTCTGATCTGGCTGTTTTTTTTAACTTGTCTGACCTTTATTGCTATAAACAATCTCGTCAAGTTTTTTAAAGATCAGATCAAAAACCGAGGCCCTATCGTGATAACGATGCAAAATAAAATATAGAATATTTAAGAAAATCAATGGCTCCGGTATTACTAGTCTAATCTTGCTGGTTTTCGAACTTTTCCGAGCTTTCATTAATATTAACATTCTATCCAAGTTTGATAAAGATACGATGAAAATAAAGGCGCAATTGCGTTGACAAGGCAAATATAGCATTTTTTCATTGAATCAGGGGCCATAACTCTGGGGTTTATCATCCGATAATAGTGTTTTTCAACCTCATCCGAGCTTTTATTGATATTAAGACTCTGGCCTAGTTTGGTAAAGACCGGATGTAAAATGAAGGTGCTAGATCTAGTGTTGACAAGGCAAACTGTAGCTCTTTTATTTTCATTTCATCAAGGGCCAAAGCTCTGATATTTAATATCCGTTATTAGTGTTTTTCAACCTCGTCCGATCTTTCAATGATATTAAGACTCTGGTTAAGTTTGGCAACTATCAGATACACAATTTTGGCGCTAGAGTGTTGACAAGGCAAAACATAGCATTTTTTTTTATTCAATCCGATACTGGCGTTTTTCGAACTCCTCCGAGCGCTTATGGATATTAAGACCAGGCCAAGTTTGATAACGTTTGGATGCAAAATGAAGGTGCTAGAGGGTTGACATAAAAAATTAGACGGACGGCTGACGATGGAAGATATACGACGACCGGACGACGGACGGACGAACGACGGACAACATACAATGGCAGTAATAAAACGCAACAAAGTAAGTATTCTGAGACTTAGCAGAAGCCAAATAGAAGTATTCTGTGACTTAACAGCAGTCAAAGTAACACGAGAATAGACCACTAAGGGCACACAAATACAATATTGAAGAGACACAAATTAAACACTACCCCTCCTTTTCAAGGGTGATTAAATTTCATCCTAGGCTCTACAATGTCCCGTCATCGCACACTCGAATAGGAAAGCATGGGTGTGAACTGTGGATGGGTCAACCACTAAGCATGCAGTGCTATGCCAGATGATAGGGTCATGACTCGTTTGATACATTGTCTAATAAGTTTGAAAAACATTGTATGAAAGTGGTCATGACAAGGATCTCACAAAGTTTGTAGTTCACGTCGCAATACTACTCATATTGTGTAAGTCTTTGTCGCAAAGGTGTTTCGTACATTATGGTAACGGTAGGCCTGGTGGATTATCTGTTTAATTATACAAAGGTTACGAATGCTGTTTAATTATACAAAGGTTACGAATGCTGTTTAATTATACAAAGGTTACGAATGCTAAAGTCCTCAACTCGACTACCACTTCTAGAAAAACGAATAAGTTGGGAATCATATATCACATAAGATGTTGCTCGGGAAACATCCCCGTCGACATGGGGATACTTAACGATATCAAAATTAAAAATCTCTTTTCATTGAGTTTTCTCAAGCTCAAACGAGAAAAGAAGCGATACATGTAGTACTATACACATTATCTTCGTTGAGTTAAAGTTCTTTAACATAGATAATATTAACTATAGCAGAAAAGAAAGGGTTGTCTATGTTCACTATATCATCCAGACACCGTATGGTGTTATTAAAGGTGTTGATGACATCTGCCTGATTATAAACTACATTGCGTCATAACGGGTATCGCCAGCAACTGTTTGAATGAAACTGACAGCTTTATATCATCGTCTCATTTCAAAGCTGTCTGTTCCATTGCATAATACAGCCAATCGTGAAAACTCGGCCAATCCCGTCATTCTTTGGGATTACACCTCGTGTGTAAATCGACGCTTCGGTATGTTCAAAATCTTGACATTTTGTTAGAACAGCAAATAGTGCATTGTTGCTTAACTGTTGCTATATAAACAATATGGCCGTCAGCCACAAGTGTTGATGTATGATTTGCGTTGATAGTTGTTATTTGCAGTACATATTATGAAGGTTTTATCACTGCTTTCATGTAAATAAACTATAGATGGAGCAATCGGCTGACATTGCAAAATTTTGAAAATAACTTTTATTTTGAGTGCAAATTCGTTTAAAGCCTCCAACGAGTTCCTTATCAAACATATTAAAAGGTATCTCTGTTGAGTATATCAATCAAAACAACATGAAACCGACAGTTTAATATATTATTTCGTATTTAAACAAGCATTATATACCCTTAATCAGTTTGGTACGGAGTGTTTTTTTTGTTTTTTTTTAAAACAGCACCTTTCAATGTATTTCATATACTTGAGAATGTCTTGTCATGTCCCCACGACCATCGAATGGTGAGGGGGCATATAGCGTTAGTCATGTTCTTCCGTCCGTCTGTCCCGAAAAGTTTTGTGTGTCTATCTCTTCCCACAGTTTTCAAGCGATTGTTTCGAAACTTTATAGGATGCTTACCTATGATGTCAAGATGTGCATATCGATTCGGCATCAAAATCGCCCTTGTATTCCCGGAGTTAGTCAATTTTTTACCTTAAAATACTCTGTGCATGTTTATCTCCTCCCGCAGTTTTCATCCGACTGTTTCTAAACTTTACATGATGCTTACCTGTAATATCAAGATGTGAATATCGATTCAGCGCCAAAATCGACCATTTATTACCTGAGTTACGACCTTTTATTATAAAATTTTACGTTTTTCACTGATTGTTTTCAATGGGAGCATCTGTGTCCCATGGCCACATTAATAATAAAACAATAGATGCTTACATTTCTAAATATACAATCATCTTAGTGCCATTGCACTCTTCTTCATACCCATCATTTCAGAACTCCAGCTAACACAAACGAGCATACATCTCTGCAACTGTATTAGCATGTTCTAATCTCCCTAGGTATAGGACATTTATAATGTGTCTCTATACGAATTATTTACATTTCCCCAGTTAACGTTCATTAGCAGTTGTTAGCTTGATTCTTCCCACGACTTGCGCCCTTGCATATCATCATTTCACTAGATCTAATTCCACTGAATCATTTACAAGAAGGTTATGTATTTTACGAGAAACGTCGTATTATTTGCTGTAGCTATGACGCCTATGAACTGTTCTTTTATTGATCAGCTTTTGCCTTTTTTAAGAACGTTAATTCGGATGTTAAGGTCTCACTAAACACTTAGCTCCCTTGCATGTGAGTGTGACTGTAGATGATTCTTACACCATAAAAAGTAGGGGTGTGTTCTTCGGTTTGAGATATTTTAATAATTGCCCATGGATATTTTCTTTTCTTGTTGCAGGTGAGAAAACAATAGTGTGAGATTGGACGAACAGCGATTAGACGACACTGACAGCAAAATATGACACATTTGTGGGCGCTCAAAATGCGTATGAATTTAGGTGCAAACTGTTTAGTGAAAGCCGAAAAGTGTACCGTGCCTGAGACCACTCGCAATAAAAAAAAACCAAAGTGGGCTATGTACCAGATTTTGTGGATTTTTATGAGCAGCAGTAACTGTATTTTCCCAAAAAAATACTTTTAGACTGTAAATGCTTGATTCAGAATTGAAAATTGGACTTTACTGCCTATGGCCAACACAGTAAAATCGAAGTGTGTTGTGAGACCTTAACTGCTTTAAAAGCAATAACCAATAAACTATCCGCAGTTGCTGAATTATTTGCACGTTTGACTTGACGATCAGCGCGAGTGATGACGTATTTAAAGGCAAGGCAGGCTAATGCGCCTTATTAACTACTCAAAGATACTAACCCACCAACAAACGGAAAAGTATACTACAAAACCGGTTAGCCAGGTGTTCATATAATAATGTATAATTGCCGATTAAAAGTATAGGAATTGTTATGGGTTCTTAAAATATCCGTGTTTGAATATGCGCAAAATAAATCTTGAGTTGGTAACTCTTACTGCGACGCTCCAGTTCTGAGGTTTAGCCTGGCGTTTATATTGTGTCTATAGAGTTTGGATTCTCAAAATATGTAAGTTATATATATACCTCGTCGTCAGTAGGTTTAGAAAATGGTGTACATTATGTTATAAAATTTGGCTGTTGCTGGCGGGAAAAGTACTTTAACTCCTAAATAACCAAAACATCGCACGAGTAAGACAATCACTGAAATTTCATTGGACGAAATCATTATTTGGGAATAGATAGATTGGCCACAATCGGATGAGACGTGGGATATATATGTTCATATTATCTTGATACGCTCTGCTGAAAAAGTAGCGCCTTATTTCGAATAAACTTCACTGTTCACTAGGCGGGTTTACTGCGCACGCATCCAGTGTGTCTCAAAAGAAAATGGCTATTTCACTGTCTGAAAATACACTGCGGATAGTCGAATCGCTAGATTGCTCCACAGCCGTTAATTTAAACTGACCATTGTTTGAGTTTGTAAAACGGGACACGCGCAGTGAAGCAGTGTAGTTGCTTTCCTTTTGTCATTAATTATCATGTGTACTATATATAAAATGAG
Organism: Cyrtodaria siliqua; assembly: GCA_037043455.1. Classification (NCBI taxonomy): domain Eukaryota; kingdom Metazoa; phylum Mollusca; class Bivalvia; order Adapedonta; family Hiatellidae; genus Cyrtodaria; species Cyrtodaria siliqua. The sequence goes on along the minus strand of JAWPHD010003703.1, from coordinate 169,239 downwards.
CCAGACAATTTTTCGCTACCATCTCAGGTGGCACATTCTCCAGTTCTTACTGGTACCATGTTAATGAGTACATTGAGAAGAAACAGAAAATCCATGATAGCAATGCCAACAGGGTAGCTGATTCCTGTTATAAGAGTTATCTCCCCTTTTAAATAAAAATCGGGGTTCTTTAATAAAAAAATCGTTTGCTATGAAACAATAAGTGCTAAACTTCTAATATTTTGCATATGGCATAAGCTTATGGTTCGCTACAACATTTGTTAAAATGGCGACCCTGGGTCAAATTTGTCCCCGCCATATTTGGCCCCGCCTCAGGGCCATCATATTTACATAGAGTTATATAGGACAATATTTGTTAAATATTTTCTGAAACTACAAGAGCTAGACGTCTAATGTGTTGCATGTAGTATATGTTTATGGTTCTCTACCAGATTTGTTAAAATGGTGACGCTGGGGTCATATTTGGCCTAACACCAGGAGTCACATATTTACATTGAGTTATATAGAAACATCTTAAGAAACAATCTTCTCTGAAACTACAAGAACTAGACTAGTCTTATATTTTGCATGTAGCGTAAACGTATCTACCAAGTGTATTCAAATGATAAAACTGGTTGATGGTCGACCCGTTTGGGGAGTGGGGTGGGCGATGGGGGTGGGATCACAGTGTTACATAGAGTTATATAGAAATGTCTATAAAAACTCTTTTCTCTGAAACTACAACAGCTAGACGTCTTATACTTCGCGTGTAGCATAGGATTATTCTACTAGATACATTTTTTTTTCCAAATAGTGACACTTGATTCAAGTATGGGCCTGCCCTTAGGGTAACACTACTACATTGCGTTATATAGAAGAGCCTTTAAAAATGATATTTTGCATATAGCATAAGCTTATGGTCCTCTACCATTATTTAAATGGTGATACTGGGATAAAAGTTTACCTCGGCCCGGGGTCACCGTTTTCATAGAGTCATATTAGAGAATTGCTGTTGTAACAGATTAACATGTGAGCACTCTGAGGCGCGACCCTTGGGCCCCTTGTTTATAGTTAGTTGTACACTTTGTATAAAATCACTTCAGAGGTTTAAGGACAGCAACATTTATAAAGAATGGGACTTTTGATGAGGCATTACATTATAAAGACCTAAATTGATTAAAACTATTGCAACTGTTATCGTAAGTAAATGTCTAGTTTAAGGAAGTTTACAAATCACATATTTAATAAATCCACCCACTATATCAGAAAGGAGACCGCTGCATTCATGGCAAAAGGAATTAACGAACTAAATGGGTATTTATTGCTATCAACATAAACTTTATTACTCGCGGGTATGAACTTGGTGCAAACACGAGGATGAGTGTTTTGTTTTAACAAATGTACACATGAGTGTGTTTTTCCCTTAATTTGCACGAAGTACTATCAAGAAAACCGGTCATTGTAGTAGTACCTGCATAACAGACATAGTTTTCTGAGAATTCATCTGTAAATATAATCGGGATCATTAAATGTTTACTATCCCAATATCCTAGGTACCGAACTTCATGTGTAAGCATTTTTTTGGTGCTTTTTTTGTTTTATTTTATGCTTTGTTATATATTGTCGTATTTAGTAAAGAGCTGGACTTACATACATATTGCAACTCGAGACAGTCTAGATGTTATGCCGTGCCATTGAGGAATTCTCCTCTTGGTAAACTGGCAGAGTGACTATAATCCATAGAACGAACACACGCACCAACATACACCAACTTGATGCACATTAACTTGAAGCCAAATTTGCTAGAAAGGAATGTTGTGAAGCCATCTTCTTGAATATAACCTTTTGATTGAAATAATGACGTATTAACACTTTATTTGCACGCATTTCAATGCAGTCATCCACCTTGAGCGCATACAGCCTGTGGCCCAGTGGATAGCACGATAGGCTTAAAATCCGGAGATCCTGGGTTCACGCCTCGCAGAGTTTCGTCGGTGTGCTGTTGGGCAAGACACTTTTCCTCGTGAAGACAGAGGTAGCCTCGTACGTCGGATGAGGACGTAACCGGGGTGGGGGTTGGGGGGTGGGTGTGTGTGTGTGTGGGGGGGGGGGGGGGGGGGGGTCGTGTATCCAGGCTAGACGCAGCTGAAGCTTTTCACCAGGACACACCGCATAACTCACTTTTGAATTTCAAGTGTTTTGACACGAAGTAGTCCCAATTTGCACTCACGTGCAGTTACGCGGAAATTGCAGTTGTCTTTTAAAAAAGTTTAACTTGAGCCAATTTTGAATGCAAAAACAATACAGACAATGAATAAAGTAAGTTTATACGTTAAATATCCCCATAGAATTCATTTTGACCACTATTGGCATATTTTGCATAGCCTAACTCGCGGTTCAAATGTGAAGATCGGAAATTTTGAGTTTTTTTAAACTCCAAAATTACCGATTTGTCAAAACTGTCACGAAAAATGGGTAGTCACCGATTTGGCTTAAATTAACAGGAACCTCTACTACCTTTCCTGAAAATTTGGCAAAATTCATGACTACCCATTTTTGAGACCGTTTTGAAAAATGGTCACACGTTTTTGTCACTCAAAACACACATATTGAAAATGGCAGCTGCAAGCTAAATAAGCAAAACCGAAAATCAATAATAGAAACGTTAAACATAAATATTTTCTACTACCGGACATAGTTTTTTCTTGTCCCGGATAAAATGTCAGTAGATCGCAAATATAATAGTCGGCTATTGTTGTAATGAACTTGTTAATAATTAACAAGTCCATGAGCAAAAACACAGACCTATTCATGTGTTAACTATTGTTATGGTTCAATGATGTAACAAAGCTACTAACAATACAGTATAGTTGAGCTACTGCAGTGGGGCAAGATTGATCAAGGACAAGGTCATATCATGAGTCATGTCACGTTCGCCTCGATTAGGGACACTGATAGACGTAAACAAAACAAAGGTATGTACAGTCTGGGATGAAATAATCGTCATATAAAGCCCTGATACAGCACTCGGTACTGACCCATACATGTGTTTTCCCCCTGCATGTCCATGTTTATCAATTGGTGTGTCTCCGTTTGCTAAAAGTTAATATAAGGCTAAGCACTGATATATTTGTTCTATGATGGCCTGTGATGGCAAAGCAGAAATGCACAGTTGCAACCTCCTTTCCAACCACCACACCCCAGGCCGTAACAGCTTATAAGCACAATACACATGTTCATATAGGGGGCGGGGGGCAATGTCCATATACCCCACTTCCCACCCACTGAATCGGTGCACTGCACTTGCACTTGCACCCACACCCCGCTCCACTGCCCAACGTTTGCATATAACTACAGCAGTACTGTTAAGGATTAACAGATCTATATAAACAACAATTGATATTTCTTTCAGGGATCCTTGCAGATGCCACCTTCTGTCAAGTGGCATCTCCAAGTTCCATCTCTAAGACTGGGCCTAGCCCTGGGTAAGCTAAAGCAATAAACTTTTGTATAGTTGACACCTGTGATATAGCTTAATTAGTCTAAAAATATGTCAATATTTCGAGCCACCCCAGAGAGTGGAATTCAAAAACCGTACCTAGACTACTCTTACTAACAAATATTAATATTTCGAGCCGTAGAGGGAAATTCAGGACCGTACATTGGGCTACTCTTACTATCAAATATATTTTTATGGTTCTTTAACATGTGTTTTAAAAATGAAGATTTAAATAAGCTTGAGAAATATTAGATACCGATTTATTTGAGTGTTTGCCACTCAAATAAATCGGTATCTAATATTTCTCAAGCTTTGTACAGATTTTTTTTTATTCTCATTAAAGTAGCTATCCCGCCAACAACAGTCACATTTTATGAACATTATATACACTGTTTCTAAACTTACTGATGACAAAGAATATATATAACTTACATATATTGAGAATCCAAACTACATTATTTCATAGTATAGACGGCTTTAACCAGCCGGACCAAACCCTAAAACTGGAGCGTCAAATTAAAGAGTTACCTTCATTTTACGGATATTCAATCACAGGTATTCTAAGAACCTGTTAATAAACCTATACTTTTAATTGGCATATATACATTGTTATATGACCTGAACACCTGGATAGAGTTTCGATAAATGGTTATCTAGAGTAATTGTGTTGTTATTTAGCGGAATAGCTACTTTAAAAAAAGAGGAGTGTTATATGGGAGTCGGTTAGGTTGCAAAAACACACATATTTCTTTTGTGAAGGCTCAGGGCACGATATGCAAATTTCAATATTTCAATCTATGTATGACATATATACTTCAAAAAATATTTTGTTGATTCAAGTTTGGCGGTGATGGGAGAAGAATGATTAAATATTAATTTCTTGAATTTTGATATAATAGCTGATTTTTCATGATCGAGTGCTGATTTATTATAGAATTTATTAAACGAGTTTGAAAAAAGATACAATGCGACGGCTTGTCGAGCAGCAAATAATGTTTGCTAAAGAGTTTAATAAATAATAGATGATTTTGTGAGGTTCTATTTATCACACAAAACCCGTACAACGTGAACTTTCTCTGTGATGTCAATTTACCTATATATTAATAATATATATGACAGCCCATGTTAAATTCCCTTTAAAAAACCAGGACGCTCTGTCGATTCATGTGATATTCAATGCATATATCATATGGCTGATATATTTTTCACCACCGTCCTTTTTAACAACTTATTTTGTTCATTTCAGAGACACATCATCTGGTCTCGAGATGCCCTTCGTTCTTCAAATACCAATGCAACCCTGAAAGACGTGGATTTAACCAAAAAAGTTGACTATACTGTGATCGCAAGATTCTAAACTCCAGGAAATATAATAATTTAATTAGGCCAAATCAGAAACGCGGTTAATTTTTCTCTTCGGCCTTATGTGTTACAGTGTATATATGTTACTGCGTATGCCGCTTGAGATGTGTCCGTCTGATCATGACTGAGCAGACGTTATTTTTTTAAAGAACCAAAATGAACATAATTTTATCTCACAGAGACTATATTATAAGTAAAGCTGTTAAAAAAACACACCAAATGTGTACAATGTCATACTGCTCACATTCAAAAAAACGTTTGGTGTTTTACATCATTTTAACACATTTTAGGCCATATATGACGGTTGATTTTTTTTGTGGTAGTAAGTATGAAGTAAATTTCATTATTGTAATATTTAATAGATGTTTAGTTTATAAATATAATATAAATAAAATATTGTATTATTTATTCTTTGGTTCAGTTGTATTATAAAGAAATATAAAAAGATCGGACAGGGAAAGTAGCATTCAAGGAGGACAGTCAACCACAAAACACAGAAAGAAACACGCAAACAGACAAACACGAAGGCAAAAGTAATAATAAATGCAAACGACATCACAAACACAAAAGGGTTCATAATAAGGCTACCGCCTTGGAACGGTCAGTGGTGCCAAAGTAGGCCACTGGGGGGGGGGGGGGGGGGGGGGGGGGGGGGGGGGGGGGGGGGGGGGTTTAAACCGGTTCTAGGGTGCACCAAACTGGCCATAAAATCAAAAGTATTTTAACTATGTTCATGAAACAATGTGGCCTTCGAACAATAATGCTATAAAAGTTAGAAATACATATAAAGCGTTCATGCTCATGCGCACACACGCAAACATTCATACACACAACAATACTACAAATCCGACAAACACTCATTGGTTAATACATTCCTAATATTCTTAATTCATAATCAAGATATTCATAGTGTCATATATGAAGGATATTTAAGCAATTACATGCATACAGTGCCAGTTTTACTCAAGAAATAAAGAAAACAAGCAACAAAAACAATTAACAACAACACAACAGCGACATACTTTTGTCGTTATATCAGCTAGTTTATATCCTGTTTTTGGAAAAGAAATTGTTTTAAATTGTATTTATACGAATTAAGGCTATTGATGTTACGTATATGTAAAGGAATTGTATTCCATACTATTGTACTGTTATAGCTTTAAAAGAGTTTTTCCGATGTTTCAGTGGAACAAGATCCTTTCGCTTAATGGAACGGAACATATAATTTTCATTGTGAGAGAAGTTAATTAGATCTGACAGGTATTTTGGTACTAGTTCATTTTTACATTTAAAAATTAATATTCCTGTATGTTATAGACATCGGTTTTCGAATGATAGCCAACCCAAGAATGAGGGACAGGTTAAAGCAGTACATACACCCCTGTATGGTACTCTTTGTCATTGTCGTAGTTACACCAGTCATTGGCAATATAACGTTTTTTTCAATTTGCGCTATCTATACATGCACACAAATAGGAATGATGCTAACTAACAGCCCCAAACCTAGTTTATGAATATAACAAAATGCGAAGAATAGCCCAACATATGTAAGTAAGGTATTGTATATTTATTTATTTCAGTGACAAATACATATTTTACAAGCTAGAACATATAGGTGACATACAATGTACATATATAAAGCATATATGAGGATCACGTTGTCATACTCGGAGTTCTGTAAACCCAGTGAAATACATATTTAAATAATGTGAAAACAAAACAATGAAGTAATTCAAAAAGCAAACTCCCCGCTGCAATGTTAACAGAATGGTTTACCCAAAATTGAAGACTGGCCAGATTTCTGAGCTAAAAATAGCTCTGAGAGCTAACAATAGCACGTAAGTGGCAGCCGAACAGCATTCAACTTATATGCCTCCCCGTAGATAAATAGTGCCTCCAGGTTTGCATGAACTGAATGTAATGAGAAGAACTGACTTAAACTAAGATGAGCTATGTATGTAATAGGAAAACAATACTATTCCAAATGACAGTATATCAAAATTCTTTGGGAAAAAAAGCAAAATATAACAAATTATATTTATACGGATTTTTGAGAACTATTTTTATGGCGAATTACTAGTAGAACGTGAAATCAACATGATTTTTGCTTTATTGTGTATAATTGTATATATCAACAACTATTTCGAAAAAATGTATAGTGATTCACGATGTCAGTGAATTATTATTAATAATAAAATGAAATGAAGAAACATGTGTAGACACCACTGGGTTTGTTATTGTGTTGGAATATAGTATATATAGACATCTTCTTATCGTTATATCTCCTGTATTTAAGATCGGATTCGGTCAAAACTTTCATAGATTGTAGAGTTCAGGGTCTAGTTGTACAAGAACAGGAAGGTAGAGGGGCATTCCGGATCTGAACGCTATACCAATTGACAAGATGCAAAAATGGCAAGAACAACTCGCGTCGGGCGCTATTTTTCCCCATTTCTATTAATTTTTCCAGCACTTTGTTATTCATGGCATGTTCATCTTATTCAGATTTTGTCCGTTACACAAACCCCGCCGCACTCAGCAATTTCAGTGCTTTGATTAATAGTTATTAATAGTTTCTGACAACTTTAAATTTGTTTGTCTACCACAGACTTTAAATAAACAATGACATAGATACACGTTGTTGAGTGAAGACACGTTTTAACCCAGTAAATGAAAACACTTCACTGACAGTCAAACTACAAGACACGCGGTCCCAGTAAATGAAAACATATTACTGACGGTCCGTATTACCAATGTGCTTGTATTCTTCACCAAAAAACGTTTCTAAGTAAAATGGTCAATATGCTTTTTTATCATAATGATTAATACGTACAATTACATATAAGTTTACAACCATGATATATACATTTACATTTGATAATATAATCACGTTTTGCTGATTTCATAGGTAACTGATAGGCCCGTACGACCGGGTGTATTACTCATTTGATTACAAACAGTATGTAACTATATTATGTCACTATAATAAATAAGTTACTTGCTTACAACTTATCATCGCGCGGTCAATCACTTGCACAAATGATAATATGAGAATCGTTGTCATACCCGGAGTTCTGCAAACTCAGCGAGATACATATTTAAATAAGTGAAAACTAAAACAATGAAGTAATTCAAAAAGTAAAATATAGTGTTGTGTACGAGCGCTTGTATTTCACCTAATAAGGTGATTGATACTCATGAATTATTTCTATTTCTTAAAGCATTTTGGAAAAAGTGTATATTTAATAAGTTCATATTCTGTGAAAATGAGTTTCACTTTGTCGTTGTCAGATAACATTCTAACAGGAATGAATTGATCAAATGCATTGTTTAACATGTGCCTATGTCCTTCATATTTGCTACAAGGTAGCCAAACATGTTTTCCCCTCTCCACCGCATTTATTAAACTCTGTTTACAGAGACGTTGTTCCCGTTGTTACAACGGTAACGTCCAAGCTCAGTTTTAGTAATTCTCTGAGTTGAGTAATCACTGATCTTGTCGATTTATTTAGGTTCATGAAAACGTGCAAAAATCCTTCTAAAATATTCTGTACATATCAAGCTTAGTTTGAGATTGCATATCATTTTGCCACATTTTGCCACTTAATCTTATAATTATTAATGTGTACGTTGGATTTTAAATAAATATGTGCTATTGTAACATTCTAACAAATAGGGCTGGCGTGGCGCTGTCGGTAGCGCGGCGGATTTGTAACCGGAGGCCCCGGGTTCAATCCTCCGTGGTGCCACTGAGTTCCGTCGGTGTGTTCTTGGGCAAGACACTTTCCCTTAGTCTCGTCCGTCGGATGGGGACGTAAATCGGGCGCTCCCGTGTATCGGTCTATCCTCCGAGCACGTTAAAGAACCATAGGAATCTATTCGACAATAAAAGTAGGGCAGGTTCCCGGATTCGGATTCCTATGTATCCTTTCCCTCTCTTTGAGGCGGCTTTAAATAACCTATACTGTGTTGATGAGCCGTTAAACAACATTCATATCATATGTTATATATAAATATATGCCATGGTTAGTAATTATCACAGTTATTACCATAACACTTCTTCTTCGTTGCTTTTAATTTGAGTACTGACACAAAAATGGTTCGTGCAAATGCATACAATAGTTTTACATTTCATAAGAAGAATTCTTCATTGTGATTTATGTGGATGGGGTAATTCAAAATGGTGTTCAAAGGCATGGACGTTGCATAGTAAATAATTTAATTAATCTATCAAAACAATCTCTAAGTGATAATATAGTATTTAAATCATCGTAGAAAGGTTGCAAATTACTAATTCATACAATATTATACACATAATGTAAAAAGTATTGACTGAACTAAATGCATATAAAATGTGTCAATAGTGGGTGGTGTAATTTGACTTCCAATTGTAAGCACAATCGTGATTTTAAGCAGAATGCATTGCCGAAACAAAGCTTATTTATTCTGTATTAAAAAACATGAATTATAAACTTAATTGCATATTTTAAAGAAAAAATGAACATCAAAAGTACACTGTCAGAGCTACAGTGGTACACCTATTATTGTTCGAATAAAATCGTATAAGCTACCTGTTCCAGATGGCTATCATCGAAAAATGTCATCTGATTGCTCTTTTCCAAAGGTGATGGGGGAATTTTCCATCAGAGTTTGTAGCGATATCGAAAAAAATTGGGTCCAAGCTCAAGGCCTAATAGCGCCTGGAAATCATGTAAATATAAGAATTGATTTTCGGCGTTTATGCGGTTTTAACTTTGGGTTTTTTCTCTTAAAAATCAAGGAAAATACAAAATGAAACTTTCCCTTGAACTCCTTCTTAGCTCAAAATATTTAGGTAAGTAAAATACATGTTTGGGACGAGTAATACATGTGTCGAAGGGTTTGACATTAATGAGTTGAATGTTGTTTCACTTCATTTTCAGCACATGTTTGATTATACGACGGTCGACATTTTTGTTGTGGAGACGCACCGGTAGAATCAGTACTGCCTACCATCCGTAAGAATCGACACTGTTTCACAGGAAAGGTAGCATTCAAGGATCACAGTCAAGCAAAAACACGCACAGAAACGAACAATAAGTACAAAGATGAATAAAAGGCAAGACAGCACAAACATAAAATGGTTGACAACATGGCTACCGCCTTGGTACGGTCAGAGGCAAAATCTGCTGGGGGTTAAAGGGAGTACATCAGGCTTTTCATGGGGGCCTAGGTGTCCGACTTAAAATTGACAAATGTTAATATTTTCTATTCTACATGGCCAAAACATAATGGAGCCTAAACATTATCCCTTATGTGCAAAGAAATTCATTCTGCACAGTAATACGTGCTATCCAGGTGACGCACCAGGGTTAATTTCAGCATTTTAGATTCCGTCCTAGCTATATGGTGTTTTCAAAGTTTAGACATTAATAAAACTGTTCTAACATCATATTTTGATCGATATAAGTGTTTTATCAAGAACTGGAACACTTTTATAATGTAAGATGTTTCTAGAAAAATCCTTTAAACCAGATTTTAGGGTGCAATAAACGTCACTCTCTACCCTATTGTCATCCCAAATAAAACGGGACAATGTAAATAAAGATATCCCCGCCAGGCCATATTCTCTAACAAACAAGGCGGCACTAATAGGAAAAATACATATAACACATAAATGATCATGTATGCATGAATATAAATAGAAAATCCTAGAATGTCACAAAGCAAGTACTCAGTGACTTGTCAGAAACCAGAGAAACAAGACAACACCCGTTTAGGGTACGACAAGACAAGATTTAAGTCAAACATCAAACGCTACCGTCCTTTGAGCAAAATAGTGTCTACACTCTTTCCGGTCATCGCACAATCAAAGAGAAAAGCATTGAGGCGATATGCAAATAGGGTCACTAGATATGCAGTGTGTTTCAAAATGATAGGGTAACATAATCTTTTTGGTAAACATTTTAACAAGTTTAATAAAGATTGTATGAAAGTGATTATGACCGAGGATCTGACGAAGTTTGTGAATCACATCGCCATAGAAGTCGGGTTGTGATAATCCTTAACGCAGAAGAGTTCTTAAATTGTTTTTATATTTAAAAGTAGATCAGGGTTACGATCATAAAAGTTTGCAAAGGTTTTGATGGGATGGCGAGTTGTCCGTCGTCCGTCCGTAGTCCGTCCGTTCGTTAACTTTTGCCTCGTTAACACGATAGCACTTTCATTTTTCATCCGATCGTCAAACTTTACCAGATTGTTGATATCAATAAATGAAAACCAGCCAGTTCGGACCAGTTACACCGGAGTTATGGCCTTTGATTTAGTTAAAATTGCTATATTTTACCTCGTTAACACGATAGGGCCTTCATTTTTCATCCGATCTTTTTCACATTTTACAAAATGTTGATATCAATAAAAGCTCGGACGAATTCGAAAACCAGCCAGTTCGGAAAAGTAAAACCGGAGATACGGCACTTGATTTAGTTAAAATTGATATATTTTGCCTCGTTAATACGATAGCGCCTTCAGTTTCATCCGATCTTTGCCAGCCTCTTCCAGATTGTTTATATCAATGACAGCTCGGACGAGTTCGAAAACCAGCCAGATCGGACCATTTACATTGGAGTTATTGTCCTTGATTTTCTTGAAATATGCTATCTGGCCTCGTTAACACGATAGGGTCTTCATTTTTCATCCGATCTTTTCAAACTTTACCAGATTGTTGCCACCAATGAAAGCTCGGACGAGTTCAAACAGCCGGATTGGATAAATAACACCATAGTTATGGCCCTTGGCTTCTTTTTAATATGCCATATGTTATAATGGGAACCTGGGTCAAACTCATGGTTTCCGCTCTATATAACTTTTGTTAGGAATAAGATATTGCGATGAAACTTGCAGGGTAATAGCTTATATTAAAAGGAAGATAAGGGTTGCATTTGGGGCCACTGGGGTCAAGGTCAAGGTCACTGTTACTAAAAATAGAAAAATGGTTTCCGCTCAATAACTTTTGTTTGGAGATAGGCATTTTGACGAAACTTGCTGGGTAGGTAGCTTCTGTGGAAAGAAAGGTTGGAATTGCAATTGAGATCACTGGGTTCAAGGTCCAGCTCACTGTCATTTCTTAATATCTTCTTTGTTACGTGAGGATTTTCAGCAAACTCAACCAAAATGTTTATTATATGGATCCAACATCACGAGCACAATTTCGGGTTGCTGTGACCTACTTTCGACGAAAAATAAGTCGCGAAAATCACGTCCGGTGTCCGTTATTGATACATGCGTATCTTGTTTGTTTCTAGTAGGATTTTCACCAAACCTCACCAGAATGTCTCTTATATGCATCTAACATGTGTCCAATTTCGGGTCGCTGTGACCTACTTTCGACGAAATATAGGTCACGTCTGGCCTACGCTAAGATATGCGTATCTTGCTTCTTTCTTGAAGGATTTTCACCAAACTTCATCAGGATGTTCCTTATATGATCTAATATCATGTGCAAAATTCTGGGTCGTTGTGACCTACTTTCGATGAAATATAGGTCATGTCCTATCTCTGCAACGACATGATTTTCTTGCTTCTTTCTTGCAAAATGTTCATCAAACTTCATCAGAATGTTCCTTATATGCATCTTACATCGTGTGCAAAATGTTGGTCGCTGTGTGGCAATATGTTAATATCATTAGAAGCTAGGACGAGTTCGAAAACACGACATATCATACTGGAAACAGAGGTGTAATGAGACTGGAATTATTTAAAAAAAGAGTACATATTGCTTCACAAGAGTAATTACCAGAGTAATTGTCCTTAAACATGCTATAAATCTCCAGCTACTTAATGTTTTATCCGATGAACTTAGTCAGTGAGTTTACATGAATGAAAGCTTGAACAGTTCTATAACCAGTCAGATTTGACTTGAGCAGAAACAGCGGAGCTGTGGCCTTTGATTGAATTATTTACTTTATTATCACAACGTAAGTCCTTCGTTTTTCATCTGTTTTTTTATTAAACCTGTTTTTAATGTTAATATAAATACCTAGACAAGTTTGAAAACCAGACGTTTCTAACTTAGACCCATCCCCTCATTCCATTTATGCTACCTCCTCCCTCTCTTTTAAAATGTTTTGCCCCATTAACACACTATCGTCCTTCTTTTTTCAACCAAGATCCATCATAATAGCGACAACTCCTACTACTCCTATTGCTAGTGCTTGTGCTGCTGCTGCTACTACTACTACTACTACTACTACTGCTGCTGCTGCTGCTGCTACTACTACTACTACTACTACTACTACTATTGCTAGTGCTTGTGCTGCTGCTGCTGCTGCTACTACTACTACTACTACTACTACTATTACTGCGACTACTACTATTACTGCGACTACTACTGCGACTACTACTACTACTATTACTGCGTCTACTACTGCGACTACTACTACTACTACTACTGCGACTACTACTACTACTGCGACTACTACTACTACTACAACTACTACTACTACTGCGACGAATACTACTACTACTACTACTACTGCGACTACTACTACTACTACAACTGCGACTACTACTACTGCTACTACTACTACTACTACTACTACTACTAATACTGCGACTACTACTACTACTACTACTGCGACTGCTTCTACTACTACTACTACTACTACTACTACAACTAAAGTTAGTTAATAAATATCTGCACAAAAAAGCCATGCTTTAACCATAACATGGCGTTTAGGAATGTAATTCCTTGAGGAATCGTCAGCCAATTAAGTTCTGTAAAATATGAAAAAGAGGGTGTTTTAAATTCTTCTTCCGGAGACATTACAAGTTTCCCATATGTTATAATAGTATGTTTCTTTGGAAGTGCAATTAATGCTTTCATCATCTCATCTAATGAATAGATGGTGCATTTCATAAATACGGATACTTTTATTCATCAAAGAAAGACACTTAACTCTTTTTTGTCCATTGCTAGACATGGTATTTAAATCCAGCCAAGCGTTAACGTTGAACAGTCATAGACATCGCAAAGGTTTTTTTGAATCGATTAATTCAATATTATTGATTATATTGACTAATCATACGCTCCCCGTTGAAACTGGCATTAATTAACAAATACCGAGTATAACCTCCTCAAACGTTGTACATTTTGCGATTCAGACATTGGTGATGAATTACATTACTTATTAAAAGGTCCTTTTCAAATGCGCAAGCAGTATATTGCACGTTATTTCTATCAGCACGCGAATGTTATTAAATAGAGGGAGATTTTCAACCCATCCCTCCTCAATCAAAGATCAAAAGAACCTATGTGTCTTCGTCAGAATTATTTTGCAAAATGCCAAGTAATTTAATTAAGAAAGAAATATTTCCAGCGGGTTTATATTGTCCCAGATCAATACCTGGTGGGCGGGACTTGAAGATGATCGATATCAAGGGCCGTATGCCAGCGATTTCGATGTGTTTCAAGTCATAAACATCAGAAGAATATAAACCCGCTGGAAATATTTTAATACTTATCTGACGTGGATTTTTATTTATTTAATACACACATTTTCGAGAGAGATTGAACATAAAACAAACAAAAGTAGATATATAATTCAAACAGGACATGTAGCATTCAAGGACCACAGTCAAAAAATCTCACAACTTAAAGTGTATGCCCATCGGTCAACGCCAAACGAAGAAAATAGACAGCTTTATTCTGGTTTTAACAAATTCAGTGCGTTGCTTTAAAATCACGTAATCGTTGTTTTGTGTGTTTTCTGACGATTAAACTCGTTTGAAATTACGTCCTAACGGTTGAAGGATTTGATAGGAGTTTTAAAACTACCTCAATAACCAATCAGCGCTGAGTATTTTAATGAACTATGTTAGCTTATTTTTTTTCATTCTTGCGTAACGTTTTGTTATAACATTTGTATTTTTATGCATGTACCTTTCTCTCGTGTTGTAACTCATGTTACCTGAGACTGTAAATAATAAAATATTTGATTTGCTCTGTTATAATGATAATAATCTCTTCTTTTCATTACATCAAGAATAATTTTAATCCGATTCGGGCGATTCACTTTTTCTCGCTATTTTGTTTTATTGTCTAGGCTTTGCCTTTTAAGACTTAAAATAAAACATTCTTTAACCAAATCAAGGCAGTTGTCTAGAATGCCAGACATACCTATTATTGACAATAGTTGCTCGTAAACCTAAAGTAGGATGAACATATAACACGCATTCCGAAGAAATTGTCTTCATAGTTGTGATTTTCATCTATAACAAAATAATGGTTTGGTTTTAATTTAATAGAATCCCACAGCGAGCTCGACTTGTAAGTGAGGAAGCGTCGATTCTTATGGATGGCGGGAGGTGTACAGTAGTGATTCTACCCAGGAAAAGTGGATGGTCTGCCTCCACCACAAAAAATCGACCGTCATATATAACCTTGCATGTGTTGAAAATGACGTAAACCACCATACAAAAAACAAACAAACTTAACTTAATAACTATTTACTATAAGACTTATATCCAGCCACAATAAGTGTTTAAAATATTACATGGGGCAGTATTATATGGGGAAATACGACGAAAGGGAATATGTAGGAGGAGTTGAGTGGACAAGCTTTAGATTCGAAAAACGTCAAAGTCCCGTAACTCTGCCAAATATAATTCAACCGGAACGTCCTGACAATATGCGTGTCTGGACTCACACCACTATTATCTCCCTTGAATACTCGGGCCCTACAGATGAAGGAGGTAGATAAAAACATCGCTTTTCTACATTTTAGGTGTAACACGCCCATTGATTGTTGCATTGAGTTGAGTGTGAATTAAAATTTAAATGCCATGTTGTCATTCATATCTAGGCCCAAATTAAAAATGAATAACTTACATTCTCATCACAAATGACACATATGCTGCCAAAAAATCCACAGAAAAATGGGGGTCATGTATCTTCTAAGAAAGAACTTGTCTCATGAATGAATGCTCCCTTTAAAAACATAAACACTGAGATGCCATAATATTGTATTCATACACTCATTTCCATATAAGCAAAATAAATTACAAACTCACAATTTTAACATGACAATGCTTGAAAAATGTAACAAATAGATCAACAATGTGATATAAACCAAAAATAGCACTTTAAATGAGTGAAAATGCCTTTTTTTACAAAAAGAAATGGGAATTATTTATTGACGCCATTATGCGACTTCCCCAGGCCGACACTTCCTGTGTTGCAATGGGTGTGCTACACCTATAAGAATACTTAACTATGAGTGAATTTTCAAAGCAGCTATTCTGACAAAGCCTAGACTATAACGCATTAAAGAAAGAAATGTTTTCGCGAATCGACTAAGAATCGATCAAGATATACGCGTTTCTAAAAAGAACAGAGCGGTCGACAGCGACAAAAATCAGCGTACTTTTTTCAGTTTTAACCTACTTTAACTGCTTTATAAAGTGACATTGGGCATACCTATACTTGATATAATGGATTAAATGCTTCATGTAGTCAATAAACATGAAGAATCAAGAGGTTTAGCTACCAAAACTGCTCTTTGAATGCAAAATGTGCTGATTTTCATGCCAGAATCCAATTTTCAAGGCATGTTTTCACTTTTGGTGGCATCATACCTTAATTTGGTAACACTACTTGAATATATAGGCTTCCAAAATACTCCTAAATGCAAGTCTGGTACTAGCTTTGTGCTTAAAAGCCCAGTTTTAATGATTGGGCAGCATACTTTGCCTACAGTTCTCTCTGACATTATCTCAGTAAACCCACTTTTAGGGGGTAAGGGGAAGGATTTTGTGGTGTCATACCTATAAAAGCAGGATTTTAAAAATAGTAGTGCTAAATTATGATGACAAATACACATATCTACATGTTGATACCAAACAAGCCTAGTTTTAGTGGAAAATGTTTCTCAAGGCCAACATTTAAAGACTTAAAACAATCTGAAACTCCAAATTACGGCTTTCCGCGGCGAAAAATAGCAAAAAAAAATTCAAAACCGAGTGTAAAAGTGTTTTTTTGAATATAAATAATCATTCCAAAAGGAAAAATGCCAGTTAGGTAAGAATCGGAGAGAAAATGACAATTCACAGATCCCGCCTTATAGATGTAACACGCCCATTGATTGTTGCATTGAGTTGTGTGTGAATTAAAATTTAAATGCCATGTTGTCATTCATATCTAGGCCCAAATTAAAAATGAATAACTTACATTCTCATCACAAATGACACATGTGCTGCCAAAAGCCAAAAAATCCACAGAAAAATCATGTATCTTCTAAGAAAGAACTTTCTCATGAATGAATGCTCCCTTTAAAAACATAAACACTGAGATGCCATAATATTGTATTCATACACTCATTTCCATATAAGCAAAATAAATTAAAAACTCACAATAATTTTAACATGACAATGCTTGTAAAATGTAACAAGTAGATCAACAATGTGATATAAACCAAAAATAGCTCTTTAAATGAGTGAAAATGCCTTTTTTTACAAAAAGAAATGTGAATTATTTATTGACGCCATTATGCGATACCCCAGGCCGACACTTCCTGTGTTGCAATGGGTGTGCTACACCTTTACAGGATACATTGATTTATCTTTACCAGGTTCTAAATCTACAGCATTTTAGGAAGAGATCACAGAAAAATGCATTTCTAGCTAATTCTGCCTCATTTTACACATCATGTGTCTAATCACCACGGGGTTGTATTTGCGTCTAAATTTTGATAGGTGTCACGCAAACATGAAATCAAAAAAAGTTCAATCTGGTAAATATTTGTTAAATGTGTTTTAAATTGCAGATAATTGGATCAATGAAGAATTTAAGCATAAATACATTTTGTAAAATCTGTTTATCTCTATGCCACGAACAAAAACATTACAATGGGACCCTGTGGAAAATTAATTGTGGTGTGAGACGTTCTAGACAACACAATGATACTTTCTTTTTAGTTTCATGAGCATCAAAAGAAAAACAAAAGAGTAATTGAGCGAACAAACTTTACAATAAAAAAACTTTAAAGTCCCTAACTCCGCCAGAAATCATTCAACCGGAACGCCCAGATAATATGCGCTATTAGAAATTATACTGATACATCCTATGACGTTTCATGATATTCGGATGAAAAACACAGGAGAAGTTGAGCGGACAAGCTTTAGATTGGAAATCCTCAGTCCCGTAACTCCGCCAAAACTCATTCAACCGAAACTTCCTGACACTATGGCTACTAGACGTCATACTGATACTTCATGAAGTTTCATGAAAATCGGATGAAGAAATAGGAGGAGTTTAGCGGACAAACTTCAGATTCGAAAAACTTCAAATTTCCGTCACTCCGCCAAAGATTATTCAACCGGAACGTCCCGACAATGTGCGCTACTAGATATCGTACTGATACTTCATGTGAAGTTTCGTGAAAATCGGATCAAAACTATAGGAGGAGTTGAGCTGACAAACTTTAGATTAGAAAAGCTTCAAATTTTCGTACCTGCGCCAACAATTATTCAACCGGAATGTCCTGACAATATGCGTTATTAGATATCGTACTGATACCTCATGTGAAGTTTCGTGAAAATCGGACCAAAAGTGTAGGTGTTGAGCGGACAAACTTTAGATTCGTAAAACTTCAAAGTTCCGTTAATCTGCCAAAAATCAATCAACCGGAACCTCCTAAAAATATGCGCTACTAGACATTATACTCATACTTCAGATAATGTTTCATGAAAATCGGAAAAAAAACGTAGGAGGAGTTGAGAGGACAAGAAAGTGGGACGGACGTACATACGGACATATGGACGGACCTGATGCTCCCGCGAACATTTCGGGGAGCATAACAATTGTATACAAGAAGTACCAATACTGGTGCGAAAGCCAAATTGGAAATTGCTAATATTTACCGTAAAAATGTAAGATGAAAAAGAGGAAAGATTTGGTAAAAGGCATGACAGTTATTTGCTTGTAACACATATGATGAAAATGCATGCCATTTGTCTATAGGTTTTTGGAATATGACATTCAAAATGTTGACCCTAAATATAAATGGAAGAGCGGATAACTCTGATAAAATCCAGACAGAGTTATGGTGCTTGTCAGTTATTGTTCTGTATGATGAACATGTATGCCACGTTTTAAAGTAGTCTGTCAATTGTTTTTTGGAATACGACTGTACATTCAAATTTTTAACCAAACAATCTAACAGGAAAAGGGGGATAACTCTAGTAAAATGCATGACAGAGTTATAGTGCTTTCCACATAGGGTTGTGCAACGATGATAAACGTGTGTGCCACGTTTCAACGCTTTCTGACAATTGGTATTTGGAATATGACTGTACATTCACAATTTTAACGGAAATTCTAAGTATAAAAGGGGGGATAATTCTAGTAAAATGCATAACAGAGTTATGATGCCTGTCAGATGTTGTTGTCATAATGATGAATATGTATGCTAAGTTTAAATGTTTTTGTTGTTTGGAAAATATGACCGTACAATCAACATTTCATCTGAAAAATCTAAATAAAAAAGGAGATAATTCATGTAAAATACAAGACAGAGTTATGGTTCTTGTCATATAACATTGTGTAATGATAATAAACAACGTGCCAAGTTTCAAAGCTTTCGGACTATTATCTTTTGATATATATGAGGAAAAAAAGAAACTCCAAAAACTTAAACCAAAACGTCAAAACGCGTAGACGGACGGACGGACAATCGGACGGACGGAGGAAAGATGAAATCACCAAACCATAAGCCGTTGTTGTTTAATTATTAAAGACATACTTGAATCGTATTATTGATTTCTGGTGAACAATTTTGTTTCCATATTGTAGTTATTGTCATTGTGTTACTATAAACTGGAAGCAATTTGTGGACTAGGGGCTTTTCAAGCCCTAGTCCTTAGCAGGCGACAAAATTCGAGCAAGCTAGAAGCCGCAACAGATCGTCACTGACGTAATGTATCACTACGCTAACAGACAGAGCGTCAGCTGTCATTTTGATTGGGTGTTCATTCGCATAAAAGAGGTAAACACATCCCACTCACTGTATGCATATTCATAGGAGCCCTGGCCTTGTGTAGAGAAGAAATAGTTCTCCGGATCAGACAAATACCATCTAAATCGTAAATAAGCTGTGGGAAATGGAAAGAAAATTGAAGAATGAGATGTTTGGGCCTATACATTTTTTCTACTAAGTGACAAGAAACAAGATGATATATTTTATTTCGAAATATTATAAACGTCCCGTTTGGACCCCGTACATCCAGTTTTGTAAACCTGAGATAAAGTAGCTCATTTGCATATTAATGTCGAAAGGACCAATGCTTCCGAGCAAAAGAAGTTATTTTTCAGCAAAAAAGAATAGAGGTAAACATTTGCGATATCAGCGGAAAATGGAACATCCGTCACCTAATGGAGACAATCTTAAACAAAGTCTTCGTCAAAATGTTATAATTGCAGAATTTACAAATTGTATTACTACGCTGCGGCATTTCAGACGCAATAGATTGAACTGATCACGCGTTGATTTCACGACCCGCGATCACTATTAATCGAGTGGAGAAGATTTTTTTCGAATCCGACTTAATGATGCTCTGAATTAATAAATGATGGAATACAAGCACAATAAAAAAAATATGTAAACAATAAGAAAATTAGATGTATTTTTCCTAAAAGGATAACTCATACGGTCCATATTTCTATCCGGTGCATGCGTCGGAATTTAATAATTACTATCTGATCCCTTCGAACTCAAGAAGACGACACTAAACCAAATTGATACTTGCAGACAGTCCAATAGTAAAATAGGAAAAACAATGCACCGTTATTGATAAGAATTGTTCGCTATACTGTTTTTTCTGTTACCTATTATTATTCAAAGGTCAGTACTAGTCCATTTGGCGGGAAAGAAAACACCGTGGGCAGACTGTAGTACCATCCAAATACATACGCAAGGTCAGTGCATACAATGTTCATAAATGCACTTACATCATGTACACTCAACAGAACTGTTCAATTTCCAAAGCCCCTAGTCCATCAGTGCTTTTAGCACTTTGATTGTTAAATGTATTCAATTCTGTAAAAAAATATTCACGAATTGCGTGTCACTAACCGAAAATGAGTGTGTTATATATTATACATAGAGTATCTATCTTAGACAAAACGTTACGTGTTAAACAAATAGGATAATTACCACTAACTAAATTAGTGTAAGTCACCGAGGACGTACGAGACGTTTCTTCTCTTCTACATATGATTTCTCTACGGAAGTTGTGTAACATATAAACTAATTAACCATGTAATCTGAAAGTTTAGCAGACTTGAAGCTGCTTTGATATCGAGATTTATCGGCTCTACTGAATTAATTGTTCAATTTCCACTCTTTGATCACATGGTAAGTCATAAATCGATAGATTAGGATAAAGATAATGGATATTAATGTGAACTATATTCTGTCTCTTCTTTAGTAACTATGTTATGTCGATTATTGTATAATGTATATAACGTTCAGCCGTTTGTCCAACAGTGCTCATGTATAAATGATTTAAAATATATTTAGAATTTAAGGGACAATTATGCAAATCACTCTGAAAACCAGAATAGAGGAACCAAAAAAAGAGATAATGGGCCTCGTGGTTCAAACAATACCATTCGCTATTTGCATAAAGGTCAGGACTAGAACTAATACAGTCTATATGACTAATGAGCCTCGTGGTCCAAACAACACCAGTCATAATTTACAGAAATGCAAGGACTAATAGTTTAAACATATTTCTTTTACAGCGATTGCGAAGCAAGTTCTGGCAACTTATTGTACTCGCTCTTCCTGGGTAGAACAAGTACTAAGCAATGTGGATTAATTATCTTGCTCAAGGATAAATAAATAATATGGCCGCGAGGAGGATCAAACCCACGACCTGTCGATCTGAAGTCCGACACTCTATCACTAGGCCACGATCTCCACTAGGCACAAGGCAAGGACTTGAACTAATACACTTAACATGGCTAATAGGTCTCATGGTGCAAACAGTACCATCCATTATTAACAAAAAGGTCTGGACTAGAAGAAATGCATTCTACATGACGTATGGGCCTCGTGGTCCAAACAACACCATTAATTATTTACAGAAAGGTCAGAACTATATCTAATACACTCCACATGACCAATGGACCTCGTGGTTAAAAAAAAACAGCATTTATTATTTACAGAAAGGTCGGGAATAAAACTTAATTCATTGTACATGACTAATGGGCCTCGTGGTCCAAAAAATACCATCCATTATTTATAGAAAAGTTTGGACTATAACTAATACACTGTACATCGCTAATGGGCTCCGTGGTGCAAACAACATCATTCATAGTTTATAGAAATGTCAGAAATAGATATAATACAATTATATGACTTTAGGGCCTCGTGGTCCAAACAAACACAATTTATTACTTACAAAAATGTCAGGACTGTAACTAATACGCCTAACATGACTAATGAGCCTCATGGTTCAAACGACAACATTCATTACTTACACAAAGGTCAGGACTAAAAGTAATACATTGCACATGACTAATGAGCCTCATGGTTCAAACAACAACATCCATTACTTACATAAGGGTCAGGACTAAAAGTAATACATTGTACATGACTAATGAGCCTCATGGTTCAAACAACAACATTCATTACTAATATAAGGGTCAGGACTAAAAGTAATACATTGTACATGACTAATGAGCCTCATGGTTCAAACGACAACATGCATTACTTACACAAAGGTCAGGACTAAAAGTAATACATTGCACATGACTAATGAGCCTCATGGTTCAAACAACAACATTCATTACTTACATAAGGGTCAGGACTAAAAGTAATACATTGCACATGACAAATGAGCCTCATGGTTCAAACAACAACATTCATTACTTACACAGAGGTCAGGACTAAAAGTAATACATTGCACATGACTATTGAGCCTCATGGTTCAAACAACAACATTCATTACTTACATAAGGGTCAGGACTAAAAGTAATAAATTGTACATGACTAATGAGCCTCATGGTTCAAACAACACTATTCATTACTTACATAAGGGTCAGGACTAAAAGTAATACATTGCACATGACTAATGAGCCTCATGGTTCAAACAACAACATTCATTACTTACACAAAGGTCAGGACTAAAAGTAATACATAGTACATGACTAATGAGCATGATGGTTCAAACGACAACATTCATTACTTACCCAAAGGTCAGGACTAAAAGTAATACATTGCACATGACTAATGAGCCTCATGGTTCAAACAACAACATTCATTACTTACACAAAGGTCAGGACTAAAGGTAATACATTGCACATGACTAATGAGCCTCATGGTTCAAACAACAACATTCATTACTTACATAAGGGTCAGGACTAAAAATAATACATTGCACATGACTAATGAGCCTCATGGTTCAAACAACAACATTCATTACTTACATAAGGGTCAGGACTAAAAGTAATACATTGTACATGAAAAATGAGCCTCATGGTTCAAACAACACCATTCATTACTTACATAAGGGTCAGGACTAAAAGTAATAAATTGTACATGACTAATGAGCCTCATGGTTCAAACAACAACATTCATTACTTACATAAGGGTCAGGACTAAAAGTAATACATTGCACATGACTAATGAGCCTCATGGTTCAAACAACAACATTCATTACTTACACAAAGGTCAGGACTAAAAGTAATACATAGTACATGACTAATGAGCATGATGGTTCAAACGACAACATTCATTACTTACCCAAAGGTCAGGACTAAAAGTAATACATTGCACATGACTAATGAGCCTCATGGTTCAAACAACAACATTCATTACTTACACAAAGGTCAGGACTAAAGGTAATACATTGCACATGACTAATGAGCCTCATGGTTCAAACAACAACATTCATTACTTACATAAGGGTCAGGACTAAAAATAATACATTGCACATGACTAATGAGCCTCATGGTTCAAACAACAACATTCATTACTTACATAAGGGTCAGGACTAAAAGTAATACATTGTACATGAAAAATGAGCCTCATGGTTCAAACAACACCATTCATTACTTACACAAAGGTCAGGACTAAAAGTAATACATTGCACATGACCTTTAAGCCTCATGGTTCAAACAACAACATTCATTACTTACATAAGGGTCAGGACTAAAAGTAATACATTGCACATGACTAATGACCCTCATGGTTCAAACAACAACATTCATTACATACACAAAGGTCAGAACTGTAACTAATACATTGCACATGACTAATGAGCCTCATGGTTCAAACGACAACATTCATTACTTACACAAAGGTCAGGACTAAAAGTAATACATTGTACATGACTAATGAGCCTCATGGTTCAAACAACAACATTCATTACTTACATAAGGGTCAGGACTAAAAGTAATACATTGCACATGACTAATGAACCTCATGGTTCAAACAACAACATTCATTACTTACATAAGGGTCAGGACTAAAAGTAATACATTGCACATGGCTAATGAGCCTCATGGTTCAAACAACAACATTCATTCCTTACATAAGGGTCAGGACTAAAAGTAATACATTGCACATGAACTTTGAGCCTCATGGTTCAAACAACAACATTCATTACTTACACAAAGGTCAGGACTAAAAGTAATACATTGCACATGACTAATGAGCCTCATGGTTCAAACAAAAACATTCATTACTTACACAAAGGTCAGGACTAAAAGTAATACATGGCACATGACTAATGAGCCTCATGGTTCAAACAACAACATTCATTACTTACACAAAGGTCAGGACTAAAAGTAATACATTGCACATGACTAATGAGCCTCATGGTTCAAACGACAACATTCATTACTTACACAAAGGTCAGGACTAAAAGTAATACATTGCACATGACTAATAAACCTCATGGTTCAAACAACAACATTCATTACTTACACAAAGGTCAGGACTATAAGTAATACATTGCACATGACTAATGAGCCTCATGGTTCAAACAACAGCATTCATTACTTACATAAGGGTCAGGACTAAAAGTAATACATTGCACATGACTAATGAGCCTCATGGTTCAAACAACAACATTCATTACATACACAAAGGTCAGGACTAAAAGTAATACATTGTACATGACTAATGAGCCTCATGGTTCAAACGACAACATTCATTACTTACACAAAGGTCAGGACTAAAAGTAATACATTGCACATGACTAATGAACCTCATGGTTCAAACAACAACATTCATTACTTACATAAGGGTCAGGACTAAAAGTAATACATTGCACATGACTAATGAACCTCATGGTTCAAACAACAACATTCATTACTTACATAAGGGTCAGGACTAAAAGTAATACATTGCACATGGCTAATGAGCCTCATGGTTCAAACAACAACATTCATTCCTTACATAAGGGTCAGGACTAAAAGTAATACATTGCACATGACCTTTGAGCCTCATGGTTCAAACAACAACATTCATTACTTACACAAAGGTCAGGACTAAAAGTAATACATTGCACATGACTAATGAGCCTCATGGTTCAAACAACAACATTCATTACTTACACAAAGGTCAGGACTAAAAGTAATACATGGCACATGACTAATGAGCCTCATGGTTCAAACAACAACATTCATTACTTACACAAAGGTCAGGACTAAAAGTAATACATTGCACATGACTAATGAGCCTCATGGTTCAAACGACAACATTCATTACTTACACAAAGGTCAGGACTAAAAGTAATACATTGCACATGACTAATAAACCTCATGGTTCAAACAACAACATTCATTACTTACACAAAGGTCAGGACTATAAGTAATACATTGCACATGTCTAATGAGCCTCATGGTTCAAACAACAGCATTCATTACTTACATAAGGGTCAGGACTAAAAGTAATACATTGCACATGACTAATGAGCCTCATGGTTCAAACAACAACATTCATTACATACACAAAGGTCAGGACTAAAAGTAATACATTGTACATGACTAATGAGCCTCATGGTTCAAACGACAACATTCATTACTTACACAAAGGTCAGGACTAAAAGTAATACATTGCACATGACTAATGAACCTCATGGTTCAAACAACAACATTCATTACTTACATAAGGGTCAGGACTAAAAGTAATACATTGCACATGACTAATGAGCCTCATGGTTCAAACAACAACATTCATTCCTTAAATAAGGGTCAGGACTAAAAGTAATACATTGTACATGACTTATGAGCCTCATGGTTCAAACAGCAACATTCATTACTTACATAAGGGTCAGGACTAAAAGTAATACATTGTACATGACTAATGAGCCTCATGGTTCAAACAACAACATTCATTACTTACACAAAGGTCAGGACTAAAAGTAATACATTGTACATGACTAATGAGCCTCATGGTTCAAACAACAACATTCATTACTTACATAAGGGTCAGGACTAAAAGTAATACATTGCACATGACTATTGAGCCTCATGGTTCAAACAACAACATTCATTACATACACATTGGTCAGGACTAAAAGTAATACATTGCACATGACTAATGAGCCTCATGGTTCAAACAACAACATTCATTACTTACACAAAGGTCAGGACTAAAAGTAATACATTGCACATGACTAATGAGCCTCATGGTTCAAACAACAACATTCATTACTTACATAAAGGTCAGGACTAAAAGTAATACATTGCACATGACTAATGAGCCTCATGGTTCAAACAACAACATTCATTACTTACACAAAGGTCAGGACTAAAAGTAATACATAGTACATGACTAATGAGCATGATGGTTCAAACGACAACATTCATTACTTACACAAAGGTCAGGACTAAAAGTAATACATTGCACATGACTAATGAGCCTCATGGTTCAAACAACAACATTCATTACTTACATAAGGGTCAGGACTAAAAGTAATACATTGCACATGACTAATGAGCCTCATGGTTCAAACAACAACATTCATTACTTACACAGAGGTCAGGACTAAAAGTAATACATTGCACATGACGATTGAGCCTCATGGTTCAAACAACAACATTCATTACTTACATAAGGGTCAGGACTAAAAGTAATACATTGTACATGACTAATGAGCCTCATGGTTCAAACAACAACATTCATTACTTACATAAGGGTCAGGACTAAAAGTAATACATTGCACATGACTAATGAGCCTCATGGTTCAAACAACAACATTCATTACTTACACAAAGGTCAGGACTAAAAGTAATACATAGTACATGACTAATGAGCATGATGGTTCAAACGACAACATTCATTACTTACCCAAAGGTCAGGACTAAAAGTAATACATTGCACATGACTAATGAGCCTCATGGTTCAAACAACAACATTCATTACTTACACAAAGGTCAGGACTAAAGGTAATACATTGCACATGACTAATGAGCCTCATGGTTCAAACAACAACATTCATTACTTACATAAGGGTCAGGACTAAAAATAATACATTGCACATGACTAATGAGCCTCATGGTTCAAACAACAACATTCATTACTTACATAAGTGTCAGGACTAAAAGTAATACATTGTACATGAAAAATGAGCCTCATGGTTCAAACAACACCATTCATTACTTACACAAAGGTCAGGACTAAAAGTAATACATTGCACATGACCTTTGAGCCTCATGGTTCAAACAACAACATTCATTACTTACATAAGGGTCAGGACTAAAAGTAATACATTGCACATGACTAATGGGCCTCATGGTTCAAACAACAACATTCATTACATACACAAAGGTAAGGACTAAAAGTAATACATTGCACATGACTAATGAGCCTCATGGTTCAAACGACAACATTCATTACTTACACAAAGGTCAGGACTAAAAGTAATACATTGCACATGACTAATGAACCTCATGGTTCAAACAACAACATTCATTACTTACACAAAGGTCAGGAATAAAAGTAATACATTGTACATGACTAATGAGCCTCATGGTTCAAACAACAACATTCATTACTTACATAAGGGTCAGGACTAAAAGTAATACATTGCACATGACTAATGAACCTCATGGTTCAAACAACAACATTCATTACTTACATAAGGGTCAGGACTAAAAGTAATACATTGCACATGACTAATGAGCCCCATGGTTCAAACAACAACATTCATTGCTTACATAAGGGTCAGGACTAAAAGTAATACATTGCACATGACCTTTGAGCCTCATGGTTCAAACAACAACATTCATTACTTACACAAAGGTCAGGACTAAAAGTAATACATTGCACATGACTAATGAGCCTCATGGTTCAAACAAAAACATTCATTACTTACACAAAGGTCAGGACTAAAAGTAATACATTGCACATGACTAATGAGCCTCATGGTTCAAACAACAACATTCATTACTTACACAAAGGTCAGGACTAAAAGTAATACAGTGCACATGACTAATGAGCCTCATGGTTCAAACGACAACATTCATTACTTACACAAAGGTCAGGACTAAAAGTAATACATTGCACATGACTAATAAACCTCATGGTTCAAACAACAACATTCATTAGTTACACAAAGGTCAGGACTAAAAGTAATACATTGCACATGACTAATGAGCCTCATGGTTCAAACAACAGCATTCATTACTTACATAAGGGTCAGGACTAAAAGTAATACATTGCACATGACTAATGAGCCTCATGGTTCAAACAACAACATTCATTACATACACAAAGGTCAGGACTAAAAGTAATACATTGTACATGACTAATGAGCCTCATGGTTCAAACGACAACATTCATTACTTACACAAAGGTCAGGACTAAAAGTAATACATTGCACATGACTAATGAACCTCATGGTTCAAACAACAACATTCATTACTTACATAAGGGTCAGGACTAAAAGTAATACATTGCACATGACTAATGAGCCTCATGGTTCAAACAACAACATTCATTCCTTAATTAAGGGTCAGGACTAAAAGTAATACATTGTACATGACTAATGAGCCTCATGGTTCAAACAGCAACATTCATTTCTTACATAAGGGTCAGGACTAAAAGTAATACATTGTACATGACTAATGAGCCTCATGGTTCAAACAACAACATTCATTACTTACACAAAGGTCAGGACTAAAAGTAATACATTGTACATGACTAATGAGCCTCATGGTTCAAACAACAACATTCATTACTTACATAAGGGTCAGGACTAAAAGTAATACATTGCACATGACTATTGAGCCTCATGGTTCAAACAACAACATTCATTACATACACATTGGTCAGGACTAAAAGTAATACATTGCACATGACTAATGAGCCTCATGGTTCAAACAACAACATTCATTACTTACACAAAGGTCAGGACTAAAAGTAATACATTGCACATGACTAATGAGCCTCATGGTTCAAACAACAACATTCATTACTTACATAAGGGTCAGGACTAAAAGTAATACATTGCACATGACTAATGAGCCTCATGGTTCAAACAACAACATTCATTACTTACACAAAGGTCAGGACTAAAAGTAATACATAGTACATGACTAATGAGCATGATGGTTCAAACGACAACATTCATTACTTACCCAAAGGTCAGGACTAAAAGTAATACATTGCACATGACTAATGAGCCTCATGGTTCAAACAACAACATTCATTACTTACACAAAGGTCAGGACTAAAAGTAATACATTGCACATGACTAATGAGCCTCATGGTTCAAACAACAACATTCATTACTTACATAAGGGTCAGGACTAAAAGTAATACATTGTACATGACTAATGAGCCTCATGGTTCAAACAACAACATTCATTACTTACATAAGTGTCAGGACTAAAAGTAATACATTGCACTTGACTAATGAGCCTCATGGTTCAAACAACAACATTCATTACTTACACAAAGGTCAGGACTAAAAGTAATACATTGCACATGACTAATGAGCCTCATGGTTCAAACAAAAACATTCATTACTTACACAAAGGTCAGGACTAAAAGTAATACATTGCACATGACTAATGAGCCTCATGGTTCAAACAACAACATTCATTACTTACACAAAGGTCAGGACTAAAAGTAATACAGTGCACATGACTAATGAGCCTCATGGTTCAAACGACAACATTCATTACTTACACAAAGGTCAGGACTAAAAGTAATACATTGCACATGACTAATAAACCTCATGGTTCAAACAACAACATTCATTAGTTACACAAAGGTCAGGACTAAAAGTAATACATTGCACATGACTAATGAGCCTCATGGTTCAAACAACAGCATTCATTACTTACATAAGGGTCAGGACTAAAAGTAATACATTGCACATGACTAATGAGCCTCATGGTTCAAACAACAACATTCATTACATACACAAAGGTCAGGACTAAAAGTAATACATTGTACATGACTAATGAGCCTCATGGTTCAAACGACAACATTCATTACTTACACAAAGGTCAGGACTAAAAGTAATACATTGCACATGACTAATGAACCTCATGGTTCAAACAACAACATTCATTACTTACATAAGGGTCAGGACTAAAAGTAATACATTGCACATGACTAATGAGCCTCATGGTTCAAACAACAACATTCATTCCTTAAATAAGGGTCAGGACTAAAAGTAATACATTGTACATGACTAATGAGCCTCATGGTTCAAACAGCAACATTCATTACTTACATAAGGGTCAGGACTAAAAGTAATACATTGTACATGACTAATGAGCCTCATGGTTCAAACAACAACATTCATTACTTACACAAAGGTCAGGACTAAAAGTAATACATTGTACATGACTAATGAGCCTCATGGTTCAAACAACAACATTCATTACTTACATAAGGGTCAGGACTAAAAGTAATACATTGCACATGACTATTGAGCCTCATGGTTCAAACAACAACATTCATTACATACACATTGGTCAGGACTAAAAGTAATACATTGCACATGACTAATGAGCCTCATGGTTCAAACAACAACATTCATTACTTACACAAAGGTCAGGACTAAAAGTAATACATTGCACATGATTAATGAGCCTCATGGTTCAAACAACAACATTCATTACTTACATAAGGGTCAGGACTAAAAGTAATACATTGCACATGACTAATGAGCCTCATGGTTCAAACAACAACATTCATTACTTACACAAAGGTCAGGACTAAAAGTAATACATAGTACATGACTAATGAGCATGATGGTTCAAACGACAACATTCATTACTTACCCAAAGGTCAGGACTAAAAGTAATACATTGCACATGACTAATGAGCCTCATGGTTCAAACAACAACATTCATTACTTACACAAAGGTCAGGACTAAAAGTAATACATTGCACATGACTAATGAGCCTCATGGTTCAAACAACAACATTCATTACTTACATAAGGGTCAGGACTAAAAGTAATACATTGTACATGACTAATGAGCCTCATGGTTCAAACAACAACATTCATTACTTACATAAGTGTCAGGACTAAAAGTAATACATTGCACTTGACTAATGAGCCTCATGGTTCAAACAACAACATTCATTACTTACACAAAGGTCAGGACTAAAAGTAATACATAGTACATGACTAATGAGCATGATGGTTCAAACGACAACATTCATTACTTACCCAAAGGTCAGGACTAAAAGTAATACATTGCACATGACTAATGAGCCTCATGGTTCAAACAACAACATTCATTACTTACACAAAGGTCAGGACTAAAGGTAATACATTGCACATGACTAATGAGCCTCATGGTTCAAACAACAACATTCATTACTTACATAAGGGTCAGGACTAAAAATAATACATTACACATGACTAATGAGCCTCATGGTTCAAACAACAACATTAATTACTTACACAAAGGTCAGGACTAAAGGTAATACATTGCACATGACTAATGAACCTCATGGTTCAAACAACAACATTCATTACTTACATAAGGGTCAGGACTAAAAATAATACATTGCACATGACTAATGAGCCTCATGGTTCAAACAACAACATTCATTACTTACATAAGGGTCAGGACTAAAAGCAATACATTGTGCATGAAAAATGAGCCTCATGGTTCAAACAACACCATTCATTACTTACACAAAGGTCAGGACTAAAAGTAATACATTGCACATGACTAATGAGCCTCATGGTTCAAACAACAACATTCATTACTTACATAAGGGTCAGGACTAAAAGTAATACATTGCACATGACTAATGAGCCTCATGGTTCAAACAACAACATTCATTACATACACAAAGGTCAGGACTAAAAGTAATACATTGCACATGACTAATGAGCCTCATGGTTCAAACGACAACATTCATTACTTACACAAAGGTCAGGACTAAAAGTAATACATTGCACATGACTAATGAACCTCATGGTTCAAACAACAACATTCATTACTTACACAAAGGTCAGGACTAAGAGTAATACATTGTACATGACTAATGAGCCTCATGGTTCAAACAACAACATTCATTACTTACACAAAGGTCAGGACTAAAAGTAATACATTGCACATGACTAATGAGCCTCATGGTTCAAACAACAACATTCATTACTTACATAAGGGTCAGGACTAAAAGTAATACATTGCACATGACTAATGAGCCTCATGGTTCAAACAACAACATTCATTACATACACAAAGGTCAGGACTAAAAGTAATACATTGCACATGACTAATGAGCCTCATGGTTCAAACGACAACATTCATTACTTACACAAAGGTCAGGACTAAAAGTAATACATTGCACATGACTAATGAACCTCATGGTTCAAACAACAACATTCATTACTTACACAAAGGTCAGGACTAAGAGTAATACATTGTACATGACTAATGAGCCTCATGGTTCAAACAACAACATTCATTACTTACATAAGGGTCAGGACTAAAAGTAATACATTGCACATGACCTTTGAGCCTCATGGTTCAAACAACAACATTCATTACTTACACAAAGGTCAGGACTAAAAGTAATACATTGCACATGACTAATGAGCCTCATGGTTCAAACAAAAACATTCATTACTTACACAAAGGTCAGGACTAAAAGTAATACATTGCACATGACTAATGAGCCTCATGGTTCAAACAACAACATTCATTACTTACACAAAGGTCAGGACTAAAAGTAATACATTGCACATGACTAATGAGCCTCATGGTTCAAACGACAACATTCATTACTTACACAAAGGTCAGGACTAAAAGTAATACATTGCACATGACTAATGAACCTCATGGTTCAAACAACAACATTCATTACTTACACAAAGGTCAGGACTAAAAGTAATACATTGCACATGACTAATGAGCCTCATGGTTCAAACAACAGCATTCATTACTTACATAAGGGTCAGGACTAAAAGTTATACATTGCACATGACTAATGAGCCTCATGGTTCAAACAACAACATTCATTACATACACAAAGGTCAGGACTAAAAGTAATACGTTGTACATGACTAATGAGCCTCATGGTTCAAACGACAACATTCATTACTTACACAAAGGTCAGGACTAAAAGTAATACATTGCACATGACTAATGAACCTCATGGTTCAAACAACAACATTCATTACTTACATAAGGGTCAGGACTAAAAGTAATACATTGCACATGACTAATGAGCCTCATGGTTCAAACAACAACATTCATTCCTTACATAAGGGTCAGGACTAAAAGTAATACATTGTACATGACTAATGAGCCTCATGGTTCAAACAACAACATTCATTACTTACATCAGGGTCAGGACTAAAAGTAATACATTGCACATGACTAATGAGCCTCATGGTTCAAACAGCAACATTCATTACTTACATAAGGGTCAGGACTAAAAGTAATACATTGTACATGACTAATGAGCCTCATGGTTCAAACAACAACATTCATTACTTACACAAAGGTCAGGACTAAAAGTAATACATTGTACATGACTAATGAGCCTCATGGTTCAAACAACAACATTCATTACTTACATAAGGGTCAGGACTAAAAGTAATACATTGCACATGACTATTGAGCCTCATGGTTCAAACAACAACATTCATTACATACACATTGGTCAGGACTAAAAGTTATACATTGCACATGACTAATGAACCTCATGGTTCAAACAACAACATTCATTACTTACACAAAGGTCGGGACTAAAAGTAATACATTGCACATGACTAATGAGCCTCATGGTTCAAACAACAACATTCATTACTTACACAAAGGTCAGGACTAAAAGTAATACATTGCACATGACTAATGAGCCTCATGGTTCAAACAACAACATTCATTACTTACAAAAGGGTCAGGACTATTACTAATACGCTTTACATGATTAATGGGCCTCGTGATCCAAACAGCATCATGCATAATTTACAGAAATGTCAGGAATATAACTAATACAAATTATATGACTTATAGCCCTCGTGGTCCAAAAGAAACATCATTTATTAGTTGCAGAAATAGTTGAAAGTAATACACTGACATGACTAATGAACCTTTTGATTGAAACACAGCATTCATTATTTGCATAAATGATAGTACTCTAACTAATACGCGTTACATGACTAATGAGGCTCGTGGTTCAAACAACATCATTCAATATTTTCAGAAAAAATATAGATATAATAAATACTGAAATGGCAAATATCTAACAGGTAAAGTAGCATTCGAGAAAGACAGTCAACCACAAATCCACACAGAAACAAAGAACAACTTTAAAGATGAATAAAAGGCCAAATAAGACATCACAAATACAATAGGGTTGACAATAGGGCTACCGACTTGGAACGGTCAGTGGCAAAAAAGGCCGCTGGGGGTTTCAACCGTGTTTTTGAGTGCTCCAAACGTCACACTTACCCTACTGTCATCCCAGTAAAACGGGACAGTGTAAATAAAGAAATCCACTATGAACATGAACTATTCTCTAACCAATAAGGCAGCATTAATAGGCATATAAGTAAACCACAAAGATGCTCGTATATATAAATACAAAAAAATAATAGCCTAGAAAACCACAAAGATGGTTCTCAATGACTTGGCAGAAGCCAGAGCAACAACAGAACAAACCATTGAGGGCACGACAAGACAAGATTGCAGACAAACATCAAACGTCACCGTCCTTTTTGGCTTTAGGTAAACGTCATCATAGGGTCAACAGCCTGTCCGGTCATCGTACAATTAAAGAGGAAAGCAAAGTGGTGAACTGTAAATGGGTCCACCACCAAGCATGCAGTGCGTTGCAAAATGATGGGGTCATAACCTATTTTGATAAACCTTTTAACAAGTTTAACAAAGATAATATGAAAGTGATCAAGACCAAGGATCTTACGAAGTTTGTAAAGCACATCACCATAGAAGTCAGGTTATGATAGTCCTTGTCGCAGTAGAGTTCTTAAATTACTTTTATATTTGGAAAGAAGATCAGGGTTACGATAATACAATTTTGCAAAGGTTTTATGAAGTTTATGGTAACGGTAGCCCTGATGGAGTAGCTTTTTAGTTATACACAGATTACGAATATTAAAGTTCTCAACTCGAGTACAAGCTCTAGAAAAACGAATAAGTTGAGACACATAGACCCCATAAGAAGTTTCTGGGGGAATATCCCTATTTAAATGGGGATAATTAACAATATCAAAATTAAAACCATCCCTCTTGTCATATATTTTGCTAATTATTTCACCATTTTCAATAGAGTGATGTAAATCGAGAAAAGATGCATTAGTATCAGAAATATTAGCTTTGTTAAGTTGAAGTTCTTGAGATATATATTATTAACCATAGCAGAAAAGAAAGGGTTTTCAATGTTCAATATGTCATCCAGATATCTAGAGGTGTCATTAAAGGCTTCAATAACAGCTGCCTGGGTATCTGGTGGAAAGACTCAACATGAAATCTCTTTCATAGCAATACAAAAACAAATCTGCGACAAGGGGTGCACAGTTCGTACCCATAGGGATACCAATAATTTGTCTATAAACGGTAGTTCCATACCTGACAAAAATATTATCTAATAGGAAGATGAGTGCTTCACAAAATTCTTGACAAGCCCACATAGTGTAGTTGTTTAAACTGCCGTTAGTAAAAAAAACGTGTTAATATTATTACAGGTCCAAAATATAGTTTTTTCTCTAGCGAAAGTTTTTTGGATAAGTGTAATAAGCTTGTCTTTGATAAGGTGATGTGGTAAGGTTGTATATAGTGTAGAGAAGTCATACGTGTTTATAGATGAAACTTGACGTTTATTGCAAATTGTAATTCCTGAATTGTTACTAGATCAAAATAAATTAATCCCAGAGTTTTCATAAATGTTAGCACAATATTGTTTAACGTGATCTTTAACGGCAGTACGACAAGAAATTAAAAGTTTGGAGTATGTTTCTGGTGGTTCAGGCACTAGAATTCGTAATAAATCGGGCCTTAAAAGGGGTTTTAAGTAATTTAGGAATCCACTATATAGTTGGCAGTTTGTTCTGCTTTTCGCCTACCCCAGCCTTGGAAGTAGTGCACCGAGTGATATGTGCGGAAACAACATCATTCTCAGTAGAATGAACTGGAGTATACGAATTAGTGCTACTGAGTTCCAGAGATAAAACATTGACGTAATGTAGGTGTAACAAGATGGACCAAGTGGAGACAACTCACCAAGGGAGAATCAAGAATAAATAAATTTACAAATTTATTTACAACAAGATGAATATATATACAAATGAATACAAATGACAAAGTAGAAATAATAACGTTTTAAATATGTTTAAAATGAAGTTCACTACACGTTAGATTTTCATCAGACTGAATATCTGTTATCTTTATTTATGATATATGTATGCTATATCACACGCTATTTCATCTCTCAAAGCTATATCTAGCGGAGTTCTTCCGGTACAGTTCCCGGCACTAATACTTCACTTCTATATATTGCAATCCACTCATTAGCGGTTGCTATTCGTCCCGGTACCACACTTACTTCTGGTGACGTAATTCACACGCGACGCCCACTCGAACGATCCTTTCCGGCGATGGCCCAAGTCCCGGTATTATACATCCGGTGACGTTATCTGCGTAGCTATCTGCGTAACCAGGCCATCTTGCCTAGCGTCTCCGTGGCTACCGTCTGGTCTGTCGCCCAAATAGCGAATGTTGTCGTTCCCGCGTCCTATGACGGCGTTCCCAACCTACGACCGTACTCCCGACAATACGCTCTACATGCTCTACCTACGCTCCTAGCGTATACGGCTACAAAATATATACCCAGTCTTACAATGTTATCACAACATGTATTTTATAATAGCACTAAGGTATCACCATACCTAATAACTGATTGCAAAGCAATCTTTATTCAGAATGAATAAACCCGAATTATAAACCTTCTTCGAATAGACATTATGCTAAACTTTAACAAAACGTGTAAAACAATTACAGATGTAATTTATCGACAATGAAATCTCACATTTCTAGATGTAACGCAAAACTTACAAAGTGTCGTAATTTTGTTCTATACATTCATTAGGCCCGCACTGGTACATACTGCAAATTTACTCATAATACACAGCTTGTAAAATCATAACGTTCTTAATAGTTGATGGGTTTTGATGAAATAAACGCCAAAACAACTTATTCTATATCAATAGAATGAATCTAGTAAAAGATAATTTATTAGATATAGGCATCGATTAAAAGTGATGCACTTGGCAAAAATCTAACAAAATTCTTATGAAAAATCAGGGGAAATGAGGCCCCGACAAACACAGTTAAAACCTCTAAATAAATATGCGCTCATTTTTTTACAGTAGGCGTCAAACAATAATTACATTATTAGCTGCTTTATTAGCAGGAACTAAAACTTATTTTACGAAATTTTTGAATCTCCGATTTTAAATTA
Source organism: Cyrtodaria siliqua (assembly GCA_037043455.1). NCBI lineage: Eukaryota > Metazoa > Mollusca > Bivalvia > Adapedonta > Hiatellidae > Cyrtodaria > Cyrtodaria siliqua. The sequence goes on along the minus strand of JAWPHD010003703.1, from coordinate 131,445 downwards.
CGAAAGGAAAACCTAGGTCTCGGAGGAAGTAAAGAGGGCTTAGCATTATATACGTGTATCAAGTACAATAGGATTAGGTCCGCATGTTCTCCACGACACCATTTTATACTAAAATCCTCAATGGATTTGGTGATCTGAGCACGAGATGCATTAAAAATCAATAGTTGAAGGTAATCTATACTTAGGACCTTTAGAAAACAGATTCTCAATACGTTTATCAACAATATCAAAATTATCAGTGATGACATGACCTGCTGGAGCATAGCAAAATGTTGATGTGTTACATTCACATTCCTTAGGAGTGTTATTTACTATATCAAGGTCAGAAACTATTTTGTTGTAGTTGAAAATAATATTTCTAATAGGTTTTTATACTTATAACAAATTACAGGACTTTCGGAATTTTTGAAAAATTTAGGGATAGAATCAACTACGTGATTATCTCGAAAAATACTAGGCATGTCAGTGAAAACAATACCCTTATTAAAAGATATAGTATTTTTAGAAAATACCATGTTGTTTGTAGCTTTGAATTATGGAAGCAGTGTTATACAAGGGAACTGTACGCATGAAATTGTGCCTGCTTCATCGTCGATCAACTTAAGTGAAGAAATGGACAAAGTAGCATAGAGTGCTTTCCAGACTGTTTAAATAGTATGTAATTCAGCGACTGAAATAATTACACGCGATTTTCGTTTGATGTTACCATTATTACGCCTTCGACGATGAGACCTAGACTTTCGCTTTCAAATATAAAATATAGAAAAAAATGTCAATATTAAGACCTTTGAAATATTTCCTTGTTGGTAAATATTGTTATTAAGGCCGAGTGGATATGGTGTCTGCAAGTTTTTCATCCACTTAATCTCTGCAATATGTCTAGCTTTTCAATCTTTTAGTAGCATCATTATCATAAATTTCATTCAACCGGTTGAACAGTGATGTTATTAAACATATTACCAGACTGACAAAAGTGTTGGTACAAGTAATTTGTTAACTTTTTAGGATTACCTGCATTATATTTATGACCACGAAATCGAACTTTTAAAGATCGACCTGATTGTCCAACATCTTGTATACCGTAACGTGGTGCATTTCAAGTCAAAACATAAATGACGTGAGATTTACGTCAATCAACATTTGAAGGTAGACATACATAAGATGAGCACAAAACCTTCAACACGGTATAAGAAACACATGTGTTTAAGGAAAAACTGGATCAATGAATGTCAAACAGGTCTCACTACACAGTGCATTTTTACTATGTTGGCCTATTTGAATAAAGTTTACAAGGCCATTCCGAACAGGAAGTTTTCAAGCTGAAAGTTACTTTTGTATGTAACCAAGTCATTTGCCCACACAAAACTGTACAAAATCTGGTACGTTGAATTTTTTTTTTTAAATTTGAGTTGTGTCCTCCAATGCACTATTTTGGGCTTTAACTCCAGAGTCTGGATCAGAATTCCTACTTTTCTTCAACACCCATAAAAGTGCCATATCTTGGTGGCAGTGTCATTTAATAGCTGCACATCCAATTTCAGACTCTGTTCATATCACCTGCAACAACAATAAACATATTTGTAGGCAATTATTAAAACTATTTAAAACCGAAGAACGCACTGCTACTTTTTAAGGCTTAAGAATTATCCTACAGTTGGTTCCCTTTCCTACAGTGGGTTTCAAGGGAACCAACTGTGTAGTGAGACCTACAATCCCTGTGGGATGAAAACATAACAATATTGATTGGATACGTGGAGACCTTCTACGGTCGCCACACGGCACAAACAACACTATTGTGACAGTAAAAGTAGATCGAACAGGTAAAAGTAGCATTCAAGGACGACAGTCAACCACAAACACACACAGAAACAAAGAATGAATTTAAAGATGAATAGAAGGTCCAATTAAGACATCACAAACACAAAAGGGTTGATAATAGGGCTACCACCTTGGAACGGTCAGTGGCAAAAAAGGCCGTTGGGGGTTTAATCCAGGTTCTAGGATGTACCAAACCTCACACTTACCCTACTGTCATCCCAAAAAACGGAACAGAAAGGTTAAGACTATGAATAATACACTGTACATGATTAACTAGCCTCGTGGTTCAGACAACAGCATTCCTTATTCACAGAAATGTCAGGACAATAAATAATACACTGTACATGATTAACGATCCTCGTGGTTCAGACAACAGCATTCCTTAATTACAGAAATGTCAGGACTAAAAATAAACAATACACTGTACATGATTAACTAGCCTCGTGGTTCAGACAACAGCATTCCTTATTTACAGAAATGTCAGGACTATAAGTAATACACTGTACATGATTAACGATCCTCGTGGTTCAGACAACAGCATTCCTTTTTTACAGAAATGTCAGGACTAAAAATAATACACTACATGATTAACGAGCCTCGTGGTTCAGACAACAGCATTCATTATTTACAGAAATATCAGGACTAAAAATTATACACTGTACATGATTAACAAGCCTCGTGATTCAGACAACAGCATTCCTTATTTACAGAAATGTCAGGACTATAAGTAATACACTGTACATGATTAACTAGCCTAGTGGCTCAGACAACAGCATTCAGTATTTACAGAAATGACAGGACAATAAATAAGACACTGTACATGATTAACGAGCCTCGTGGTTCAGACAACAGCATTCCTTATTTACAGAAATGTAAGGACTATAAGTAATACACTGTACATGATTAACTAGCCTCGTGGCTCAGACAACAGCATTCCTTATTTACAGAAATGTCAGGACTATAAGTAATACACTGTACATGATTAACTAGCCTCGTGGCTCAGACAACAGCATTCATTATTTACAGAAATGACAGGACAATAAATAATACACTGTACATAATTAACGAGCCTCGTGGTTCAGACTACAGCATTCCTTATTTACAGAAATGTCAGGACTATAAGTAATACACTGTACATGATTAACTAGCCTCGTGGCTCAGACAACAGCATTCCTTATTTACAGAAATGACAGGACAATAAATAATACACTGTACATGATTAACGAGCCTCGTGGTTCAGACAACAGCATTCCTTATTTACAGAAATGTCAGGACTATAAATAATACACTGTACATGATCAAGGAGCCTCGTGATTCAGACAACAGCATTCCTTATTTACAGAAATGTCAGGACTATAAGTAATACACTGTACATGATTAACGAGCCTCGTGGTTCAGACAACAGCATTCCTTATTTACAGAAATATCAGGACTATAAATAATACACTGTACATGATCAAGGAGCCTCGTGGTTCAGACAACAGCATTCCTTATTTACAGAAATGTCAGGACTATAAGTAATACACTGTACATTATTAACCAGCCTCGTGGTTCAGATAACAGCATTCCTTATTTACAGAAATGTCAGGACTGTAATTAATACACTGAATATGATTAACCAGCCTCGAGGTTCAGACAACAGCATTCCTTATTTATAGAAATGTCAGGACTATAAGTAATACACTGTACATGATTAACGAGCCTCGTGGTTCAGACAACAGCATTCCTTATTTACAGAAATGTCAGGACTATAAATAATACACTGTTCATGATTAACGAGCATCGTGGTTCAGACGACAGCATTCCTTATTTACAGAAATGTCAGGACTATCAATAATACACTGTACATGATTGCATCGTGGTTCAGACAACAGCATTCATTATTTACAGAAATGTCAGGACTATCAAAAATACACTGTACATGATTAACGAGCATCGTGGTTCAGACAACAGCATTCCTTATATACAGAAATGTCAGGACTGTAAGTAATACACTGTACATGATTAACGAGCCTCGTGGTTCAGACAACAGCATTCCTTATTTACAGAAATGTCAGGATTATAAATAATACACTGTACATGATTAACTAGCCTCGTGGTTCAGACAACAACATTCATTATTTACAGAAATGTCAGGACTATAAGTAATACACTGTACATGATTAACGAGCCTCGTGGTTCAGAGGTTCAGACAACAGCATTCCTTATTTACAGAAATGTCAGGACTATAAGTAATACACTGTACATGATTAACCAGCCTCGAGGTTCAGACAACAACCTTCCTTATTTACAGAAATGTCAGGACTATAAGTAATACACTGTACATGATTAACGAGCCTCGTGGTTCAGACAACAGCATTCCTTATTTACAGAAATGCCAGGACTATAAATAATACACTGTACATGATTAACGAGCATCGTGGTTCAGACAACAGCATTCCTTATTTACAGAAATGTCAGGACTATCAATAATACACTGTACATGATTAACGAGCCTCGTGGTTCAGACAACAGCATTCATTATTTACAGAAATGTCAGTATTATAAATAATACACTGTACATGATTAACGAGCCTCGTGGTTCAGACAACAGCATTCCTTATTTACAGAAATGTCAGGACTATAAGTAATACACTGTACATGATTAACCAGCCTCGAGGTTCAGACAACAACCTTCCTTATTTACAGAAATGTCAGGACTATAAGTAATACACTGTACATGATTAACGAGCCTCGTGGTTCAGACAACAGCATTCCTTATTTACAGAAATGTCAGGACTATAAATAATACACTGTACATGATTAACTAGCCTCGTGGTTCAGACAACAGCATTCCTTATTTACAGAAATGTCAGGACTATCAATAATACACTGTACATGATTAACGAGCCTCGTGGTTCAGACAACAGCATTCATTATTTACAGAAATGTCAGGACTATCAATAATACACTGTACATGATTAACGAGCATCGTGGTTCAGACAACAGCATTCATTATTTACAGAAATGTCAGGACTATAAATAATACACTTTACATGATTAACGAGCCTCGTGGTTCAGACAACGGAATCCCTAATAACAGAAATGTCAGAACAATAACTAATACACTGTACATTACAATAATCGACGGTCAATTTTGTTTCAAACTCATTCGTGTATTGGAATTGAATGTTGTTTAACGGCTCATCAACACAGTATAAGTTATTTAGAGCCGCTCAGAGAGAGGGGAAGGATAAATACAAATCCGGGAACCGTGCCCTACTCTTATTATCGAATTGATTCCTATGGTTCGTTAACGTGCTCGGAGGATAGACCGATAGACGGTACCGCCCGGTTTACGTCCCCATCCGACGGACGATGCTAAGGGAAAGTGTCTTGCCCAAGAACACACCAACGAAACTCAGTGGCACCACGGAGGATTGAACCCGGGGCCTTTGATTACAGATCCGCAACGCTACCGACTGCACCACGCCAGCCCTCACCAAATGCATTTCGGTGCCGAAAATACGGTTGTGTGTAGAATGGTGGTGTTTGAATTGATGCCACCATGTTTTTTCTTGATTATATCTCAACCCTGAAAAACTTCGGGGCGATACAATTCATATTGCTGTTACTATAAACATTCTCGTGTGGTGATAAGATACTATTTAATGTGTTTTTGATGCTAGTCGAAGATTATTTTTTTTCATTAAAGTAGATAAAAAAAGAAAAACAAAGTGCTACGATATGCATTAAGTCTTGAGCTTTCAGAATTTAGCAGCTGAATGTTTATTAGACAATGCAAAGCTCACTAAGAAATTAAAGTCATCTCAACGGGGAAAAATTGGTGAACTATTGATGAAAACAAGATAGTATAATTAAAATTGTTAAAGTGCAGCAAAAAGTATATTATTAAAAATTGCGAGTAATGTAAGTGAGATTACGGACGTAGTTAAGTAAGTGTTGTTAGACGTTCAAAGTCAAATAAGAAATATACTCAGTTGCAAAAGAAGGTGGACACTGAGTTTTGTTTAGATTTAATTTGTATAAAGTTTTTTTGGAATAAAATTGACAAATTCCAAAATGAATATGCCATGTTTGTTACCAAAGGTTTTATCATTCCATTACCAATATCATGTTGTCATTTGTTTTCCAATAGGTCGAATCATTAAGGAACTGTCGCTTGATAAAGAGGATAGGGTGTAAAGTAAAATTTTCAAAGTGTCCAGTTTTTTTTGCAACTGAGTATATATGACTACGACAAATGACTCAAAAAACCGAAAAGTCAAGATCAAATGACCAATTATTCAACAACGTTTGAATCTCGCGATGCATTGTTTTATTATATATACATATAAGCAATATCTACCATGTACTCTTATTTTCTGACGTTAGTGTTTTATAAAGTCTATTCCATTCTTATGATCCTGTGTTCGTATATATGTAGTGTTGACTATTAATTTTCATTTTAGTTTGGAATCAGACATTTGTCATGAACACGCTCTTTTCTTTGGTCAGACCACCAGAGCTGAGTATATCATCACTGGAACATGTTTTTGTTTCTTTCCTTGTTCACTTCTGGCGAATTTGAGCTCTTAACGTTTTTTACTGATTGCTTGTTTGATCGTGATGTTTCAGTGTTTGAGTCATTTCTCTAATTCATAAATTGTCCTGTATTACTTTGCATGTTTTCGCATTTCGTGAGTACTTCCATAAGCTGCCAGACATCAAAATTGCTAGTGATGTCTGGGAGCTTGTGGAAATACTCACGAAATGCGAAAACATTTTCATTTTCAAATTTAGATTATACACTGTCTGACGTCAATTTGCTTTCATCAGTTGTTCAACTCAATTTGTATTTCCTTTTAGAGAGCATCTGTTTTTATCTTGAACTTTACATTATTTAATCAAACATTCTGCTGTTGAATTTGGAATGCTATGTTTCAGATACAATTTGGCTGCTCAAGCTTAACCATTGTGAAATCGCCATTTTTAGTTCAGTTGAGGTGTAGCACAGGGAGTGTCGGCCTGGGGTAGTCGAATAATGGCGTCAATAAATAATTATCATTTCTTTTTGTAAAAAAAAGGCATTTTCACTAATTTAAAGTGGTATTTTTGGTTTATATCACATTGTTGATCTATTTGTTACATTTTTCAAGCATTGTCATGTTAAAATTGTGAATTTTAAATTTATTTTGCTTATATGGAAATGAGTGTATGAATACAATATTATGGCGTCTCAGTGTTTATGTTTTTAAAGGGACCATTCATTCATGAGACAAGTTCTTTTTTAGAAAATACATGACCCCCATTTTTCTGTGGATTTTTTGGCAGCATATGTGTCATTTGCGATGAGAATGTAAGTTATTCATTTTTAGTTTGGGCCTAGATATGAATGACAACATGGCATTTTAAATTTTAATTCACACACAACTCAATGCAACAATCAATGGGCGTGTTACACCTTGAGGTAGAATGTGTTCATTCAGATAACACTGGACGGAATGGTGGTTCATTAGCGCGAGTCACCACATCCTCTTGTGAATCATCACTAGAGTCATTCAAGGAGTTTGGTATTTGTATGTGTTGTATACTGTTATCTCTCTTGTACATTTCCCCGAAGCTAAATATCAATGGACGGAATAACTGTCTTACGGATGATAAACAAATTTGCTTAGAGAAATAGTTATTTTTTTAATTCTGGAACTTGATACTCGATCATGTTCCCTCTCGTGAAACGTGGAACATTCTGTCTACGTATGCGCCACTTAGTTTATATTTTTCTCATTCAACTAAGATTAGGCATTAGATTTCCTTGAGATTAAGTAGAATGCGTCCTACTTGAATAACTCTGTGTAGGTAGGATGCTATTCTCCATCATTTTTCCTTTCTTCTGTACATTCAATTGCCGAGTCCTTTGGGATCATCAAGCCCAATCGTTGTGGCATTAAAGTAAACTATCGCTTAAGCCGGTGCTAGGAGGTGTGAGAGGTGTGGCACATAACATTACTTCTCATGGACTGACTCGATAAAACCGAGTCTGCTACTTTTATCTCATGTCTGTGTTTGTTGCTTCCAAGGTATCCCCTTTTTAGTATTTATTGAGGAAAGGCATAATACTTCTGTGATATTTGAAAGAATGTGCTATATTTAGACTACCGGGTGATTTAGTACAAGTTCACTGATTTCGTACTACACATTGTTTTTATTTTCAGCAGAGTTAAATAATACTATGAATACATTACCTTGTATATAACGGATATTGTCGTGACAAACAACCGTCTCGTTTTACGTAAGCCGAGCCTCAATCATTCCAGTTCAATTGTTTGAAATGAATAGAGGTCTCACACCACTGTTAATTTTCCATAGGCCTACCCTATATAGCATTTTTGTAAGGTCTGCAAGATTGCAAACCTTTGTTGTTGATTTGAAATCTTAAAATAGTCAATACTTGTAACTGAAACAATAAAATACACACCTCTGTCACATTAGATTTTTCCTTTCGCATAGCGTTATGTATTTATGTGACAACTTTGAAAAATACAAATTGTATACACATTTAGTGCTTCGGTCAAATGTTGATGAATTAAAAGAAACCTTATACGAGTATTACCATGGGCATTTCAGTATCATCTGCCTTTTACACTGCATATTTAAAGCAACAAACAGCAGTACCTGTTTAGGTTTTAAAAATGGAGAGAAAATGCAGAATTATTTTCTGTTTTCCTTTTGTCTCTATGTCCGTGAGTTTTCAAGGGACATACTTCTGCTGTGAGACCTAGATGTCTATCAAAAGCTGTTTGCTTTCATTGCACTCATGCTCTATGTTAATAATATCAATATGCATTCATCGTGTTGATTTATATCACCAGTTTGATTATCATGGTACCATAACTTTATATTTCCATTCTCGGAGGTATGTTACATAAATACAAATGTCTAACAGAAAATATAGTATTCACAAAACGTATTAAACCAACCCACGCAGTTAAAACAAATAACAATCGCATGGAAGAATAAGTATTTGAAAGTAAAGTACTGAACACCAAAAACATAAAAGGGTGGACAAAAGGTGTACCGTCTAGGAACGGTCAGTAGCAAAAATGCCGCCTGTGGTTTAGATATGTTGCCTGCTTTTTATTATTGGTATCCCTATGGGTGCACCCCTTGTCGCATATTTGTTTGTATATTGCTATGAAAGAGATTTCATGTTGAGTCTTTCACCAGATATCCAGGCAGATTTTATTGAAGCCTTTAATGACACCTCTCGGTATCTGTATGACATATTGAACATTGACAACCCTTTCTTTTCTGCTGTGGTTAATAATGTACATCCTAAAGAACTCCAACTTCACAAAGCTAATATTTCTGATACTAACGCTTCTTTTCTCGATTTACATCTGTCTATTGAAAATGGTGATATAATTAGAAAAATATATGACAAGAGAAATGATTTTTATTTTGATATTGTCAGTTATCCCTATTTAGATGGGGATGTTCCTCTAACAACTTCTTATGGGGTCTATGTGTCTCAACTTATTCGTTTTTATAGAGCTTGTACTCGAGTTGAGGACTTCGTAATCTGTGTATAAAAAAAAGCTACCCCATCAGGGCTACCGTTATCATAAACTTCGTAAAATCTTTGCAAAATTGAATTATCGTAACCCTGATCTTCTTTCCAAATATAAAAGTAATTTAAGAACTCTTCTGCGACAAGGACTATCACAACCCGACTTCTATGGTGACGTGCTTTACAAACTTCGTAAGATCCTTGGTCATGATCACGTTCACACTATCTTTGTTAAACTTGTTAAAAGGTTATCAAAAGAGGTTATGAACCTATCCTTTCACAACACACTGCATGCTTGGTTGTGGACCCATTTACAATTCGCCAGTATGCTTTCCTCTTTAATTGTGCGATGAACGGACAGGTTGTGGACCCTATGATGACGTCTACATCAAGTCCAAAAGGGTGGTGACGTTTGATGCTTGTCTGTAATCTGTCTTGTCGTGGTTTGTTCTCTTGTTGCTCTGGCCTCTGCCAAGTCATTGAGTATATTATTTTACCTATTGTCAACCCTTTTGTGTTTGTGATGTCTTATTTGGCCTTTTATTAATCTTTAAAGTTGTTATTTGTTTCTGTGTGTTTTTGTGGTTGACTGTGGTCCTTGAATGCTACTTTTCCTGTTCGATTTTCTAGTACGGAAAATCACTAATGGATACAGATACATGAACTTGACGAAATACTTGGCCATTACATAAGTAGATTCTTTAACGTATGTAGACATGAGGTATAATTAAAAACAGTATTGGCTTCCGGTTTATTTCCGACGCTCGTGCGCTGACTCGGTATTTCCGATGTAATTAACGCCTTTTTTCTTTGGTGTACAGTAGATCGACGTTATAATATAAACTGGACATTTGAAACCATTGTAATTGTGATAAAATCGTTGGCGAAAAGTTTTTTTTGGGCGAAAGGTAAATACGGCATTTAAGTTTTGGTATATTTGTGGTAATATGGCACTTTATGATTTTAGTAGAAAAGTAGGTCACGCTTCATGGGGCTCTTCACAAGTTCATGAATCTGTGAATATATGGCTGTGTGCAGTGTATCAACGTGTGCATACCGACGTCATTTTCATTGAGTATTTTAAACTTATTGCATACATGTTCGTGGGTACCGATTGTGGAAATGTTCATGACGGAGGTAGGTACGGGTTTATGATGTAAGTGTTGAGGGATAGAGCTAGTTGGAAATAGGTCACAGGCATTCAACTGAATATAATTTTGGAGAAACTCTTCACACTGAGTACCAGCTCACATTTATTGAGCTGCTCAGTCTCACTTCGACCCGCCCCACAGTAGCGTAAATTGCCCAGTACCAGCTACGTAACCCCACGCCGGAGTATAGCTATACACTGAGCGTCTCACGCAACTGCGTGCTCTGTAATTTATTTGAGTAAGTGTGGGTCCCAAAATTTCCCTAGAAGGAATGGACAGGTAGGTCTTTATTACGATATTAAACTGTAGTAACTTCCCATTGATCGGACCACCGTGAAATCGAAGGCAAAAGTTATCAAAATATCAGCCTAATCTTAAACAAGACTCGAACGTTTTTGTGTCAATTTAGTATTTACTAGCGAACGCGAAACAGGGAACCAGTCAAAACTGAACCATATCTACTTCCGACACGGAAGTAAATGTATGAAGTTTTGAAAATGAGAAAGATAAACCGTTTATTAAACGCCTTATTGAACAACAAATGAATGGAATAGAACAATACAGACTTATATCCATCACATTAACTGAAAAATATTTGAGATATAATTTCAGGTGAGGAGGGGGCGTGGCACAGGAAAATGCATCTTTTGATTATTACCTTTATAGAACTGTCATTATAATTATTTATGAAGGACTGAAAGGGGACATTTAAGTGATATTTGTTCTGAGGTCAATTAGATGTTTACAAATGTATCAAATACATATACCTGGTACACTGTAGCGTGCAGAAAAGGATTTCCTATCTGACAATATCACTCCTCCTACGATCTATTGTCAACCCGCCGAGATATCAAAGTCAAAAGTCACCAAAGTGCAATTCAAATGTCTGATCTTGTCTGGATGGATATCCGGTCAACATTCCAGAATTATGTATCTGTTATTTTCGGCAGTCGGATGCAACTGAGATATTGCGATTGAACTGCTGTCGTCATTATGTTCTGCATTATGACGTAAGTAGTTCAATCTCAGTATCTCAGATTGCCGAAAATAGCAGAAGCATAATTTTGGAATGAGGGTCACGGTGACATTTGATTCGCTGCCGAAACGGCAGCGACCTCTTATATTGCTTTAGTAATTGCACATGGTAAGGTACTAATGAATAGTTTCTTTGAGTTTTTTTACTTTGATAACGCAATCATGGTAGCAATAAACAGTTTATCTGTGTTTTAATGCACGCTAACGCAAACGCATCCTATACATGTGAGTGATTGTATTTCTGTGCTGATGTGTACTTTAGCACGTCGTGCTACAAAGGCGAATATGTAATCAATTTGTATGGCATGTCAAGGATTTGCCCACCTTCAGAAGGTTTGGTGGCACAAATTGGGTCTGGTAAAAAAACAACGTCATGGCGTGTTTACGTCTCCGTGACAACTCTTTTTTTGAATATTGTTTTAAACCCGTGACTTGGTCTGTTATTATGTTAAACTTTGTTCCCAGTTCCTACCCAGAAATAATGCTATTTTCTCTCGGCAGCTATTTTACGCTTGCGTAAAATCTTGTTTGTTTACATTCGATATACATTTGAGAAATGCTGCGGAGCAGTGTACGAGATAATTAAAAAAAATTGTCTTGATCTTAAGGACACATTTCCGATATATTCTGGAAGAAATCAATCAATTAAATCAGTATTCAAAGCACCTTGGAATGAAACGTGCTGACGAAATACATTAAGTAATAAGTATTTGGGAGCTGATTATCTCCGAACCGATGCAGTTTCGAAATGTTTGTGTCAGACATGAATAATAGGTAACTTACAGAGAAAGTGTTTACAATCAATACTCATGTGACTGACTACATAATCTTTAAAATGGCCGACAGAGTAAGTAAGTATTCATGTTTTGAAACCAAGCGAGTGTATTATTCGTTATTGTAAGACAATAAAAATAAAACAACATATGAGTTTGTTATTGTAATTACAGAGCTCCAGACAAACTTATATATATAAATCTGCAGTGCTGATTCATATTATTTTAAAGAGTAAATGTTACAATGTTTTTGCTTTTTTCATCAAAATATGACTTTATTAAACTAGCATTGTTCATTTTCAATGCTGATTTTCACTCCCAATTTTATTTTTCGTGCTCATTTCTTAAATTGTTATACTAAAGAACTCCCGAAAATTGCTTATCTGGAGTTAAATAAAGTAATATTTTTTTAAATAATATCCGAAAACGATTTTGTCATTAATTTACGGTTGAATTTCTTCTGTACTTGAAACCCAAGAACATTACTATGTCTTTATGTGAAAGGAAGACAATCCATTGATTTCTTAGTCATTTTTTGAATTGCCTACGTAGCACGGCAGACACTTAGGGACCACTTTGTCCATCGTCGTCGCCATCGTCCATCACACTTTAACCTGCAACCTAACCTTGGCCATAATAACTTGAAAAGTATTTGGCCTATGTTCATAAAACTTCACACACATGTTCATCTTACCTCAAGAAATGTGTTAAACATGACTATAACTTACTGACTTTCATTTTGGCAGAGTTATGCCTCTTTTTATAGTTAGATTCTACATGCTGAATTCAGCACAAGGCAAGTGACCCATGTGTTCTGTGGAACATCCATCACGTTTTGTATCAATTGATTTCATAAGTAACCTTTACAGTCCGACTCAAGGGCAATTACTAGTGTTGCAAAACTTTGAAAATTCGTTATCCCTCATTTGACTTTGTAAACAACCGACGATTTATTTCCAACCTACAGAGATGACATAGACTTTGTGTCAAGCACTATTGTATAATATGTTACCGTTACTTTTGCATTATATCAACCGATGAACACAGCCTTTAATTAAAACAACTGATTTAAAATGTATGCTCGGTTAACAAGGTGTACGAACTTGCTAACTCTTGCGTTTACATGTTCTAGTAAATTGTGAAACAGATCCATATTTGATTTTCAGACGTTTAATACAGTAAATCACACGTTTTTGTTTGTTTTTAGCTCTACTGATCAAAGATCAGCAGAGCTTATGCCGTGGTGCGGTGTTCGTCCGTCCGTAAACATTTTTGTAGCGACTACTCCTCTGAAACTGCTGGATGGATTTTCATGAAACTTTACAGGAATTCCTAGCAGAAATTCACCAAAGCTAAAAATAGATTTTTATAAAGCAAGTTTGTATAGTAAAACCTTGTAGCGACTACTCCTCTAAAATGTCTTGTCTTATTTTCATGAAACTTCATAGGAATGTTGCACATGATGTCTATTTGCTCCAAGCAAAATTTCAGATCAGCCGGAAATTCAAGATGGCCACCATGCTAAAATTATGGACCATACGCCGCTGGCAATGGAATGGTATGAAAATACCTTATTGAAGGTTCCATGTTCACCGTCATATGCATGCCATCTACGGGATTGCACACATTTCTGTACTATTGACATTTTACATATTGAGTTCTGCTCAACCCGGGGCTAGAGGGCGTGAAAGTAGCAAGCACTTTGCAATACCGTTCATGACCGTTCTCAATCAAACCGAGACTGCAATATATATTTATCGCGTTCGGCGATTTCCAAATTTCTACTTTCATACTCTTTTTAAACCAGGTTCTAGGGTGCAGCAAAACCTCACCCTTACCCTTTATTCATCCCAATTAAACCTTGCAGTGCAAATAAGGAAATCCCCAGGTTATTTCCTGTAGGAGTCAAGCTAGGGGTCATTTATAAGTAAATGTACTCAAACACAAAGGTGATCATGTATATATGCATTTAAAAATCAAAAGTCTAGAAGAAGAGTATGAGTGTGGACATTTGGAAACGGCCGAACACGACACACAAGAAATATTGCAGTCTCGGTTTGATTGAGACTGTTCATGAACGGTAGTGAAACATTCTAGCTACCGCTATATTTTCTTCCCCCATGTCCAGCGGCGAATGGTCCCAGTATCTAACAAAATACTATGCCCCGAAGAGCGAAATAAACAAAATGGAATTTAGTTGGTAGCAGCGGCTCTGAAGCCCGCGTAACACAAGTAACAGCCAAAAGACTAAATTAAAAAGCAGGCCACAAAGCATGTACTCAGTAACTTGGTGGAAGCCAAAGCAACAAGCGAATAAACCGTTAAGGGCACAACAAGACAAACATTAAACGATTCGAATGTTTACAACACTAAACCTTTACTTCCCTTTTCAGGATGTAGGTAGAAGTTGTCACAGACGTCAGCATAGATCGCACAATACAATAATCAAACGTAGTGGCGAAAATGGGCCAGAGCATATCCTTTTTTTACATTTTCTAATAAGTGATAATGATTGCATAAACAATAACTACTCTCTGTAATCTAGTTTTAAGTTAACAGTTTCTCTCCTCATCATATTCACAATATTCATAAATATTTTCAAAGTTCAATAAACGTTATTCCGCAGGGAAGACAGTTATATATATTTGTTTTATCAGGATCAACTCCTGTCCAAAGAAACCATACTGGAAATTGTTATATAAACAAGGGAGAGAGAATAACTTGAATAGAAGTGTTGTTTGA
The DNA here is from genome assembly GCA_037043455.1 of Cyrtodaria siliqua. Lineage (NCBI taxonomy): Eukaryota > Metazoa > Mollusca > Bivalvia > Adapedonta > Hiatellidae > Cyrtodaria > Cyrtodaria siliqua. Next base: position 116,377 of record JAWPHD010003703.1, on the reverse strand, counting down.
TATTGCAACAACACACTGTTATGTTATTTCGAGCCATCCCAGAGAAAGGGTATGGATACAGAGGAATCTGGGAACCGTGCTCTTGCCCTCGAATAGATTCTTGAACCGTGCTCTTGCCCTCGAATAGATTCTTACGGTTCTCTAACGTGCTCGTAAGGTAGATACCGCTACGGTTGATGCCTGACAAATAACACACCAAAGTAAGCCAGTGGTGCAACAGACGCTGGAAGCCGTAATCTCCGGATCAGAGTCGAACGTGCTATCCACCGAACCACTGCGGCCCAGGGGTTGATGAAGTAGGCGTCAGTGGCGGCCTTGTGGTTTATAAACGCATTGCTTTAGTCTCTGATATAGAATTGATGGTAACGATCTTTGTATCCTACCCTGAACTATATGCTTTTATTTATCGGTGCGCTTGATTGTGGTTTACCTTTGATGGACTGAGTTCTGAGAAGGCTACTGGACTGTTTTGTCTATTTTTATTCTGGTTCTGTTTACATTCTCAGTAACATCCGAATGGTTCCTATAACATTTAAATCCGTCTGTACTTAGCAGATCATTGCATGCTGGTATGTTGTAGGTCTGGTGTCAGTGAGGGTGTGTATAGGGGTGGACTGTGTGGTGGAGGGACGAGGGCCGAAGCTTATGTAATCATATGGATGTATTTAAACGCGTAACTATGGACAAGCGTTTATTGTAACAAATATGATTCGATTACGAGTTTAATCCCTCACTGAGCCACATGTTTTCGTCGTATATTCCGGTCCGTTTTACTTCTAATATGTGTATATTTCTCGTAATGAATAACAGGGAGATGCATGGTCGATTTTATACAATGAAATGTTTTTATTTATACTGTCAACGCACATAAATCGTACACTACACATAATCACATATAATAAATAAATAAATACCTCGATCGTACTTGAATGACACCATGGTTTTATTGCAAAACCACGAATAAAATTTAAACACGAGAAATGTATGAAAGAAACGTCTATGTATGTATCAAACTGTTATGATGAAATTGCACAAATAAAAAACATATTTCGAGGACAATAATTCTACATAATGTAGCCACTTCTGAAGAGTTTAATACTATTGGATCTTGATACTTTTATTATTGAGCAGTTAATATTCGATCGTGTTATTTTGAGCGCCGCAATAATATTTTTATTTTTTGTGTGAGTTTGGGGTGCTGTAGGTAGGGGTGGCGGGGTGCAATAACGTCAACGTCATATTACACAGATCAAAATGACAATGTCTTAATTAACGTATTACATGTCATTTGCTTACTGGCATTTTAAATAAAAATAATGCAAAGAATTTACTAAACTATATATATACAATTATATAACACATATTTTGAATTAGAAATGGAACCCTTTTACGTTATTTGCAGTCTACTCTACAGCCAATTTTAAAAATTTACCAAAAGCTATATATATATAACCTTATTAAACTGTGTATATATACACAACCTTATAATATCACGTTTATGGTCATTTTTGGGTTAATTTGATTCGAATTTTGACAGCAAACAATTTACTCTTTTTTTCCAGAAGTATTGATTTTGAAGATATCTTTAGTGTCACTTCAGTAGAAAGGTAAATATATAAATCGAACATGAAAAGTAGCATTCAAGCTACTAAACCTCATCATAGGGTCCACAACATGTCCGGTCATCGCACAATCAAAGAGAAAAGCATAGTGGCAAATGGGTTAACCACTAAACATGCAGTACGTTGCAAAATGATAGGGTCATAACCTCTTTTGATAAACTTTTTAACAAGTTTAATAAAGATTGTTTGAAAGTGATTATGACCAAGGATCTTATGAAGTTTGTAAATCACATCACCATAGAAGTCAGGTTGTGATAGTCCTCTTCGCAGAAGAGTTCTTAACTTACTTATATATTTTAAAAGTAGATTGGAAATGTTTTTCGAAGTTTATTGTAACGGTAGCCCTGCTGGAGTAGCGTTTTAGTTATACACATATTACGAATATTAAAGTCCACAACAGGACTATAAGTTCTAGAGAAACGAATAAGTTGAGAAACATAGATCCCGTAAGAAGATCCCCATCTAAATGGGCATAATTAACAATATCGAAATCATCTCTCTTGTCATAGATTTTACTAATTATTTCGCCATTTTCAAAAGAGAGATGTAAACTAACGAAAAGAAGCGACAGTTTTAGAAATGTTAGCTTTGCTGAGTTGAAGTTCCTTAGGTTAGATATTATTAACCATAGTAGAAAAGAAAGGATTGTAAATGTTCAATATGTCATACAAAGACCGAGAGGTATCATTAAAGGCTTTAATTACATCTGCCTGAGTATCGGATGAAGGGCTCAACATAAAATCTCTTTCGCAGCAACACAAGAACAAATCTGCGACAAGAGGTGCACAGTTCGTACCCATAGGGATACCAACAATTTGTCTATAAACAGTAGTTTCATACCTGACGAAAATATTATCTAGTAAGAAAATGAGTGTTTCACAAAATTCTTGGCAAGTCCACATAGTGTATTTGTCCAAACTGTTGAATAAGAGCAATAAGCTTGTCTTTGATAAGGTGATGTGGTAAGGTTGTGTTTAGTGTAGAGAAGTCATAAGTACTTATAGATGAAACTTTACGTGTATTACAAATTTGATCAAGAACGTCTCCTGAATCTTTAACAGGCCAAGCTAAATTAATCCCAGAGTTTTCATAAGTTTTAGCACAATATTGTTTAACGTGATATTTAACGGCAGTTAGACAAGAAGTTAAAAGTTTGGAGATGTTTGTGGTGGTGCAGGCACTAGAATTCGAAATAAAGCGGGCCTTATGCGGATTTTTATGTAATTTAGGAATCCACTACATAGTTGGCAGTTTGTTTTGCTTTTCGTCTACCCCAGCCTTGAAAGTAGTGTACCGAGTGATATGTGTGGAAACAACAGCATCCTCAGTAGATTGAATGGAGTATACGAGAACTGGAGTATACGAATTAGTGCTACTGAGTCCCAGAGATAAAACATTGACGTAATGTAGGCGTCAAAACAATAATTACATTATTAGCAGCTTTATCAGCAGGAACTAAAGTAAATGTATTATGAAATTCTTGAATTCCCGATTTTAAATTACGAAACGAAAACCGAGGTCTGCGAGGAAGTAAAGAGGGCTTAGCATTATAAAAGTTAATACGTGTGTCTATAATTTTAAAAATTGACTTTTCCAAGTAGAAAGAGAGTTTGTGTCAACAGGTTCACTACGACACCATTTTATACTAAAATCCTCAATGGATTGGGCGATCGGAGCACGACATGCATTAAAATCAATAGTTGAAGGTAATCTATACTTAGTACCTTTAGAAAACAGATGCCGAATACGTTTATCTACTATATCAATATTACCAGTGATGACATAACCTGCTGGAGCATAGCAAAATGTTGATGTATTACACTCACATACCTTAGAAGTATTATTTACTACATCAAGGTCAGAAACTATTTTGTTGTAGTTGAAAATAATATTTATAACTGTTTTTTTTTATACTTATAACAAATTACAGGACTTTCGGAATTTTTGAAATATTTAGGGATAGAATCAACTATATGATTATCTCGAAAAATACTAGGCATGTCAATAAAATCAATACCCTTATTAAGATATAGTAATTTTAGAAAATGTCTGACGTGATCAGACTCCTTGTCAATATGGGGTCGGAGAACATATTGTATATAGCTTTGAATTACGGAAGCAGTGTTAGAGTGCTTTCCAGACTGTTTAAAAATAGTAAATCAGCGATTGACATAGTTACACTCGATTTACGTTTGATGTACATCCATGAGACCTAGAGTTACGATTTCGAATAGAAAATATAGGGAAAAAGTCATTATTAAGATCTTTTGAAATATTCCTTGTTGATAAATATTGTCATTAAGGCCGAGTGTTTATGGTGTCTGCAAGTTTTTCATCACCTTAAGTTCTGCCATATGTCTAGATTCTAGCTTTTATTTTAAAGCTTTTAGTAGCACCATTATCGTAAAGTATAATATAGTCAACTGGTTGAACAGTAGCGTTACTAAAAGTATGACCTGACTGACGAAAGTGTTGGTACAAGTATTTATTTATATTATTTAGGATTACCTACATTATATTTATGTTCACGAAATCGAACTTTTAAAGATCGACTTTTTGTCCAACATATTGTATACCACAACGTGGTGCATTTCAAGTCAAAACAAAAATTACGTGAGATGTACGTCAATCAACATTTGAAGCTAGACATCCCCTTTTCAGTATGTACTGACCTTCACACTAGCGTTTGTGTTGTGTGGCGGCCGTAAAAAGTCGCCCCGACTACAAATCAGTAATGGTATTACTGGTCCTTTGGGATCATCAAGCCCGATATATGTGCCTTTAAAGCAGAATATTGCACTTTATATTACCTCTCATGAACAGACTCAATAAAATCGAGTCTGCTACTTTTATCTCTTGTTTGTGTTTGTTGCTTCCAATGGGATCATCCCCTTTTCAGTATTTTATTGACATTCACACTAGCGTTTGTTTCCGACAAAAGTCCCGACTACAAATCTGTAGTGTTATTACTTACTGGTCCTTTGGGATCATCAAGCCCGATATTTGTGGCTTTAAAGTAGAATATCGCTTAAGCCGGTGCTAGGAGGCGTGAGAGGTGTTGCACACCACATTATCTCTCATGAACAGACACAGTAAAACCGATACTTTTATCTCTTGTTTGTGTTTGTTGCTTCCAAATGGATTCCCTTTCCAGTATTTATACATTAAACATTCTACCATTAATAGCTGATCTAATGGTGGACTTGCAAGATAAATAATTGCAACAACTGCACAACTTAGCATTGCACTTACTAATAGAGGGAAACACCCTGCGTCTTGAATGAACAAAACGATTTTTGAAAGTAGACTTTATATGGTATTTCTTTCTAACAGGTGATCCAAGAGGAGCAACTGAAACGTTTGAGCCGTTATTAAAAGTCCTGGTAATAGTATTAGAAGAAACATGAAACGAGGCTTCCGAAGATTTAAAGGTGAAAGGCGTACATATAGTTTAGTCCTAAGAAATGAAGAGTTATTTTTGTGGAATTTGTATTGATGACGTAGAGTGTAACCGAAGAGGTGAACAATTTATTTTAAGTGTTTTTACTACTAGACTTGTTAACTTTGTGTTAGTTACGACTATCTATCAGCGATTGCCGACTCTTATTGGTATCATTACATGTCAACGTTAACACAAACATATGTTGTGCTTTAAGAGATGCAATTCGACTTTATACTGTCACACTCTTGCAGTGTTAAGCACGCACATGTTTATCCCTCGAACAATATAGTATTGTATTACATTCAAATAAAAGCACGTTTGCTTTGTTCAAACAACAGTGTGTGATACAATTACGTGCAATTGTAAAATGTAATGTCTTTACAAAATGTTTTATTATATTGCATCTTGTGTTTGCTATTGAAAATCTACAGTCTATGGGTTCATAATTGTAAAGCTGTGGTTTTCATTTATAATGATCCTGTCCCATAACCGCGTAAGTCCTATTTTGACATTTGTTCAGATGTTGTATTGCAGATATCAAGTGCGACGTAATCTACAAACGATATATACTGAAAGGAAAAAGAAACGCGACACGGGAATTTACGCTATATATTGTATATACTGCACACATAATTCCATCTATATTCCAAGGAAATCCCATGATGTTTTGTAAAAAAAAAAATGCAGTTAGTTAGAGAAAGGACACAACTGTGATGTTGTAGACGTTTTAATCACAGTACACGTTGAACATGAAATTCTAAAGTGTTGACGTTCCTCTTTGAAAAATTGAGCCAGTTCAGTACTGTATTTAACGTAAAGAGTTTGCAAATGTTGCATCCTAAGTTTGCTCACATGCTTGAGCCAAACGCGTACTCTGTCAATAATGAAACTTTGCAGGAATACTATTTGCTGTGTTACGTGTTGTTTTAGTCTTTTTTCCGAAAGGTAAGGTCTTACGTAGCCATGTACCATTTGATTAACAGCAGCATATTATACATACAATATATAGCGGAAATTCCCTGTCGCGTTTCTTTTTCCTTTCAGTATAATTTCATAGATGCCATAGACGCTTCTTGATCTCGTGCAGCCACATTTATTATATTCACGTCATGACTTAAAAAGGCTGGTGACCTTGAGCTGTATGCTCAGGCTGATTATCAATACGATTGAATGGTTGGACAATGGCTTTATTTGTAACAAACAACAGGTGAGTGCGACAAGTCCACTAGCGGATACAGGTGGGGGCCCCCCATAAAAATTCTGGATCATACATGTATGTCCATGTTACTGTAGATAAAATATCAAACAATTTCGATGCACGCCCTGGGTATAAAAAAATTCTCGCAAACTTCGCTCGCTCGATGCCTAATGGCAAATGAGAGGTTTAATTAACACATTGTTAAATCCTTTTATTTGAAAACGGATTTCTTACCCTATCAATGTACTACAACACCCGTTTTATGAGGCTAGAAACGGACCCGAAAATTGACCAAAATCTTACGCCCCCCCCCCCCCCCCCCCCCATCAAACAATTTGGATGCACGCCCTCAGTATCAATTTTTTTTTCGCGCGCTTCGCTCGCTCGACACATAATGGCTAATGAGTGGTTTAATTAACACATTATTAAGTCCTTTTATTTGAAAACGGATTTTTTTACCCTATCAATGCACTACCGCAACCGTTTTATGAGGCTAGAAACGGACCCGAATATTGACCAACATCTTACGCCCCCCTCCCCCCCCCCCTCCCCCTAAGCTGAAATCCTGGATCCGCCCCTGAAGTCAACGTTGTTTTACACATTTACAATATTACATTTAGGCCTTGAGCCAGGACCCAAAATTTTCGATATTGTTACCAACTCAAGGGACAAATGCTACCATCACTTTTTGAAAAGAGCAATGTATATAGATTACATTTTTCCATGATAGCAATCTGGAACAGGTAGCTTATATAAAAAAAATCGAACATTAATAGGTTATCATTGTAGGGCTTTCATATAAGTTTTTGATGTTCATTTTTGAATGTCATGCTTGTGTGAATAATTATTGATGTACTTTTTAAAGATGCACTTACGTTTACAATTCATTGAGTTACATAAAGCGTAAATAAGCTCTTTTTTAGCACTGAATTCAGTTTAAAATCTCTATTTTGCTTCAAATTAGAAGTCAAGTTACCCCACCCACTATTGACACATTTTTATGCATTTAGCTTAGTTAATATTTTTTACAATATATGTGTAAACTTGTAAGAATCAGTAATTTACAACCTTTCTACATGATTTAAATAATATTATAATATGAATAAGGGATTGTTATGATATATTGATGAAATTAAGTACCAAGCAATGTCCATGGCATTGCACATATGTGTTCAGTAAGCCTGATAAGTTGAGACGCATGCCAAACTGGAAGTATAAGCCTTCCTCAAAGTAACTGCAACATAAATAGTATTAACATGTTCTGATATATACATATATTGCACAGACGACACATAGTCCAAAGGATTCTGGATAAAGGAATTGTGTGGTTTAACGCGTTTTTTTTTTAACAAAAGTCTTTTTTTAGGTGTATGCGTCATGGCAATACTTATTATGATTACACATTTGGATTATGTATTACACATAAATACATGAATTAAACCAGTGAAGTAATCTTATTACTTCACTGATTAAACATTGCATATTGCAACGCAAAATCTTAAAAGTTGTCTATTTTATTGCTTTTTAATTACAATGTATGCATATGTTAAGGATTTTTACACCTGAATTACCGCACCCATATACAACACAATGAAGAATTCTGCATACGAAATGTAAAAATAGTAGTATATGCATTCGCACGAACCATTTTTGTGTTACTGAAAAACGAATCGACGAAGATGAATTGATTTGAATTGGGGTTTTACGGCGCACCAACACAAACATGTTATATGGCGCCAACATGAATGAACATTCGACCCGGCTCACTCTTCATTAACATCTAGATAAAAATTTGCAGAATGTGTCTAGAACCTTCTTACCTGCAGAACTGCAGAGTTGCTGCAAATTCTCTAGGAAACACTCCATTTTTCGCTGGAGCCACGATCACTGCCACCACTGAAGTAGCACCTGCAACAATACAGGTTTCATGATGAAAATAATGAACAAAAATGACAAAATTAACATGAATTCGGGGAAACTTTACCCCTATGCCTGGATATGCAGTGGTCATATTCTTGCCCGGGAACCACACGGCGTCGACGAAGAAATAATTTTAGGGTGATACCCAGATCACTGTGCTAACTACTTACCATGGCAACTATTTGTTAGTATTGGTGCAGTTGTTACAATGTCACCTGCTTAGGATATTTATCTAAACATAGGTTGTGATGTTCTCTGTACTTGATTTAGAGTACCGAATTAACCTAGGATAGTAAGCATCAAACCTATTTTTGCGCGTGCAAGTGGAATGATTATTACCTAAAGAAGGTGTATTGCCAATGAAGAGAGAGAGAGAGAGGGGGAGTGTTGAACCTCTGAATTTAAAGACCCCCGTGCTATCCACTGCATCAACAGGCTGTATGCGCTGAAGCAGGATGACTGCATTAAAATACATACAACTAAAATGTTAATCCGTCATAAAGGTTATATCCAAGAAGCTGGGTTCACAACGGTCTCTCTTATCTAGCATTCATGTGTGTCGAGTTGCAATATGCCTGCAAGCCTTATATATGCCCAGCTCATTGCTGTTTTGATAAACTTGGCAATTAATGCCTTGGGATAGAACAGGACAATTAAGAATACTCAGTTCATAGTATCTGATTTAAATAATATAACTTAATGTGACAATATAACATACATATAAGATATAAAAAATATATAAACGCTTCCAGATAAGAATCGGTACCCAGTGCATCGAGATAGATTACATTTAGTGATCACGGTTAGTTTACTGATGTTTACTCTAAAAGCTATATCCGACATACAGGTGCTACTGCAGTTAAAGTAGCTATCCCGCCAACAACAGCCACATTTTACAACATATGTACATCGTTTCTAAACCTACTGACCACAAGGTATATACATAACACATCGTTTGAGAATCAAAACTCTATAGATACAATATAAAAAGCTTTAACCAGCCAGACAAAAATAAAAATGGATAATTCATTTTACACTTATTCAATTACGGATATTACAAAAACCCATGAATAAACATTTACTTTTAAGCGACACATATGCATTATTATATGAGATGAACACCTGGATAGAGTTTTGATAAACTGTTTTTGTAGTGTAATTTTGTCGTAATTTGGCGGTTATTTTAAAATGTGTATAACAAACACCTAAATATCAACAGTTAAACCGTAAAATGCCTTTTCTTTTTATTTCTGTTTTTTTTGTGCATTTTGTCGAAAATGCAGTGGTATACTTTGTGATTTTAGTTCGTGGTTTTATTCAATATGCGATTTGTAAACATGGTTAAGTCTTCATAATGGAATACCTTATCAAAAGTCACATTCTCTATATATTTCAGTTCGCCTAAAATGTTTGAAGTGATTTTATGAAAAGTGTACAACTTCAAGCCATAAACAAGAGACCCACTCGCCTTGTCTCAAAGTGCTCTCATGTTTTAGGAAACAACAACAATTTCTTTATATAAATCTGTAAAACGGTGACCCCCGTAGTGGCCATATTTGACCCCATTGTCGCCATTTGAACAAACTAGGTAGAGGATCATAAGCTTATGGTACATACGAACTATTATTTAGCTTTTGAAGTATCAGAAGCTGTTTGAATATGTTTTCCTATATAATTCAATGTTATAGCGTGACCCCCGGGACGGGGCCAAAATTGATTCCAGGCTTGATTCAAGAGGGACACCATTTAAATTATTTGGTACAGGACAATAATCTTAAGCTACATATAGTTTATTTCACCTCTAGGTCTTGTAGTTTCAGAGAAGATGTTTATAGACGTTCCTGCATAACTCTATGTAAATATGTGACCCCCGGGACCGGGCGAAATTTGACCATAAGATCACCATTTGAACAAAATAAATTGGTAGAGATCGATACTCTTATGCTACATGTAGTATCAGAAATGAATATTTTTATGGACTTTCCTATATAATTCTTTGTAAAACTTTAACCCCAGAACCCCTCCACACCCGCCGTATGGTTGCCAGAATACAACCACTGCAAACACACCGTCACATGCAGAGGGGTAGGAGCCCCCCCACCCACCAATTCATATTCATTTTATCATTTTTTGTTCATGCTTATTAAAGGTCTTCATCATGACCCCTGCATTGTTTCAGGTGCCATCCCGCTCACATCACTAAGAGCAGTGGCAGAAAACAATAAACGTGGCTACAGCGTAAATAGAGTGTCTACAATAGAATTTACAGCAACTCTGCAGTTCAGGGTGAAAAGGTCCTAGGCCCATTCTCCATATTTTATCTCGATGTACATGGAGGATGAGCCTGGCATGTTCATGCTTGTTAGGCGCCATATAACCTTTCATGTGTTGGTGCGCCTTAAAACCCAGTTCAATTCAATTCAATAACCCCAGAACCGGGCCATAGTTGGACACAGAGTCACGATTTGAACAAAAGTGGTAGAGAACCATAAGCTTGTACAATATGCAAAATAATAGACCTCTGGCTCTTGTTTTTTTTTAAAGAAGAGATTTTAAAGAAGTTTCTATATGACGCTATGTAAATATATGACCCCTGGGCCGGAGCCAGATATGACCCCAGGGTCAACATTTTAACAAACTTGCTAGTGGACCATAAGCTTATGCTTCATGCATAATATGGGACCTCTAGCTCTTACAGTTTTAGAGAAAATTATTTATGTTTAAAGATTTCCTATATAACTGTATGAAAAAATGTTACCCCCGGGGGTGGGCCATATTTGACCCTTGGGTCACCATTTTATAAATACTTGGTAGAGGACCCTAAATGAATAATTCATGCAAAATATTAGACCTGTAGCTCTTCTAGTTTCAGCGAAAACGATTTTTTTAAAGAAACAAGAGTTTTGCTTAAAAGGGGGAGATAACTCCAATAACAAGAATCAGCTACCCTGTTCACACTGCTATCATGGATTTTTTGTTTCTCTACAAGGTACTCAATAACATGGTACTAGTAAGAATTTGTCCCTTGAGATGGTAACAAAAAAGTGTATGGCTCACGGTCTAATTAACGCGAGTGCCGATGGCTGTATATCACCCGATTCGTTCCTATAAAATTGAAATCCGTAAAGGCATTATAAGTTATATATGTGCCTTGTTTATCATCATATGGGAGTATGTAAGCCTCATTTCAGAGAGTTGGGATTGGGTGGGAGTGTGGGGAGTGTGGGTGCGTGAAGACGGAATATTATGTAAATATATGTCATGTATATAGATTGACGTAAGCGCGTAACTACGGCCTCAAAGGTGACAAGTTTTTATGGCAACGACGTTAAATACGGGAATTCTCGAGTTTAATTCCCCGCTGAGCCGCATGTTACCATCCTACATTCCGGTCGACTTGACACTTATATTCCTGGTAATGAATAATAGAGAGGTACAAGGTCGCTTTATTTCAATGAAAATAATTTATTTATAATTGCAACACACATGAATCGTACATTACACATAATCTGACACATATAATAAATAAATAAATAAATCTACCGCACTTTAACGATTCTATGGCTTTATTGTCAAACCACGAACAAAGTTTAAACCTATATGCATCAAAAAGTCATTATGAAATTGCACAAATAATAAATTATTCCAGGACAATAGTTCTATAGAATACAGCCACTTTTGAAGAGTTGAATACTATTGGAGCTCGATACTACTGTAATAATATTCTATTGTGTTATTTTGAGCACCGCAATACTAGAGTTAACGTCGACGTCATATTGCAGTGCCCAAATTGACATGTCTTAATTTGCGTATTACATTTCAACTGTTTACTAAAATTTTAAATAAAAATAATGCAAAGAAGTCACTAAACCGTGTATATACAATATATAATACAAACATTGTTTTGAAAATGGCACTCTTTTACGTTACGTGCAGCCTTCATCCAATTCCAGAACACTTACCAGAAGCTGTATTTATATAACCGTATATATGTGCTTGTCTTTCGACATGGTATTTGTTTGAAGATATTTGTGTGTGTTAATTGGTCTTACATTTTGACAGCAAACACTTTATGTTTCCAGTAGTATTGATTTTTGGAAAGATATCTATTGTGCCATTTTTGTACAAAACACGAGTTTGCTAGCTTGCGTGTTAGTTACGGCTATCTACAAGCGACTGACGACTCTTGTTTTTGTTATTACAATCATGTCTCATCAACGTTAACTCACAAATGCCAAGTTGTATTTCAGGAGAGGATGCAATTTGACGTTGTATTGTCACGATCGTGCAGTGTTTAGCACGCAAATGTTTATCCCTCGAACAATATGGCATTTTATTACATAATACATGTACATAGTTTTAATCAAATAAAGAGCAAAGTGTTTTGTGTTCCAAATACATTGTGATACAGACACATTTGCTGGCAATCTTAAAAGGTAATGTCATTTAAAATATTTTTATTATATTGCATCGTAGTTGTTTTTGTGATTAAAAGCATACACAGGCTATGAGTTCATAAGTGTAAAGCTGTTGTTTTCATCTGTAATGATCCAGTTCCATAAATGCTTAGTTTGTAGCTGGACATATTCGTTCAGATGTTGTATTACAGTTTAATATCAAGTGCGACGTAATCTAGACACAGTTATGCCACGGACGCGTTTTGCTCGACATTATTTATCTAGTGTTTTAACCTTTCATTATCATATTCACTGAAACAATGTCCAGTTTAGTCTTGTCGATGACATTGAGCTGTATGCTCAGGCTGAATATCGATTCGATTGAATGGTCGAACAATGACTTTATTTGTAACAAACAACAGGTAAGTGCGACAAGTCAATACTGTTTTACACTTTTACAATATTACATTAACGCGAGAGTCGATGGCTGCATACGAAAGGATGTCCTACACTATTGCATTAGCATCAGTGCCGATGGCTCTATACCGCAGGCTGTAATACAAAACATATTACATTAACGCTAGTGTCGATGGCTGCATATTGCATGCTGTCATACACTATTACATTATAACGGATGCCGTGTGCTGTTGTTTACAAGCTGTACACGACTGCTGAGTTGTTTTCTCTCTGAACTTCCGCTCCACAGCGTGCATCAGTGTCAACGCAGGCCCGACTTTCATACCCAGCGTTCTCGTCAAGTGTTGGGTCGTCAGGTACGGCAGCAGACGACCGCTAATACCTTGGTCGTGGAATGTCTGAAATACAACGGAAAGCGTGTTTTGTAACATACCGTATTGGGCAACAAATGTTATAAGCGAACCGCGGAGGTGGCTCGGTGGTGAAGAGTTCGAATTGTATGCGGGAGGTCATGGATTCGATCCCCGCGCGCGTCACATCACATACTGCATGAACAAAATCCGCGTTGTAAGCGGAGGTTCATGGGTTTGATCGCCGTGCGCGTCACATCACATACTGCATAAACAAAATCTGCCTTGTATGCGGGGAGTCATGGGTTCGATCGCCGTGCGCGTCACAACACAGACTTCATAAACAAAAATGCTATAGTATCCCCCTTGTTTGACATTCAGCAAATAAAGGGTAGTGTTATGGCTTTTCGGCCCTGTTTCCTTATATTGTGATTGGCTGGGGGTATCATGTCATGCGTCTATGGCGTGGTATATCAGCGTAGCATCATTAAAACGTTGAGCATCGAAATCACTGCTACCTAGACACTGTCGCAATGTATATTTAGTGTTTGCCCTACTTTTTCCTCCAATCAGACGGTGAGTAATTTTTAAAAAAAAGGCGAACTTCTTCATGTAAATTTCTAACGATCACCAATTTTAACCATTTAATCATTAAGTAATCGCTTACTAAATGGTACGCGCTTGTTTGGACACAAGGAAGCGGATTTAGAAAAAGCGCGAACGTGTTAAGAGGGGTGGTTTTGTAGAAGCGCGGGGAAAAGTAGGGCAAACACTAAGTCAGTTAGAGGCTAAGAAGTGAAATTTTAACAATTAAGAAACCCCGGTCAGTCGCTGCGCTCCTTCCCTTAGGGTTTCTTAATAGTTAAAATTTCACTTCATAGCCTCTAACTAAAACATAGTTCACGTTTCGACTTAAATTTAACTGTTGGCTGCTTCTTTTTTCCCACGACGGTTTAATCTAATTTATATCACATGCCGTATCAATCGTTTGCGAAAGTATGTAAGTATATAAGAAAAGAATTCGGATCACGATTTTCCTGCGTACGTAATTATTTACATACTGTATAATCAATATGTATGTTTATGTTATGGAATAACGTAATTATTGCTTATAGGCAGTTTACCAATTTCTACACGAAACGATTCAACAATCCGATAATAATAAACGATCGTATCGACGAATATAATTACAATTTACATGCATATATGCATCGACGTTTGCGTGCCGCCACGTGTTTCAAGCGCCGATCAATATCCACAGTTCTGTCAAAGTCGAGTTGTATTACGGTCGTTTTTTTAACTGCACGCACACAAAGAACGTGAATCATAAAACTACGATAAAGTAGGTTTCTAAAGAGTTTAGTGTGAAAAATAAAACGATACCCAACTGTATAAGCGTATCAGCAGAATCTCGCATGAAAACCGATATAGTGATTGTTTTTGTTAGAACAAATATAGTTAGGCGATACTTATTCAGACAAAAGAAAGCATAGTGTCGTGTTTAATGTATTGGTTTCTTCACGTTACAACAATACTATGCAATATGTAGAGTTAGTTGATTAAACATTGAGATGGGCTACGCCCATCGAGGTGTTTTAAATCGACCACCGATATGAGACTATACGCTCTTTGTTTTGTAGCATGTCCATTTCATCTGTCTGCCATACTCTAACTTCCGATAACTGTTTGTTAGAGAACACCGGTCATTCTGACAGGCGTATTTTCAATTCAATGATTTACAACTATGCAAATACAAAGGAAATACCAGCGACCATGATAACAAGTAATGCGCTTATTAGCACTGCGGGAACCCGTTTTAATATTCCAGACTTCTAACGGCGATTTTATACTGAATATTCATTTGAATCGTATCTGTATTCATTAGTACTAAATGCTACACTAAAAGGACTTGTTTCCGTGGAGTGATTCATTTCGAAGTGTGCATGTCATAACGAGATGTCATTACATACAAAAACAACAGAAACCCAATTAGAAATGGCGATAATGGTTAGTATTTCATAGGAATTTCCCATCAATAAACAAAACGAGGAAACTACAACAGCAGTTGACGATCGTGATCGTAATGCACAACAGCACCGCCGCTTTAGATACCGACGTATGTGTAAGAGCGAGAAAGCATTAATCACTGGCGTATTTGATCGAGCACATAACCAAGATGGTTTAAATATATACACGTTTTATCGATATCTCTATTAATCACTTATTGACAGCATCGAAACGCCGCAAGTTTATTTTTCTATATATGGTCATTGGTGTTCTTTATTAATTGCTAAACGTAAATTAGGGTTATATACCATCACATCTTGCAAATGTCAAATATAAATGTTAAATTATAAATCACCATAGTGATATGCGTTATATTTAGATACCATTATATAATATTTCGTATTTTCAGCGACAACATGATAAATAGTTTGTTTCAGTAATGACTATTGATTCGGTATTGATTATGATTCAGTAATGACTATTGATAGAGAACTGGTACTGGACAAACAATAAATAAACAAAATATCCATTCATTAATGTAACAATACCGTATAGGTCGATCAATACATTCTAACAGCTGGCATTCAGCTCGGAGGTATATATATATACTCGGTAAAAAAAGTTTTGGACCAGGGCATTGTTCGAACCCGTACAATGATCGCTGAACCATGACCTTCGACCATAACCCTTATTACCTCAGTTGATAATTGACAATATATCAACAATCAACAATAATTATCGTTTACAATGAAAGTTTGCAAAAAGAAATAATATTTTTATTGGTTACTCGAATGTCTGTAACTGTGTTACTTTGTATGTACTTTGCAACATTTTTTACAGACCCTTTGTGTGTTCGCGATATTTTTTAAAAACCAAATCTTGTTTGGAATTTAATGTTTTTGGTACCAAATTAACCGGGTAGGGTACACCTTGGTTACTAAAAAAAGATACTTAAATTCTGTCCACTGGTTTTATTTTTATATGGCTTTCTATACCCTGTTCCAAAACTTTTTTTACCGAGTATATATGTCACAATGTGCTTCCATAATTATGATACTGTGCGTCACAGAACTACCAATTAAATGGAATATAAACGAGCGTTTATGAGAGTTCTGAAAAATATAGTAAAAGGGTGAAAGAATGATCAAAATCGGTTAATAAACAAATAAGATATAATCATGTTTTGAAGGTTGTTTTAGAACGGCTTGAGGACTATGACGTTATAGTTTTAATTAACCATATATGGTATACTGATAAATATAATTTAAAGCAAAGAAAATCACTGCAAATTAAGTCAAAATCCTTAATTGATAATAGAAGCCATTATAAAACTCTAATAAACTTATTTTTCATCATACATGTGCTATAATTTTCTTTCGTCTATATCGTAAATTATCTTCTTTTTTTTTAAATATTCCATATATGGTAATAGAACTATGATGTAATGGCTCTAAAAAATAGTTCTCGAAATGGCGGCTTCCATTCTGTTTCAGAACCATCTTTGTTTATTATCCGATCTGGACAATTCCTCCACTCTTTTCCATGCTTTTAGAACTCTCAATAATAAAAAATCGTGTTTGAAAGTATGCCTACATTCCCTTTAATTCATAAGATATGAGAACGAATCCTAAATGGAAAATAAACCAACCTGAGCGTACGGACCACACCCGTCCAGCGTTGTGAGGAATGAACACACGCGTTCCACTGACCAATTATTTATGTCTTCAGCCTCACGTCTAACCGAACATTTGCAACCTGAGTGGCTTCCTTTACTTGGATGAGCTGCATTTCGTGAAAGGTTACTGTAATACTCCGAGTACCCTATGTCATCAGGAACACTTGTAGACGAAACCATGTTGTGTCTTATAATTTGCGTAGTTTGTTTCATTGTACTAGTACCACGTGTTACGGAAAAATCTAGAGGAGCTTCGCCATTGTGTAGGCTTCTGTGCTGGTCCATTTCTGGAACAACTTTAGGTTTTTTCATAGACAGATCGAGAACGCCATCAGTATCGACGTCGGAATGTTTTCTCTTTTTATTTGATAAGTCATACGGTACGCTGTTTATCGTGTTTAAATGTGCATGATCTTTTGACACGTGTTGGCGTTTGTTATGTGAAACGCTCATAGACTGTTGCCTGTGCATCGTGTTTCCCTGTAAGTGATTATGTGAAACGTTTTGATTTGGTTGCACTGTTCCATTTGGGATATGATTTGGCACGTTTATATGGGGTTTACTATGCGACTTGCTCGCATGGATTTCTGTAGACCTACGATGAACTGGCTGGCGTTGTTGTTGTTGTTGATGTTGTTGTTGTTGTTGCGACTGTTGCGACTGTTGCGGAAGGTTATACATTCTGTACAACTGTTGTGTCATTGCGACCAGAATCTGCTGGGTGATCATGGGATATAGAAGCGGAGACCCGCAAACCCCTCCACCATTCGGCGTCATTAGGTGGACCATGTCGCTCTTTCGTTGCAGTTCCTGGAGAACCGACAACACGGTGTCATTGTTGTCAACAGGGAATGGAAGTGCTCTGTAATAATAAAATCATACAAATGTATATTTGGTAAACTATGGTATTACATTTACTGTCATTTACAAACTGGTAAAGCGTCCAATTGACTTAGAAGTAGTGAGCTCGAATCGTATCAATGTAGCACAGGTTCTCCGACTATGAGTAGCACGTGCGATGTACGAGCATATTAAATACGCCTGTTTTACCCGGATTCACAGTTGAAAACCCCACACATCTATTTCGTAAATAATGTCACATATGAAAAAATATATAAATATGCAAAATAAGGTTACAAAGACAAATGTTAAAATAAGTGCACGTGCAATGCAGTTCACTCGAAATGGGTTTGTTTTATTGAAATTGAAAATATAAATGATATTATAATAACTTTTATAAATGTTTAACACCATTTCATTTTTTAAGACAGCTGTAATCGTGATAACAGCATAATTCTTTTTTTGAATATGTCAGCGACGAAAACATGTATTCGTTGGAGTCGCTTTATAAACAGAATATTATAAAGAAACAAAGGATATTGCATAAAATGTGTTGTTCTACAAATTATGTGCAGCGAAAACTTCGGGGAAAACAAATCTTATGTAAACAGCTTGTTATTACTCTTCACTTAAGAACTAGGTGAAATATAAATATTACATGGGGAAAAGACAATTTAAACATAGGTTAACTCTTGCATTTTAAATTGTATATTAATCATTGCGAAGTATTTTATTTTCAAAAGTAAATATACAAAGACAATTCCCAGTGTTGCAACATTTATATTATATTTAAAAAAAAATTGAAAACATAGAAAGAATTATAGCGACATCTAGGGGGGAAATAAGACAACACAACGATAAATGGGAACATTTTGCAGCTCAGAAAGGATCACGTTTAAAACAACTCGCACAGTGTTGTGGTACATTTCTATTCCTATCGTCTATTCTGTTATTTCATTACTGTTCTAAAGCTTATCTCCTATCATTAACATGATCTTGTTTTTCGAGAGACACAAGTGTACAATAAAGCATGTGTTTTGTTGATTTATATAATGTAAACATGTATACTGCTCTCTGTGAATATGTGTGTTATTGTATAATTGTGCAAATTGAAAAAAATAAAATATTTTCATAACAAAAAACTTAAACATAGGTTATCGTGTAAAAACTAAAACATTAGTTCTGCTTTGTTGTTTTTTCAAAACGCATAAAAAAAACACAACACGAACTGTCTTTCTTCTAAGTTTCGACATATTCGTTTATTGAATAGTAGGCCTTTAAAAAGTTGTTATCTGGGTCTGACGAAAATCACAGTAGGCTACTGCGTGTTGTATCGATCCAATGTTTAATAATGAATGTAAACGTACTTAATTTACATTTCACTCCGTGCATGAAATAATATCACCATTTCCCAAGATCGTTCACGGATAGCGGAAATGTACGGTGTCCTGTTAAGGCCATCTTACCATCGCATCTTACCATCGACCATCGCATCTTACCATCGCATCTTACCATCGACCATCGCATCTTACCGATGCATTTTACCATCGATGGTCGATGGTAAGATGGCCCTAACAGGACACCGTACTAAAATGAGACAGCGGCGTTGTGTGCAAAGTTTGCGTATCACCAAGTGAATTAATGTTACTAAGTACACAAAACAATAACACCGTGTACTCTGAAAGTTATATATGAATTGCAGTGTGCTACGAATCCAGTATTTGAGTTTGTGTGACGTGAAAGGCAAGAGGAATACGGGGGCATGCACTCCTTGATTTTGTTTTTATTTCTACATGGTATTTGGTGAATTCCGGTGATCCAATGATTAAAATCAGTGACGACCCGTCGCGTGTCTTCCGTAAATACAGCAAGCATAAGTTGACACTTTGCTTGCGAGCTTTAAGGAGGGTACGCCGGTCCGCATCAACCAAGTGGATCCGCTCTTGGTATAATACGTTTACTCCGAGGTATTATCGAATTTAAAAACGCTGTTATTGTAATCTGGTATCTCTCCAAATATTCACGTACTTTGTTGCAATGATAAAACTATCGCTTTTAACGATAAAGGTTTTTACAATATTGGCTATTTACCTAGTTGTGTATGATATGTAAATAATATCAATATACTGACATTCAGGCGTGACGCAAACGGCGACAAAGCATGGGCTTAATAATACAGATATATGTTTGCTTAAATGAATACACTACAAATAGTATAAAAAAAAAATAATAACGATAGAACTGTAAATTACGCCCTTAGCGTCTCGCCGCGCATAAACTTATATCTACGATTTAATTTGAAAATTGTAACGCATAATTTCTCAAACATAAAACATTAACAAACACAGAAACCTTACAAATAAAAAATTACTGATGTAATAGTATATTTCAATGAGTCTATGCAGATTCCGTCCGCTTCTTTTGCGACTGTGTTAAAAGGACGAACCATTTAACTGCGCAAAAGTTGTTTATAAGTGATGAGATGGCATTTGGCCAATTTAAATTTAACTTAGGCATAACGCAATAGATAATCCCAGTGTTGATTTGCTATTCTTAATAATGATATCATGTACTCTACAACATGCGAAACTCACAAACAAATTAAAAGAAGCTCGCAATGACACGAAATGCGGTCAAATGGTATTACCTATTATTAGTATTCGTCGATGATTACGGATTGATGTTGTTGTTTTCATTTCTCATTAGCATACGATTACGAGGAAATTATGTTTGTTTTCATATCTCATAAGCATACGATTACGGGAAAATTATGTTTGTTTTCATTTCTCATAAGCAAACGATTACGGGGAAATTATGTTTGTTTTCATATCTCATTAGCATACGATTACTGGAAAATTATGTTTGTTTTCATTTCTCATAAGCATACGATTACGGGGAAATTGTGTTTGTTTTCATATCTCATTAGCATATGATTACTGGAAAATTATGTTTGTTTTCATATCTAAAAAGCATACGATTACGGGAAAATTATGTTTGTTTTCATTTCTCAAAAGCATACGATTACGGGGAAATTATGTTTGTTTTCATTTCTAATAAGCATATATTCATATCTCATAAGCATACGATTACGGGAAAATTATGTTTGTTTTCATATCTAATAAGCATACGATTACGGGAAAATTATGTTTCTTTTCATATCTCATAAGCATACGATTATGGGGAAATTATGTTTGTTTTCATATCTCATAATCATACGATTACGGGAAAATTATGTTTGTTTTCATATCTCATAAGCATACGTACCCATATATTGATGGCATAATGGACATCAGTTCATTGAATGAAACACCGCCCAATTTGTTCATCATATCTTGAATGTGCGCGCTGCTGTGTTGACCACTTAGCATCTGGTCTGCCGTGTTACCCGTTTGCCTAGTTGCATTTGTAACCGTATTGCCCGACTTGGTTTGTTTAAATGATGGCTTTTCTATCGTGTCATTTTCTACTTTAGCGGGAAAACATTTCACGTTTGATAATGAGGTTGCGTCTCTGATCAATACTGGTTCGTCTTGAATACGTTTAGCTGCTTCTATATTGACCTTCGGTATTTGTAATACGGAATTATTCGCACTAAGTTTTTTAGTCTGTTGTAATCGCTCTTTATATTTCTTGGCGGAATTAAGAGCATCCTGCAATAAAAGCGTCTGCATATTCTGTTTCTTCATATCGCCTTTATTATTGTTTTCCGGTTTAACGTTCACCTTCTTCCTGTTTATCGTTAATTTAAGTCCCTCACTCGGCGACAGCAGTCGGGAATTGTACATTTCCATCGTGTCTGCATGCTCTTCTTCTACCTTCGGGATAATAAGCGACTGTTCACTAGGTGGCGTTGGTGGCGGCGTAACCGTGGCGTGGAACGGGTCAACCACGGTATTCGTCGTATTCTGAATCGATTCCGCGTCCGTCCGTTCTCCTGTTTGAATGACAGATTCTTTTTGAAGAATCGGCATCTCCAGTTCTACGTCCTCCTCCGAAGAAATCATTTTTGTTTGCTGTATGTCTAAGTCTATGTGCAAGTCTATCGCTGGCAACTCAGGCGCAACCTTTAGAGTCGTTGAAGCTGAAATCGGATTATAAACAACATTAAACATAAGAGCAGATCGTTATGTAAATAATACGTGTATCATATATACATGTCTGTATAAAGCATATAATTTTGGCGTTATAGGTCAATCGATGGTAACTCGGAGTCCACCTTTAGCGCCTTTGAAGCTGAAAACGAACATTTAACACTTAAGTAGTTTTCTAACGATATTGTATCACATACATATATTTCTGTCAATATATATATATATAAACAGGTCTACTTAATGTCGAACAATAGATTTACACCACGTACACGCGATATACGATACGCATTTCTCATTTATCTTTAGATCAAAATACGAAATAAAAACGTGCGTTACTGGTTACACTTTAGTGGCAAACCCATATAATTTACCGTTTCACGGGAGCATATCGCATTCATGTTCTACTTTATTGTTAAGTTATTGACCTCTTAACTACATACGCCAATGTTTCGTGTACGCAATAGTTTCCGTAATACAATTATACAGCTTACAGTTGTGCGATGTTCCATATATCAGAACACGACGAGCGTGATGTAAATAATTGCATGAGCGGAATGTATTTGATTAATTGACGGTGTTGTACGTAAAACATATGCGACTACTTCAATTTTATATATAGTAGGACATGGCCATGTTAACCTTTCTCTGGTCTCACTGTCAGCTAAAAAAATAAGCTAAATAAATTATTAACCAATCTGTCTCGTATAGAGATAACATATGTACTCTTAGGAATTCGTGATATTGGTTGTGGGTGAACATACTTGTGAGCATGAATATGCCATGATAAGCTTTTTTTTCGTATACACTATATCTTTTGAAGAGTCACGATTGTAGAACCGACGTATGTGTTTAATGTGATAACGCCTCCGTAAATGTTTCTCTGCGGATGCTAGAAGCAAACAAAGCAAGAGAAGTGGTGGGTTGCCGACGTCATCGAAGGTGGTACTCGGCAGACGGTAATTGGTTGCCGCAGCAGACGGTAATTGGTTACCGCAGCAGACGGTAATTGGTATTGAAAGCGCTTCTCGGAGATGCAAACCCAGCTTGGTGACGTAGTTTGTGGGAGGGTACGGCTTTTGCCTTTTCTTTGCTTTGTTTGGTGTTTTACCTCATTTTTCAGCACATTTTAGGCTATGTATGACGTTCAATTTTATTGTGGTGGAGCCACTCACTTATTTCTGGGTAGAACCAGTACTGAATACCTACCTCCCGCCATCCGTAAGAATCGACAATTTCTCACAAGTTGAGATCCCAGTGGGAATCGAACCCGCAGTGGTGAGAGGCGAGAAGGTTTATGTACAACGCAACGTCGTTAAGCCCTCGACCACGAGTTTCGTTATCATAAAATAAAATAAGTTTATAACCAGTCTAACAACCCATTAAGTAGTTTAACACTCTTTAAACACTATTTGTACATGAGTTTAATACGAAACCATGAATATTAAGCCACAAACTATACATATCTGTTAAATAAGTATATGTGCTTGAATAAGTGATAGGAAATTAAGCATATTTATGTCGGTTAAATGATTTCATATTTTGTGTTGAACTTGTTTAAATGTTTAAATAATATGACAGTAAATCAAGGATTGTGGAAAGTGTTACAAAACTAAACATTGCTAACTTAATTGAATGTTGTTTAACGGTTCAAGAACACATGTATAGGTTATTTAGAGCCGCCCCAGAGAGATGAGAAGGATACATAGGAATCCGAGAACATCGTCTACTAATTCCTAAGCTCAGAGGATAGCCTCCGTTACAGGAGACCGTCCGTATTACCTCCGATACAGGAGACCGTCCGTATTACGTCAACATCTGACGATGCTAAGGGAAAGTATATTGCCAAAGAACACATCAACGAAATTCAGTGGCGCCGGTGAGGCTTGATCAATTTTTCAAGTTTTCTAGCTATCCACTGAGAAACGCCAGACCGAAGTTTGTGTAAATGTTTAAAACGTACCAGTTGTTTTAGTCAGGCTTAGCGACTTGACAAACTCGTCCAGCCGGCGCTCTTCGTCGGTTCTTGTGTCAATGTCGGATGTCTGTACACATTCCATGTCCTCACTGTAAGGATATGGAAACATATTTGGATTAGAATAATTAAATACCGTAATAAAAGTCATTTGAAGGTTTCGAACATAAAACATACAAGATACAAGATACAGTTTTAATAATCAATTGTATTGACCGTACATGGATAGGCAGCATATAATACCTTACTGCCCAAACCTCACAACACCTGGATAATTGGTGCATACATTCAAACTAAGTATACGTTGAAATAAGAAAGCAAAATAAAGCTAACTATTGAATTAAACGATCTCTTTTTATTGAAAAAATGTAATTGCGAAACGTTTAAAAATACACTACTTTTTTATATTCACAGTACTATTTGGCTATGGCAGGTATTGATTGATATCAATTCTGATATTGTCCATAAACACACCGTCCTTATGATCAACTGTTCCATTAACAGAGTACAAGTCGGCAATATGGTGTCTCCGATTGACGCAATATAAGACTCGTGTTCTATACAATACATCATAAACGCGAGTGAAAAATATAGCCTAGATGTATGTTGTATAAAATCTTTTCCCCGGTGACGATAGATTTCGTGACGTCAATTAGAGCTGTATAATGTCACGCTAAAATCGCATTCATCGTTATCTATAAGGTTCACAACAACTGAAACGAATATACATGTATACATGCCAACACGTATCGTTGAACTGAACAGAAAAACAATCTATAAATATTGATAACGCTTTGTCGAAATAGCTACATGCGGGACATATTATACATGTGTGTAGGTCAACCCGTATTTTATTACAACATCGCTAACAGTGTCATATCGGGCGAAGATTTAGGGAAGTAGGAAAACGATTTAATACAAGTTGGAAGTCAGAAAAAATGTGTCAAATCGATTCGGCAAAGTGGGGAAAAGTGGGAGTAATTAATCGCTTCCTTTATCAAAATCAGGAAATGGGGGAAAACACCATATCGCAAACTAAGAGCGTATGTAACTAAATAGTGCTACGGCAGGCGGGAGTTATATAGTACTGGATTCTACCCATGAAAAATGAGGTGGTCTGCCGCTACCACTATATAAAGGCGATAATCATATCCTCAGGGTGAACATTCTTACTATCACCCTCTCATGAATGTGATATTTATTTCATTATACCGAAATCCGCTCGTGCCAAAATAAGGTTAATTTTCAGTACAGATTTCACTTTGCCGGATTTTTTTCCTATTTTTTTTTCTTTCAAAAAAACATTTTTTTTTTCAAAATATGTCTTTAACAGTTATAGCGTTGGCTTGTTAATAATGTAACTAAGAAAATGAGTGGTAGTTTATTAAAATCGGTAAAGTACTTTTGAAGTTATGATGAATTAAATATAGCTTTTCACCATTCTGAGCCGATGACGTCACCGAAACAGTACGCACTCCAACGCGCATCAAAGCTGCGCATACGATAATTTTTTATTATCACCCTGCGATTTACTATCACCCTGTACTATCACCCTCGCATGAGATAGTAAGAAATTACACATTGTTGTCTGTAGGGGTTTAGCATGGGCGTTTTATGTGAGGTACAATAAAAGTATATATATATCGACCGTCATAAATGGCCTTACATGTGCTAAAAATGACCTAAAACACCTTTCAAAATAACCCTTGCTACATGCATGCGTTTTCAATAATAACAAAGCACATTGAACGTGTATCAAAAAATCGTAAACGCTACACATGTATATTCATGAAGTGTGCACTGTTCTTTAAGATCAGGCTGACCTTAGACAATTTTCGCTCACCTGTTTGTAATTTTGCCGGAGTCCAATGTCTGCGCACTGCATTCAGTCTTTACTTCGACGTCATCTATCGACTTGGCTAGTTCATGGACGGCAAGGTTGGTTTCTGGTTCAACTTTGTCTATGGACGCTGGCTTTCGACCCGGTCTCTTCTTCTTGGGCTTTCTCCCCCTTTTCTTTCCCGGCAACTGAAGTAAACATGAACGATGCATTGGTTTGTGTGGTGATAACGTCTTTTAACAAGATCTGTCGGAGAACAGCGCAGCTCGACTACTCGAAATTTTCAGAGAATAATAAATAATATAGCCAGTATATACCACCAGAAAACAAGGCTAAAACAATGTAGGGGTGGGGTTGTGGGGGAAGGGGGGCGGGGCGGGTATAGAAACTGTGCCGATATACAATTATTATTAGAATCTCATATAAATTACAGTAAAATTTGGGGCAGGGAGTGATTTTTTTAATCCAAAATAGCTGTCATTTTAAAGAAATTTGTGATCGAAAGGCAACTCGGGAAATGAGGGGATGAGAATCTAGCAGTTTTTATTGTGGCCTCATTTTTTTATTGATATTTCATCTGTGTATCTAAATTTGATCTTAATTGTTTTATGTGTAAATGATTAAAATTAAAATTTTAATATCCAAATAATGGAAGATAAAATGAAAACAATTCCCACCATTGATATAGGTGTACATTTGATAAAATAAAACAACACGGACATTTGAATAAACAAATTCGGGTGGTGGTGATGATGGAGTGGTGGGATAGTTTGGGGGTGGGGGCGAAACATATTGATACATTGATAAAACAAAACAACACAGAGATAAGAAAAAACAAACAAACAAAAACAACACATTCGGGCGGTGTTGATGATGGGAAGGTTAGATGGTTGTGGGTGGAGGCGAAACATATTGATCAATTGATAAAACAAAACAACACAGATATATGTTTAAAAAAAAAAGATACATTCGGGTGGTGTTGATGATGGGGTGGGGGGATGGTTAGGGGATGGGGAAATAGAAAGTACTCTCAGGCATGCGATAAAAACAAAGAGGGAAACGACTAACTAAATGTTGATGGTCATAAATACTATAATAAAAAGCATCGCATGTCTGAGCGTACTTTCTATTGTCCAATACAGGAAAGCGAAAGTGTACTGATATTTCGTATAACGGCACACTTTTCAAAATGATTGCCGTTATACCAGATATCATACAAGGGGGCGTGGCTAGCGATAAAACAGTTATAGAATAACAAACTTAGTGTTACACGCATATAATTATAATGAAAATATCTCGGCTTACGCCTCGATTTATTTCGTGATATATTCTAATACAACTTATACAAAAATAGTAACGGACATATATGTGTTTCCGGTTTCAGTTTTTTTCTGCACAAAGGATCAAGACGTTTGTATTTACAATCAAGCGTCGAAGATGATCAAGTTTAAACAAACTGTATCTAGATTCACCAATCAACGTTTGTTTTATATGTAAAACCTGAAACTAAAGGTTTTTGTCCTGTTTGGCCAATCAGCGTTTGATTTATATTTAAAACATGAAACTAAAGAATTTTATCTAGTGTTGGCCAATCAGCGTTTGCTTATGTCGGATCGATACAGAGGGATTGATACTTCATTGTCGTTAATATTTCTTCGGTATCGTTCAGCGCTTTTATCGTCGTAGTTCACATAGTTTATTACATGTTACAGCTGTATTTAGTAGGATCAATATGTATCAGTATTAGAGTGTTCCCGTCACGCGGAAAACTTCCAAGTACTGTTTGTCGTACTTAACCTCAGTTACCGGAGTCACGGCTCTAGAACACCGGAAAAGGCTTCAAATGCGATTGTCATATCCTGGTCGGTGTATCACAAAGCACGATAATAGTGTAGACACAACCTAATATATATACATGTATACTCACGGTCAATGAAAACGCACCACACAACACATCCTTTTAAAAGTTAGAATTTGAGGCATTTTGGACAAAATATGATAATATCGATATAACGAGTCGACAATTAACATGGTTTACGTGCATATCTGGATTTAGTACATTCCACATTGGTGTTATGAAATACACGTGCATTTCCGGTTTTCTTCGGTTACATCGCATAAAGAAATCATTTTCTCAAAAACATTCATGCATAATACTGTCAGCCGTCAAACAATAAAAAGGCCATTAAAACCACATGGAATTAATTCCGAGACAGATTAATACGGCTCGAAATTTAGTGGAACAGTTTTCTTGTTATGAGTATCCATAGTAAACAATGTTAAATGACAAGGTAAATAACTGCGTACTGATTGTCATAAAAGCCTACAAATAAACATGTGAGACATGTTAGGTATCAAGATTCAGTACTTAAAAAATAAAAAAAATTTGGTTCGGCAGTTTTATTTCAAATGGTTTGCGAATAATCCAACAGCATAAACATATGGAGGTAATGGTGCGTTTTCATTGACCGTCAGTATACATGCATCGTTATCGCAAGACGCTGAATAAACACGTAACACACACGCTAATTGCATGTAGCAAGTATACCACATGAAATGCCAAGAAAAGACATTGATGAGCTGACTTCATAAAAACCCAAAATATAACAATAGATGTAAAAAAAAAAAGAAAAAAAGAAAAGTGCACTTGGTATTGTCGAACCAAGAAAAAAGAATATTGTTCAAATGTCGGGAGGTATATACTGTACTGGCTCTACCCAGGAAAATGGGGTGATCTGCCTCTAACACACAAAATAATCGACCGTCATATCTGCTCTAATATGTGCTAAAAAATGACATAAAACACCATTAAAACAAATAGACTTCGCTCATCTGTATGTGTGCACGTGTAGTAACCATAGTAACCGTGATATACTTGTTATTATATCATCGAACCGAACAACCGATTTGATGTTGTAGGTATGCAACCACCAATTATTTTCCCCACTGACACCAATGTTAACCTGTCACATATTAATAAATTGCTGCAATTTCAACTCAAGTATGGATAATGCAGCAGTGTAATTTTCATGTAGAAAAAGTGTTTTCCACTTGAAAAATCGCCAGAAAAGCTGGGGTCACAGTTTATATTACTACCATATCATCCCTTATTTGTA
The DNA here is from genome assembly GCA_037043455.1 of Cyrtodaria siliqua. Taxonomy (NCBI): domain Eukaryota; kingdom Metazoa; phylum Mollusca; class Bivalvia; order Adapedonta; family Hiatellidae; genus Cyrtodaria; species Cyrtodaria siliqua. The sequence goes on along the minus strand of JAWPHD010003703.1, from coordinate 87,490 downwards.
AATATTTATATCTTTATATATTTACATTAATTGTTTTAAATACTACTTCATTTCTTCATCTTTCATCCGTTTTTGCGCACAATATGACCTATGCATGTGTCGACGTGCCGTAAAACACCATTCATTCTAAACAGGTCAATGGTACAGCTGTTTTCATTGATAGTTGCTCACAACGTGTATGCATAGATTGGAAATTTGAAAACTGTTCATCGATTATCCAGGAAAACCTACCAATACACTTCTTATACATACAACAACAAAAATCGAATATAAATGGGCTATTTTCCCTAACTTATAATTCCCATTTACATCAAAAAAAGGAGGTATTACTTTTTACTATAGGAACTACATTCGATGTGTATATGCAATTGGTGGTGGTAAACCTGCAGATCCCACACGCATGCATACAACATATTTCGAGGCCAATCCGAAATATTGAATGTACTCTAAAAAAAACACGTTTATACGTATACTAAACAAACTGAAAATAAAACGGGTCTACCATGCGAGACATTGCGTATCAATATTTAAATAAAATCGTTATCAAACGATTGAACTCCCATAGCAATATAATAAGACATACATCGATGGATATAACTGGGGAAAAACGAATCGCCCTTTTCAAACAGACGTGTGTGTGTTTCTTAAACGTTTATCTTCATCGATTAACATTCCATTTGCCTCTCGTACTGTAAAATTATATTTATCCGCTGGTATAAATAACAAGTTTCTTCGTCAATACTTTAAATGACGTAGATTTAGGTCGTGATGTTAAAAGCCTGCTGATATGTTGTAATATCGCGATAACGCTTGTCCAAATTGCTAACGCATACATTAATAAGAGGAAAAGCGTACAACATAGCTATAAAACAAGTATCTCTAATGTTAAAGGTACTCACTCAATGTGGGTGAATTCCGCCGGTATTTTAAAGATATGTATACGTTTAGTTATGCTGCGACAACTCTGGAATACCACTCCGTAGACACATGACATGACACCCCCATCCAGTTACATTAAACTGATACCTGGCCGACCAGTCCTACAACTCTGGAATACCACTCCGTAGACACATGACATGACACCCCCATCCAGTTACATTAAACTCATACCTGGCCGACCAGTCCTACAACTCTGAAATACCACTCCGTAGACACATGACATGACACCCCCATCCAGTTACATTAAACTCATACCTGGCCGACCAGTCCTACAACTCTGGAATACCACTCCGTAGACACATGACATGACACCCCCATCCAGTTAAATTAAACTCATACCGGGCCGGCCAGTCCTAGAACTCTGGAATACCACTCCGTAGACACATGACATGACACCCCCATCCAGTTACATTAAACTCATACCTGGCCGACCAGTCCTACAACTCTGGAATACCACTCCGTAGATACATGACATGACACCCCCATCCAGTTACGTTAAACTGATACCTGGCCGACCAGTCCTATAACTCTGGAATACCACTCCGTAGACACATGACATGACACCCCCATCCAGTTACATTAAACTGATACCTGGCCGACCAGTCCTATAACTCTGGAATACCACTCCGTAGACACATGACATGACACCCCCATCCAGTTACATTACACTGATACCTGGCCGACCAGTCCTAGAACTATCCTTTGTATGTTGAATGCCAAGCAAGGAAGCTACTAGACCCAGTTTAATGAAGTATTTGGTATGACCCGGCCGGGGATTAAACCCACGACCTCTTGCATGCGATGCTGAAGCTCTACCATTAGGCTAGGCTGCGGTGTCTGATAATAGAACCTTTCCGTTTAAACGGATAGCACGTACACTGACTCATCCTTTCTTTCTAAATTATATTTATGTATCACTACTGACGGTGATTTTTCCTTCTATATGCTTTTGTGAATATATGGCAAAAAAAACAGTTTTCCTTTCACACAAAACACATTTATGTTAACATTGATTACAAACAAACACAAATAACTGTGATGATTGTGTATACGTGTTATGGTCTCAGGTCAGTGTGGTCTACTGGTTATGATCACCAAATGACCTCCGTGGTCGAAGGGTTAACAAGGTTATAACCTTTCAACGTTCTCGCATACCACCGCTGATGGTTCGAATCCCACTGGGAACTCGACTTGTTAGTGAGAACGTGTCGATTCTTACGGATGGCGGGAGGTATACAGTACTGGTTCTATTCAGGACAAATGGGGTGGTCTGCCTCTACCATAAAAAAAATTCGACTGTCATATATGGCTTAAAATGACGTAAAACACCATTCAAACAAACAAACAAACCAAATCCAGTGTACCCCTCATACTGCGTTCAGGAGTCCCAAGGAATCATCTAGATCTGGACAAGAATACCGTCTGAAAGTTGCCACTTGCGATAATGTATGCTCAGTCACTTCCTACGCGTAAAATGAATTTCGCAGCACGAAACTTGAGTCAATAATTAACTTGAATACACGCTAAGCGTGAAACAAACCGGAGATAAAAGAAATAAATGTGATTTATAATGATACGCTGTTTAAATCGTTAAAACAATTACCACAGTGGGTTTCAAGCTGTGAAACCGTGCTGAAACTTGAATAGTTGTTTAGATGGCACTATCATATACAAACACTAGTCTTGATCATATTCGACGCTTGATTGCAAATACAAACGTTTTGACCGTTTGTGCAGAAACAAATTTAAAACCGGAAGCACGTGACCTACTTTTTTTTTCATATTAAAGTATTTCTGACCATCCGCATATAATGATGAATTCCATCTCTTTGTTTATTTATAAATTTATCTTGGATAGTAGGGTGTTTCTGTCTTATCCAATCAGAAACGATACCAGAATCTCGGCAAAAGTCAAACCTTGTTTAGGAGACCTGTTCTAGACATTTTGTCTTGAAAACAAGCAAGCGTCGCAGATGATCTAGACTGACACAAAAACACGTCTCGTATATTCGGTGTTCAAAACATCATACGCCGATTGAAAACACGTGCATGGTGTGTTAAAAACTAGTTCCCTATCAAAATGTGAAGTCGTGATGTTTTAATGTGGTGTTACATTTTTTTATTTAGGGTTTAATGTAGATTTGATTCCTTTCAATCGTCTATTGCCAATTACGAGTATATTCCATAATCCCGCATTTTACTAAAGACGTCGAGAGCGATACCGACAGATGGTAACTACACGTTATTCGCCATTATAATATACAACTATCGCAAGAGCATTTTTTTTTATTCAACTTGTAAACAAAACGATGCCAACATTTTCATTTCCGTGGGAAGGGATCGATCCCTCATTTAGACGTGACACGCGAGCGTTGTAGAGAAAAAAGCCACGTGTGCGTCACCCATTCAAACGCAGACGATAACTCCAATATAATACCAATATGGTGACGTAGCACACTTTTAAACATTGCGCATTGTATTAAGAAGCTCTTAAGCAAATACATGTTAGCAAAACATTTATCTTCAAAGAGCTGCATTTATTTACAGACGTGTCAAATATGATATACGCGTAAAGCCTACAATGTGTTTCCGTTTCCGCACGTCTGCTCGCATCACACAGCAAGATGTATCATTACGTGTAAGCTTTATCGATAATTTGAAGGCTTTGTCCGTAAATGAATAATAAGCATTCATAATATTTACGGATTCTATCATCAAAATGAAATAACCGCCGCTTTTCTTTTTTAATATAATTTCAGCAATATATTTCCGTAATTAGTATTTCTGACTCATTAAAACACAAAAGCATTTCATTTCCGTCAGTTATATGTCTGTTGTAAAGGGCATTGTGGCGCTGTATAGGTTGTTTGTCACGCGATTGCTACCATATGTTACGAACGTGAGTAAATACCAATTTAGTAAAAGGGTTTTCTAGTCGATCGTTAACTGCGTTCGGATGGTTTCCGATCGCGCTTGAAGATAGCGTTACATCCTTCTGTAATCAAAACCCTCTGGGCACGAAATAGATGTCTTATCAGTTTTGAAGTTAAATTCGTTCATTATGTAAATATATATGTATACACGTATATAAGCAACGGCATATAATGCAAACATAATATTTGTTTTTCATCGTAACTTCGCAACCGGAACTATATAATCGTAAAACAGGATTTGTAATTTCCCCCCGACAGCTTAAAACTTCTTTATCATCAATGTACATGAACGAATAGATTTAACCAGCCTACATTTGTCATGGTCACGATAACACAACTGAAGGAGTTTGTTGTTACGCAAACTGAACAAAACGTCACTATATATTAGCCAGGAACCCGACACCTATTTACAAAGTTAAATTACTTTTGTCATGAAAGTACGGATCAATGGAACAACGCAAAGTGACTGAATTTATAGCGATATCCAGCTATTACCTAAATGCCAATCGTGGTGAAAACTAGATCTTACGCAGACGGGGGAGATTAACATTGTTCTAAACTGGTGTTTTGTCACAGCGTAACGTACACTTATATAGATTAACTTGTATTTGATTCGTTATGGCGGTCTTATTTATTCTCCGCACACAGAACATAATGTAGATATGCATATAATGTGTTGCAAAATGTCTTAAATGTCTGAAAAGACATCTGAGCAATCCACAAAATGCGAAAAAGACACTATTATTGATCAAACAACATATTTCGGTCATGGTGAACATGCATGCACAAAATTATGTCACTTGTAAACACGCAAAACACATTTTTTTCTAATTATATTCACAATCATTTTAGAGCGTCTCCGTGGCCGAATGGTTAACGACGTTGCGTTGTAAACCTTCGCCTCTCACCGCTGCTGGTTCGAATCCCACTGGGAGCTCGACTTGTAAGTGAGGACATGTCGATTCTTATGGATGGCGGGAGGTGTACAGTACTGGTTCTACCCAGGAAAAGTGGGTGGTCAGAGGAAAAGTGGGTGGTCAGACGAAAAACGACATACAAACAAACAAATCACAATAATTTTCAGAAATTCCTATTAATACATGAGTAATACATTTACGTGCAATGCGGCATGAACATTTTAGCTAAGCATACTCCTTTATCGTCGATACGTACATGTTAATCTATTAGAATTATGTGTTTATGTTTAGAACAACACGCAATTCGCAAGCATATTTGAATTGATGTGTTATATCTGTGTTTATTAATGCTTATCTCTGCGGGTATCCGATTAAAATGCTCTGATTATTGAAGACAATCCATAAAATAAACTTCTTTATCCGCCGTGGTACTGGGTACCTAATGCCCTAAGCCAATATATACGCGATAATAAGTCCACACGACAAAGGCCAGTTTGATAACCATAAACCCTTGTTTTGAGCAAACACAATTGCACAATTTTATCAGCATAAATCGCCCAGTGTGTGTTTTACCAAGTACTTATACTACCAATAATTTGACATTTTATTTCGGTCCGTGTAAATACGACAAACGTCTTATTTTTTCCAAAGTAATGACACATAATGAAAGACTTTTATAAAGTAACAATGTAGGAAGGAAGAAACAAACAAAGGACTTATAATGTGTCAGCTATGTCGGAATTGGGTGTTCTGGAACTCGACAACAAATGCAAATATCATTCTTGAAAGTTCGACGATGCGTTGTACGCCATCCCCAAATCTATTTAGAAATAAGACACGCAAGGACGTTCGTGTTTCTATTAAATTCATTCAAACAAGGAAGAAATTGAGAATACGAAAATGGTTACCAAAGAATGTCCAATATACTTAGTATTCCGCTCAACTGTCTTTATTTTCCTCATATGCCCTATATACATGTAGGATTTAACACAAAAGGATGTAAACGGAATACGGTGCACTCTAATTAAATTGTAAATGTTTTCCTTATAGTAGTATCACAAATGAACGTTGCTAATAAAATGCACTTACATGTTTTTGTTATAAAACAGAAACACACCAAAAAAAGTAAAAGAATTTAAAAAAAAAAATTAAAAAAGAAAGAAAGAAAAAAGAACGGTTTTCTGTGCTAGATCAATCATACAATTATTATGTACCTCTTTATTATGTGTTTTATGAAATGTCCTTATTTTAAAGAAATCAGACTTTATAAATCAGTATAATATTTTCCTATATATAGTAACTTGTTTACAAGCCCGTTGGCGGGCATTTGTTGATTTACATATATACATAGTTTGTATTGCTACCATATCATCCCTTATTTGTAGATAGTTTTATCTTTATACGTTTACATTATTTTTAATTACTACTTCATTTCATGATTTTGCGCGCAATATGACCTATTTATGTGTCGACGTGCCGTAAAACACCATTCATTCATTATTCTTTTTTAATTTGGTTGTGCCGCTATATGTATAATTGACGGCAAGTAGTCTCGAACAAATCCCCGTCGGTCCCCATCTTGTTCGCAATGAAGAAAGGCGCCCACGCCTTTTACTGTTTATAAAGAAGTATAGGAAACGTGTGGGAGTCACATCAATCACAATTTCCGTCACAAGCTTTCCTGAGGTCGAAATAGTATTAGTGTAGGTAGGGTTAACCTAACCATAACCCAAACCACAACACTGAAATGTCGAACGCCGGTCAAACTCCACGCTAACTTCCCACGCCTGTTATATTCCAAGAGTTTACATTGTCAGGAATTCAACACGGAACCCGTTTAATTGTAATCAGGCTTGGCAACCACGGCAATTTCCAAGAAATGCTTCTAGTGCTCCTGATACTATTTCTTGTCAAAGACATTCTCGCTTATCAGACAGTCCCGCAACGTTACAGTCCCGCAACGTTACAGTCCCGCAACAACGTTACAGTCCCGCAACGTTACAGTCCCGCAACGTTACAGTCCCGCAACGTTACAGTCCCGCAACAACGTTACAGTCCCGCAACGTTACAGTCCCGCAACGTTACATAGTCCCGCAACGTTACAGTCCCGCAACGTTACAGTCCCGCAACAACGTTACAGTCCCGCAACGTTACAGTCCCGCAACGTTACAAGTCCCGCAACGTTACAGTCCCGCAACGTTACAGTCCCGCAACAACGTTACAGTCCCGCAACGTTACAGTCCCGCAACGTTACAGTCCCGCAACGTTACAGAGTCCCGCAACGTTACAGTCCCGCAACGTTACAGTCCCGCAACAACGTTACAGTCCCGCAACGTTACAGTCCCGCAACGTTACAAGTCCCGCAACGTTACAGTCCCGCAACGTTACAGTCCCGCAACAACGTTACAGTCCCGCAACGTTACAGTCCCGCAACGTTACGACTGGGGACAATTGTAACTCTGAGATGTGAGCACGGCCAAAGCGTATTTTCTCGCTAAATAAATCGGCAATGCTGATTTTAAAACTGTGAATTAGTTTTGTTTGTTTGTTTTGTTTGTTTGTATATTTTTTTACGCCATTTTCAACACATGTAAGGTTTTCCTGGGTAGAACCAGTGCTGTAAACCTCCCGCCATCCGTATCTCACTTACACGTCGAGATACTTATCATGGTTTAAATTAATACAAAATAATCCATATTTGTACTAACATTATAAGTGGTCAATGCTGATTTCACTATTTTTTTTCAATACTGATTTCCCAAATTTTAATGCTGAGCCAACCCTAAAAACGATAATCAGGTGCTTTATATACCAAACGCTGTGTTGCTTTTGAAAAAGGTTGTTATTTTCGACTGTGGAGAGTATGTGGATGCCAACTCTGTAACTATTATTATTTCGGTTGTATAACATGAAATGAACTCATTTATTTGTCAAAACTGAGCGATCACGTTCTTCTGAACCTATCGTTTATGCCTTTATATATCGTTGGTCTAAGTGATTCAAACTCGTATAAACCATTCATTTGTTGAACTTACAAACCTACGTGCATAACAAAACATAAAAGTGGATTTTCATCAGCCCATTCCTTGTTCATACATAAGTATGGCGAACATTTATGGCAAACTCTGTATCAGTAGGCAGCTTTAAAGAAACAAACCCGCCAAATAACGGAAAGTTACGCTACAAAACCGTTTATCAAAACCCTTGCCAGGTGTTCATGTCATATAATAATGTATGTGAAGATTACAAGTATAGGGTTATTGTTGGGTTCTTAAAATACCCGTGATTTGAATATGCGTAGAATGATTTATGGGTTGTGGTAACTCTTAATTCGACGCTCCAGTTTTGGGGTTTGGTCTGGCTAGTTAAAGCCGTTTATATTGTGTCTATGGAGTTTGGATTCTCAAAATATGTAAATTATATATAATTATATACCTCGTCGTCAATAGGTTAGAAAAGGTGTACATATTTTTTAAATGGTGACTGTTGTTGGCGGGATAGCTATTTCAAACTATTTTAAATTGTTATAATCAAATCGCTAACAAAAGTGTGTAATCCACTAAGTAGGCCATGTATGTGTTGATCAACGTTAATAACTTACAGTATTTATTACAAATTCGGAGAGATGTAGTTAAGGTAAAATAATACGATGTGTTATATAATATGCGATAATGGGAATACAATATGTGACGATACAATTATAAAAAGAACGCATATAAAGTAACGATCAACAGATGTGGCTGCAACATGTTATAACGCATTAGTTTTTGTGTTTACTGAATTGGAAGCATATTGCGCAAACGCACAGTTTATAATTATATCTGCGCAATGTACACACTCATTGTTTTCCGTTTAGATTAAATTAAATTGAAGCGATCTCTACGGAGGCGAAAGCAAAATCAAATTAATTTGGCAGAATGAATTTCGATCAGTTAGTTTCAGCAGAGCACGCTAAGTCTCGTTTAAAACTCATTTACTATAGTTTGTAATTGAGTTTTGTATATATTGTTAAACATAGTTTCCTTATATTAGATCTGTCAAACCCGCATGTTATATAAACAGTGCGTTAAGTATGCCTTCGCCATTTGCGTCATCGCCTACGGAAATCGTTCACATGTACACAGTGTATATTTATAGCGTCACGTGGCAGTTCAGTGCCTATTATCGGCGTATCTCGAGGGGGTATTTATTTAATTGAAGACAGGACGCGTTTATCTAAGCTATCGTACACACAATGAATGAGAACGTATACAATTATACAGGGAAAAGGGAAATTTACATTCCGGATTTAGTTCACGCATTTATTATAACTATCGTTTACATTGTAGCATACAGCAGTTATCACGTACTAAATATACTTTTATCAGGCATGGCCAGCCACTCGGTGTAAATATCAGTATAGTATTTATACAGCCCACGTACTTACCTATATATAAAGTGCGTATATATATATGTATATGTAAAACCACTTAAATCGCAATAGCGAATCGGCAAAATACTACAAATCAATATGAATGCGTAATTAATTAATGTAAGACGTGGCATGTATACATAAACAGTGGCTGTGTGCAGAATAAACGTCGAAACTCGACATTAACCACTTTTTATATTATATGTGTAGAAAACTGAAATTTGTGAAAGAAAGCAAATCAACTCGTTTGCGACAAAATGAAATGCATGTTTAAAATCCGTACATTACTTTATACAAGTCATATACAAGTATTACATGTTTTGTTTGTGTAACTTGTGGCTTCACCTTTTTACGATGCGTGTTATCCTCTAGTACATGTCGTATGTTTGGTAACATGTCAGAATATATATGTGTATAGTGTTTTTATATCTAGTATTAGTACACTCTGATGATTACCGGAGCAGACGACACTAAAACATTCGTTTTTAACTGGTTAAACGTGCATCGCAACATGAAATTGTGTGTATTATTACTTACATTGCTACGGATGTTTTCGAGACATGCCGTCTCTGGAATCAGCGTTTTCTGGTCTACAACCGTCTCTAGCGTCTCTGCAGCCGTATCTGGCAACATCTTAGGTTGTTCTGCAGCCGTATCTGGCAACATCTTAGGTTGTTCTGCAGTCGTCGCTGGTAACATATTGTTCTGTTCTGCAACGGGCTCTGGCAACACATTGGTTGGTGTTATGGTCGTCACTGGCAATATCTCCGGAAATATTTCTGGCAACTCATTGTGCTGTACTAAGGCCGTCTCTGGCAACACTGTTAAGGCCTTCTCTGGCAACACTGTTAAGGCCGTCTCTGGCAACACGATGGTCTCTTTTGCAACCTTCTCTGGCGACATATCGGTCGTTGCTGTGGCCGTTTCTGGCAATATAACATCGGCTTCTTCTCCAGATTCTCTGTCGGAATCAGAGCTCGACGATTTCTCCGAAAGCTTCAAAGGCGACTTAGTTGGCGATGGTGACTTAACCGTTACTAGTCCTTTTGTTATCAAAATTTTAAGACTCCTTCCACTATGCCTGATTGACCTTTTCCAGTCCTTAGCTGATTCTCGCCCACTCACCAGCTGGAACTCATTTGGCGTCAACCATTCGTCCAGATATTTTATACAAGCTCCCTTGCTGCCAACGTACAGCTTGGATAAAACCATAACTGCCTTATTGTCCCCGCAGTCTATATCAAGGCATGTCTCGCCATCAACTTCCCGCGGAAACAATAACACCCCTTCCGACAGTTTTACATCTTGCTTCAGTTCCTTACTCTTATTCCTTTTTGCTGCACTAGTTGTGTAATGTTTTTGCTTTAACTTCATTTTTCCTTTGCCCTTTACAACTTTAGCCGCGACATTTACCTTTTCCGTAGCACTACAGTCCAGTTTTTCAGTTTCCGTAACCTGCATTTTAACTTCACAAGTTTCCGTAGATTCGTTCGTTTCACTTATAAACTGGCTTTTATTGTCCATTTCATGTTTTGTACTTATTTGTCCATCCTCGCCAGCGGTATTTTTACTATTTCCCGTCAACTCCCTTTTAGCTTTGTTCTTACTTCGCCTTTTCGCCATTTCCGTAACTACGTCTGTACTTGATAAAATCCGATTATTGAATGTCACGCGGCTTCGATTTCACACTGCCGCAAAACTGAGTATCTATACACATGCAAACAAAGGAAGTCCGCGTCTTACGATAACGGCTTATAGCCGATACGATATTTACTTAAAACTGATGATAGATAAATGTATACACTCCACCGGTCGTCTAAAAGTATGTTCCTAAATGTTTCCGTCAATGAGAAAAGCACGTGTGTTTGTGATAGCTTATGCCTTAACATTAACGCACTTTCAAAGTAATCTAAAACAAGAACGTTTGTGTTGTTTGTTGAAGTAACGAGCAAATGAATAGAATTCCGTCAATATACTCTCAAGTTCATACATGCAATCTATTGTTGCATGTAGTTCTCGCGCCACGCATCAAGCAATTATTTTCTGTCTTACCATGCTCAATCGCGCAAAACTAACATCAAGTCAAAGAGGCGTAAAATGGAATAGATTTGTACGATTATACCAATATATTCCCAGCGCCGAAACTGGATCCCGCGGCCACGACGCGCGTAGATTTATATTAAATTGTGCAAACTAAGCGACATAACACCGTGTTTTAGCTTCATTGAATATTACTCTAATGGATATAAAATTATGCGCTCAGAATTATAAATACATCACACAATCTTATCAAAAAAATATCATACCCCAGCTATTTCGTAAAGAGCACGCTAAACCGCGGAAGTGGAAACAACCAAGCAATTACGTGACATCGGTCCGTCAAGCAAACATTTATGCCTCGGGTCATTAAGATCGATACCGCTCAATATTCGATTTCGTATGTTTAATAGATACGCCGCCACCGCCGTCCTAATTCGTAACAGCAATATAAATAAATGATATCATGATCGGTATTTGTATTTCGTTCGAACATTTCATTTCTTTGTTTTGATCGTCAACCTTCGACCGATACGGAGCTATATCGGGAATTTGACATTTAACAATAGAACTTAAAGAGCGGCATTATACAGACTGTTACGTGCGTGTGAATAATAATCCAGATGCGACAACGAGTTTCCGTATTTACAATAAATAATATTGATGATTTTAGACGCGGATACTTTTTTTATATATATAGGAAGTCAGACTAAATAAGGCGACAGCTTGCACATATTGTGTTTTACTATGCTGACGGATACACTTACAAGGATATCCGTACATATACACGACTATAAACTATAACTGTCATATACACATAATATTGTTATATATAATACACACAATATACTGGAAAAAAACACACGCTCTACATATACATTATATCATTATCGTAAACGAAACGTACATGGTTATGTGGAGTTGCGTATCGCGTGAATAAATACGGTATAAAATTTCACGAAACCTAGATTAAACATGTGATAAGCTAGTTTAAACACTTAACAGATTAACAAACAATTCGTGTTGCTGTTAACAATGCATTTTCAGATATAAATACACTGCATAATACCCCCAAAATATGCCTAGCTGATATGCCGTGTCACATACATGTATATACTGTTTTGTGTACATGCATGTGTGCGTAAACACATAACGAATCGTAAATATTTCAAATTGTTTGTCCTAAGGCTTAACATCCAGACAGTCATCTTGCGTCTAACGTACTTATTGTAGAAGTAAATGACTGATTTGTAAATCGAGCCATTCACACTGTGATTATTATAAATAAATGGGGATGACACTGAGTAATAACTTCCGCAAAACAAAATCGAACTAGCAATGCACAAGCAAACTGTTAAATACGCGACACAAACGGTCGACATTCCTGAATTAATTTCTGTAGCCAGTGAGATGTTGCTAGAGGTGTTAAGTGATAAAACATGTTCATTTCACGATATAACGCAATGATTATAATTGAGTAACCATGCCAAAATAAATAAATACAGATATATGGAGATACTATTGTTTATTTCAGTGTAACATATAAAATATACCAACAATTAAATAAATTGTCAAAGTAACGTTTTATATCCACCGTAAACATAGCTTATGCGAAACTACAGATATATGCATATTATTTTATATTTATCGCATAACTTGGGGTGTGGGCGTGTAATAAAACCCTGATTTATTTATCATATTACACTAGTGAAATAAATATGTAAAGACCGAGTCATCTTTCGGTCCGTTCCGTTCAACTCGGACAACATCGGAATTGCCTTGTCGATTTCCGTAACCATTCAAAACAACGGATTACGGAAATCGACGAGGTAGTTCCGTTGTTCAGCTTCTTCACAGCATTACTCGAATGTGCATATTGGTTACGTCATCGCGCCTTAGATTCCCGCCAAAAAAATTGCATTCAAAATAAGGGTTTTCATCCAACTTTTGCAAGTCATTCAGCCGATTATTCCATCTATAGTTTATTTACATGAAAGCAGTGATAAAACCTTCATCTGCATTGTGTAAAAAAAGAAAACATTCAACGCAAATTATACATCAACACGTGTGTCAAGCGGCCATATTGTTTACATAGCAACAGTGTACTATTTTCTGTGCCGTTGCCGTCCGGCTTACAAAGTGATACCGAAGCTCGATATACACACGCGGCGGGATCCCGAAGAATGACGGGAATGGCCGAGCGTTCACGATTGACGACGTCATCATATAAACCTACGACGTCATACGGGCACTCATGTAAGATCCTTTATTTACACTAAAAATCTTAGACGGCAATACTTATATTGTCTTATCGAGTTACTAAATCGTAAATAAATATTAAGATGAGGAATACATGACAACAATCCAATAAAATACCACAATAAAACATATGTACAGCTGGAATGTCATAACATATTTAATAAAAGATAAACATTAACTCCTCAATATTATTTTCTTTTTAATAAAATAACAGATATTATGTTGGAAAAGGCAAATGAAAGCTAAGAATGTTTTACAGCTTCTTGTTTCGAAGTTCAAATGACAAAAGTAAGCTGTATGATTGGCTGAATGGTGTATTACGTCATTTCCAGCATTTTTTAAGAAAATATAATAATGACGGTCGATTTATCCGTGGTGGAGGCAGACCACCCATTTTTCCTAGGTAGAACCGGTACTGTATACCTCCCGTCATCCGCAAGAATCAACACTTTCTCACGTACAAGTCGAGATCGCAGTGGGATTCGAACTCGCAGCGGCGAAAGGCGAAAAGGTTTCGAGTAAGTAAGTAAATAAGCCAGGCTTGATAATTCACACATCTTTAACAATGATTGTTCACTTATGTTAGTACATATGTCTATGTACGTATATACATATGTCTATGTACGTATATACATATGTCTATGTACGTATATACATATGTCTATGCACCTATATACATATGTCTATGTAAGTATATACATATGTGTATGTACGTATGTTTAAAAGTACAAATGGAAGTTTGTTCTTTGGTATAGTTACTCCCTGGCTATAACTGATACCAGTCATCGACACGAAGCATTTCTTTTATTGCACATCTGTACAGGCATACACTGTTTATACACGTTTGTCAACACATTAATTGCTAAGGGTGTAGGAGTTTGATATTTAGCTTGACGAACTCTTCTGCTGCATACAATCGTTGCTGAGCTCAATGGTAATACTTCTTTACTTGTAGTTCGAGTTTATTCCTCGCGTGTAGCGCATCCGTGGTCGAGGAGTTAACGACGTTGCATTGTAACGTTCTCGCCTCTCACCGCTGCAGTTCAAATCCCTTTGGGAGCTCAAACTGTAAGTGAGAAAGTGTCTATGTTTACGGATGGCGGTAGGTATACAGTACTAGTTCTACCCAGGAATACGTGGATGTTGGATGGTCTGTCCCCCCCCCCCTCCCCTACCCCCCCCCCCCCCCACACACACAGCGTAAATAAATAAATAAATACAAAACCGTCATACATAGCCTAAAATGTACTGAACAATGAAGTAATTCCTCGCGTTTTTAAATACGTATACGTGTGCTGTCAGGGGACATGAGTTGCGTCAGACATTTCTAACATATTTGTATCCACACAGTCTACCGAATATATGGTAATAATTTCCTATAGCTGTACAATTACACGGGCGATATTTTTAGCGATATTGGCCTAACTTCCAACGTCACGATAATGTCAACAGCTTTTAAAATAAAGCATTGAGCAAAGCCCGCATATTACACGTTTTATCACATAACTTGTGGTATGGGAGTGTAATACATAGATATGAAAATCGAACAGGATATGTAGCATTCGTAGAGCACAGGCAACCAAAACACGCAAGTAAAACACACAACCATTACAAGACTACATACAAGCAAAGTATACGACACTACACGCATGAAATGATCAGTAGCAACAACACCGCTAGGGTTTAAACTAGGTTCTAGGATGCAACAAACCTCAAGCGTATCCTATGTCCATCACACTTAAACGGGACAGTGTAAATACTTTACCAGGCTTTATACTCTAACGGACTATGTAGCATTAGTAGGCAATATAAACCAAAGATGATCATGTATATATGAATATGAAAAACAACAAAAGCATAGAAAGCCACACATTCATAAATCAATGCCTGGAAACACATGGCAATATTGAGTACAAACATTAAACGTTACCATCCATTTCAGGATTATAGTAGAAGTCGTTATAGGGTTCACAGTCTGCCGGGTCATCGCACAATCAAAGAGGTAAGCATGGCGATAAACTGTAAATGGGTCAACCACTGAACATACAGTGCGTCGTAACTTTCTAGAAAGTTTAATGAAGATTGTATGAAAGTGATCATGACCAAGGATCTCTCGAAGTTTGTAAATCAAGTCACCATAGAAGTCAGTCAGGTTGTGATAGCTCTTGTCGCAGAAGACTTCTTAAACTACTTTTATATTTTAAAAGTAGACCATAGTAAGATAATTCATTTATGATAACGGTAGCTCTAGTGGAGTTACATTTTAGTTATACACAGGTTAAAAATGTTAACTCAACTCGACAACACGCTCTTGAAAACGTTGAGAAACATATATTCTATAAGAATAAGAAGTTACCCGGCGAACATCCCCGTCTAAGTGAAGTTTATTAACGTTGTTGTCAAAACTGAAATCATCTCTCTTGTCATAAATTATGCTTATTATTACTTCATGGTCAATAGAGAGAATTAAATCGGACAAGACAGTATCAGAAACAATAGCTTTGTTGAGTTGAAGATCTTTAGAATATATATATTATTAACCATTTTGGACAAGAATGTGCATCAACCAGATACCGAGAGGTCTTGTTAAAGGCTTCGAATGCATTTGCCTTCATCAGGACTGTCTGGTGAAAGACCAACATGAAATTTCTTTCATAGTAACATTTTTTTTTTTTAAAAGCATGCTTCATAAGCAGTATTCCAAACTGTCATAAGCAGTATTCTAGACTGTCATACGCAGTATTCTAGAAGGTCATAAGAAGTATGCTAGACTGTCATAAGTATCATTCTAGACTGTCATAAGCAGTATTCTACACTTCATACGCAGTATTCTACACTTCATACTCAGTATTCTAGACTGTCATAAGCAGTATTCAAGACTATCATAAGCAGTATTCTTGACATACGCAGTATTCTAGATTGTCATAAGCAGTATTCTAGACTATCATAAGCAGTATTCTAGAATGTAATAAGTAGTATTCTGGACTGTCATACGCAGTAGTCTAACCTGTCATAAGCAGTATTCTAGACTGCCATATGCAGTATTCTAACCTGTCATAAGCAGTATTTATGAATTTCATAAACAGTGATCTAGACTGTCATAAACAGTATTTTAGTATTCTAGACTGTCATATGCACTAATCTGTCATAAGCAGTATATAGACTGTCATAATCCGTATTCTAGAATGACATAAGCAGTATTCTAACCTGTCATAAGCAGTATTCTAGACTGTCATAAGCAGTATTTAAGATTGTCATAATCAGAATTCTAGAATGTCATCAGCAGTATTCTAGACTGTCATAAGCAGTATTCTAGAATGTTATAAGCAGTATGCTAGTCTGTCATAAGCAGTATTCTAGACTGTCATAAGCAGTATTCTAGACTGTGACATACGCAGTATTCTAGATTGTCATAAGCAGTATTTTAGATTATCATAAGCAGTATTCTAGTGTGTAAAAAGCAGTATTCTAACGCATTGTCATGCGCAGTGTTCTAACCTGTCATAAGCAGTATTCTAGACTGTCATACGCAGTATTCTAACATGTCATAAGCAGTATTCACGAATGTCATAATCAGTCATCTAGACTGTCATAAGAAATATTCTAGACTATCATAAGCAGTATTCTAGACTGTCATACGAGTATTCTAGACTGTCATAAGCAGTATTCTAGACTGTCATAGTCAGTAATCTAGACTGTGTCATACGCAATATTCTAGACTGTCATAAGCAGTATTCTAGACTGTGTCATACGAAGTATTATAACCTGTCATGCGCAGTATTCTAACCTGTCAGGAATATTTTAGACTGTCATACGCAGTATTCTAGACTGTCATAAGGAGTATTCTAAACTGTCATAAGCAGTATTCTAGAATGTCATAAGCAGTATTCTAGACTATCAGAAGCAGTATTTTAGACTGTCATAAGCAGTATTCTAGACTGTAATAAGCAGTATTCTAAACTGTCATACGCAGTATTATAGACTATCATAAGCAGTATTCTAGACTGTGTCATAAACAGTATTCAAGACTGTCATAATCAGTATTCTAGACTGTCATAAGCAGTATTCTAGACTGTGAAACAAGCAGTATTCTAGACTGTCATAAGCAGTATTCTAGACTGCCATAAGCAGTAATCTAGAATTGAATGTTGTTTAAAGGCTCATCAACACAGTATAGGTTATTTAGAGCCGCCTCAGAGAGGGGGGAAGGATACATAGGAATCCGGGAACCTGCCCTACTCTTATTATCGAATATATTCCTATGGTTCTTTAACGTGCTCGGAGGATAGACCGATTTCTAGTCTGTCATAAGCAGTATTCTAGACTGTCATAGTCAGTAATCTAGAATGTGTCATACGCATTATTCTAGACTGTTATAAGCAGTATTCTAGACTGTCATAAGCAGTATTCTAGATTGTGTCATAAGAAGTGTTCTAACCTGTCATAAGGAGTATTCTAGACTGTCATAAGCAGTATTCTAGACTGTGTCATACGAAGTATTCTAACCTGTCATACGCAGTATTCCAACCTGTCATAAGGAGTATTCTAGACTGTTATAAGCAGTATTCTAGACTGTCATAAGCAGTATTCTAGACTGTGTCTTAAGAAGTATTCTAACCTGTCATAAGGAGTATTCTAGACTGTCATAAGCAGTATTCTAGACTGTGTCATACGAAGTATTCTAACCTGTCATACGCAGTATTCCAACCTGTCATAAGGAGTATTCTAGACTGCTATAAGCAGTATTCTAGACTGTCATAAGCAGTATTCTAGACTGTGTCATAAGAAGTATTCTAACCTGTCATAAGGAGTATTCTAGACTGTCATAAGCAGTATTCTAGACTGTGTCATACGAAGTATTCTAACCTGTCATACGCAGTATTCTAACCTGTCATAAGGAGTATTCTAGACTGTCATACGCATTATTCCAGACCATCAGCAGCAGTATTCTAGAATATCATAATAGTCGGTATGCCAAATGCCAATTTTGGGTCGAACCCAAATTTGGAGTATGCACAAAATGTTTTTGCATAAAATGGTTCTACAACATATCCTTTCATAGAAACTGAATGATGCAACTCTGTCATCATTGAGCATTTTGATATATTCAAGATGGCGTCCAAGATGGCCGCCAAAATGAAAAATCCACATGTATCACAAATAACATGAGGTTTGAACAAGAATTTTAAAAAGAAAATTGTGTTTGTGGTTAGGGATAACATTTTAATAATTAAAATATTGATTTGAAATTAAAAAACACATTTGAAAAATCCAAAATGGCCGCCAAAACCGAAAAATCCTGTTTTAAAGCAGTATAATCACTAAATGAGCTAATATATGGACACTATTTGGATATTTTTGATAAATGAAACTGTATGTACATTAAAGATGGTTCATTGACTATTATTTAATAAAAATAATGGTACATGGGTTGGTTCTTACCAATAGAATGAAGGCATAAATTGAAACTGAAAACACAATAATAGAATGTGGAGTGTTCTGCAATTTGTTTGATTCATTTACAGATTCTAATATATAATTGAGTCAGTCCATGCTAACATTTCAGCTTGGCATTGGTGAATAATGTGAATCCAGATCAGCCTGTACAGTCTGATCATGATCTACATGTTTCCTCAATCAGATATCCAGATCTGCTTATATCAAAGCTTTATAGATGCTAACGGCGAACACATTATATTCAAATCTGACTGGGTGGATGTAAATGCCGATCTAGATCATCACTGCTTGCAAATACTAAGTTTTACCTTTTCGCTCTTTCAATTAATCTAATTATTGTTCTCTTTATATTATCAGTATTCCACATTCTGCATAATTATCCACTTTTTAATTGAAAACCTAATTGATATTCGGCAACACTCATGTTCAATTGTCGTCTTCACTATCCGATTCACTCGAATCATCATCTGCAGCATTTAATAGTTCATTTACATCCTTTGACAATGAGAGGTTTGATTGCAATTACAGAATATTGTACAGGCAAGTTTGGCTCCATAGCAACCACAACGGGATGTTGCACATGGCTGCTCTGAAGCACAACCACAGCAGATAAGCTTCAGGACACATGCTGGTGCTGGGGCCTTGTTTTCTGGGATTGTAGTAGGTATGAGTATCTTAGAATTAATATCTTTGCTCCATCCAAAGTTGATAGGATCCATATTTGGAGGATCTGGTTCCAGCGCACTCCTCCATATGCAGGTCTGTATATGTGCCCGTTTGACATTTTCATTGAACGATTCTGATGTAGGTGGTAACGACTGTAGTTTTGGCATCTTTCTGACTGTTTTCTTGCCCATTTGTGATGACCAAACATCATATCTTACACTGGACATACTTGCACCTGTCTTCCTACCATAACACGCAGCTATAAAACCGGTAGCTTTTTCATTAACTGTATTCATGTCTGCATCTATATCGCCAAGTTTGTCTAGGTCGCATCCTCGTTTAAGCTGTTTGACAACGGTTGCCTTTCCAAGGCCACTAATTTTGGCAACGGTATCGCAGCCAGACAGCGCATGAGCTGCTAAGAGCTGCGGTATAATAGCTGCATGTGTTCTACATGTTGCTGCAATATCTACCACGGTTCGATTAGCGCTAGTTCCTTCCATTAGTAGTGTACATGACAAATTCTTAAGGGCATAGTAGTGAGCCAACAGCACAAAAACGTCAGTGTCGTCACAGATCACCGTCACAGATTCTGCTCCTTGTGATGCAGCATATACTACCTGCTGTGGAATTATAATATCAGCTTCTTTATGACTGGTCCTTAAGTCTACTCGATCAATGACAATCCCCATGTGAATCTCCTGGGGGACCTCTGAGGAACCTGTGATCATAAGCTTGTTATTGAAGGTTGTAGGTAAGTTCATGGCTTTGGCTGTGTGATGCTCACATATCATGTCTATGAGCTGGACCTTGTTGTCTGTGTTTGTTAGGACCTTATGTTGGGCAGGTAATGGTGTTGTGGCATTCAATTTGTAATCGATACCAGTCTTCTGACTCCCCCGACTTTTTCTTGTGCTACTCTTGATGCTATACTGATAGTATTTGTCAAAGACCAGATATACGTCACACACTTTCAATCTCTTATACACATATTGCCAGAAGTTATCCATGAAATTCTGCACAGTTCCATTATTTGGCCAGTGTACACACCACAGAATTGCGCACCCATCAATAACAAACACTTTAGGTTTTTCTGCTCCGCGGGCCGAGTGTGTGATTTGAAGCTTTTTCTTTAGCATAGATTTGTTTGTGGCTATCCTCATTTCATCACTATCATCAAACATGGACGTTGGGATTGGTGCTAGCTCATGACTGAATATATTCTTTAAGTCGATTGTTCGAGTTGATGCCAGTCCCATAACTCTTGCGTAGATCAACTGTGTGTCGAAAACAGTGCCAGATCCGAATTTGACACTTTTCCTGCTGACTGACATAGTCACCACTTTGTTCGTTATAGGTCCTTTGAAACCTTCAGGCCAGGAGCTTTCGTATGCAGACATTTGAGCTCTTCCAATGCTCACAGCACTGTCAACATTGACTGTATCTGGCACTATTCTACCTGTTACAATGTTCAGAAGACTGTTTGAATGTTCCTCTGGGTTCAGTGGGTCAATACAGGTTTCCAGCTTCGTGCATATATTATTCCTGTCAGTTGCATCAGACGCAATACGCGCGGCTGCCTCCTCCTTGTGTGAAGTGACATTATCCGACTCTCCAATGTGGTCTCTCATGATATTCAGGTCTTCAAGGAGACGGCATGTGTTGATCGAATACAATTATGAGAGGAGATGTTTGCATCGAAGTTATCAGCTACAGCCTGAATCAATCCAACCTCAGAATCATGAATAGCTCTTGACATATTGTTAACATCTTGAGCAGCGGCCATAGCAGCAGACGCTTTAAATCTCTTTACTTCATCATATGAACGGGTAACACCAAAATCATGCAGACTATCTAGCACTCCATCAGTTTCATCAATCTGCAAGAGATACAAATGGATATTCAGTGATTTATTAAATCAATATTTAATGATCTAGACAGATTTACATTTTTGTCCGGACACTAGTATAGTCCGAGCACTACTACACTTTTAAGAAAAATCCATCAGCACTTCCTTTACAGACTAATTTCTAGATTTTTTATATACATAAGGTTATTCACAAAACAATGGATAACCCAGGGACTAAACCTATATCTTTTAGTAACTTTTATAATACCAAAGAAATACAAACTACAAAGTTCAATATTTCTGTTTAAATTTTCCCACTCTTTAAACTTGAACTCTATACAGTAATCAACCAACCCTGTCATTTACATAAATCAATGTATTTAAATGAATAGACAGTATTATAAGTGTTACTTACCTTCAATACATACTGGGAATTATGATCTTTTGGATGAATAATTCTTCTAAAGGCAAAATACATTCATTGGAAATCAACATTCCGGGTAAATCAATGGCGCGTGTACAACAAAGGGAAACAACGGAAATAACTGAATGATGAAATAACTACAAAGGGGGCAACTAAAGCGTTATCATACTGATGGTTTGTGCAAATAATGAACATAATTCTGTGTGACATATTGTTTGATAAGTATATTATATCAAATTACCAAATTTATACAAATATTTGCGGGAAAAATTGTCATGTTTGTACGAAATGATCTTTGCTTATACTGCTATTAAGTTAGATTTATTTAATTGTTTAGGTAATTTTCTTTTCTAAATAGTCATCTTTATGCTAAGCATACTCTATCTGAGATTTCCAATTACTATTGG
This sequence comes from Cyrtodaria siliqua, assembly GCA_037043455.1. Taxonomy (NCBI): domain Eukaryota; kingdom Metazoa; phylum Mollusca; class Bivalvia; order Adapedonta; family Hiatellidae; genus Cyrtodaria; species Cyrtodaria siliqua. The sequence goes on along the minus strand of JAWPHD010003703.1, from coordinate 65,191 downwards.
TAAACAATTCGTGCAGAAAAACAGCAGAAACTAGAATATATAGATATTTTTCGGTTTTGGCGGCCATTTTGTCAGCCATTTTGGATTTTTCAAATGTATTTTTTATTTCAAAATATTATTTTAATTAGTATAATGTTATCCATAACCACATATGCAAAAGTGGTCATCATAATTCTGTTCAAATCTCACGTTATTTGTGATATATAATATTTTTTTATTTTGGCGGCCATCTTGGCGGCCATCTTGAATATTTCAAAATGCTCAATGATGACAGAGTTGCATCATTCAGTTTCTATGAAAGGACATGTTGTAGAACCATTTTATGCAAAAACATTTTGTGCATACTCCAAATTTGGGTTTTTCGATCGGCATACCGACTATAAGCAGTATTCTCGACTGTCATACTCAGTATTCTAACCTGTCATAAGAAGTATCCTATACTGTCATAAGCAGTATTCTAGACTGTCATAAGCAGAATGCTAGACTGTCATAAGCAGTATTCTAAACTATTAGAAGGAAGCAGTATTTAGAATGTCATAAGCAGTAATCTAGACTGCCCTAGGCAATATTCTAGCCTGTCATAAGCAGTATTCTTGACTGTCATAAGCAGTATTCTAGACTGTCATAAGCAGTATTCGTGATTGTCATACGCAGTATTCTAACCTGTCATAAGAAGTATCCTAGACTGTCATAAGCAGTATTTTAGCCTGTCATAAGAAATATTCTTGACTGTCATAAGCAGTATTCTAGACTGTCATACGCATTATTCTAGACTATCATAAGCAGTAGTCTAGAATGTCATAAGCAGTATTCTAGACTGCCATGAGCAGTATTCTAGACTGTCATAAGCAGTATTCTTGACTGTCATACGCATTATTCTAGACTATCATAAGCAGTAGTCTAGAATGTCATAAGCAGTATTCTAGACTGTCATACGCAGTATTCTTACTTGTCATACGCTATATTCTAACCTGTCATAAGGAGTATTCTAGACTGTCATACGCATTATTCCAGACCATCATCAGCAGTATTCTAGAATATCATATACTAGACTATCAGAAGGAAGCAGTCTTTAGAATGTCATAAGCATTATTCTAGACTGGCATGCGCAATATTCTAGCCTGTCATAAGCAGTATTCTTGACTGTCATAAGCAGTATTTTAGACTGTCATAAGCAGTATTTTAGACTGTGTCATACGCATTATTCTAGATTATCTTAAGTAGTAGTCTAGAATGTCATAAGCAGTATTCTAGACTGTCATACGCAGTATTCTTACTTGTCATACTCTATATTCTAACCTCTCATAAGCAGTATTCTAGACTGTCATAAGCAGTATTCTAGACTATCAGAAGCAGTATTCTAAACTGTCATAAGCAGTAATCTATACTGTCATAAGCAATATTCTAAACTGTCATTCGCAATATTCTAGCCTGTCATAAGCAGTATTCTAGACTGTCATAAGCAGTATTCTAGACTATCAGAAGCAGTATTCTAGACTGTCATAAGCAGTAATCTATACTGTCATAAGCAATATTCTAAACTGTCATACGCAGTATTCTAATCTGTCATAAACAGTATTCTAGACTGTCATAAGTATTTTTCTAGACTGTCATAAGCATTATTCTTTCTAGACTGTCATAATCAGTATTCTAGACTGTCATAATCAGAATTCTAGACTGTCATACGCAGTATTCTTGCCTGTCATGAGCAGTATTCAAACCTCTCATAAGCAGTCTTTAGAATGTCATAAGCATTATTCTAGACTGGCATACGCAATATTCTAGCCTGTCATAAGCAGTATTCTTGACTGTCATAAGCAGTATTCTAGACTGTCAGAAGCAGTATTCTAGACTGTGTCATACGCATTATTCTAGATTATCATAAGTAGTAGTCTAGAATGTCATAAGCAGTATTCTAGACTGTCATACGCAGTAGTCTTACTTGTCATACTCTATATTCTAACCTGTCATAAGCAGTATTCTAGACTGTCATAAGCAGTATTCTAGACTATCAGAAGCAGTATTCTAAACTGTCATAAGCAGTAATCTATACTGTCATAAGCAATATTCTAAACTGTCATTCGCAATATTCTAGCCTGTCATAAGCAGTATTCTAGACTGTCATAAGCAGTATTCTAGACTATCAGAAGCAGTATTCTAGACTGTCATAAGCAGTAATCTATACTGTCATAAGCAATATTCTAAACTGTCATACGCAGTATTCTAATCTGTCATAAACAGTATTCTAGACTGTCATAAGTATTTTTCTAGACTGTCATAAGCATTATTCTAGACTGTCATAATCAGTATTCTAGACTGTCGTAATTAGAATTCTAGACTGTCATACGCAGTATTCTTGCCTGTCATAAGCAGTATTCAAACCTCTCATAAGCAGTATTTTAGAATGTCATAAGCAGTATTCTAGAATGTCCATAAGCTGTATTCTAGACTGTCATACGCAATATTCTAGTCTGTCATAAGCTCTAATTTGTCATAAGCAGTATTCTAGACTGACATAAGCAGTATTCTAGAATTTCATAATCAGAATTCTAGACTGTCATACGCAGTATTCTTGCCTGTCATAAGACAGGGTGTGTGAATACCTTATGTCCAGTCAATAATAAACGGAGGGTTTCTATGTTTTTTAAATGTTTTTTATAAATGCAGAATGGTTCAGTTAATATGAATAATAAAACATAATAATATAAAAATAGTATTTTGACTTTGTAATCTAGAAGCAACTTTCAGGGACTTTTATAAAATTGATGATCATATCTGGACCAGTCGTACTAATTATAATGCTTGGCGTAAACTTCATATTCTTATTATTTAAATTGGAATGTATCAATATATGATGGCTTAGCGGACATAGCTATGCATTTGTTTATATAAAACTATAATAAAATGTCTTTGATGATTTACAGAGACGAGTTTGGCTACATGACTCTTAGCGCTCCTATTCTTCTATTAAAACAAATGACAAACAAAATAATGTTTTGACTTTTTAATTTAACTCTAACTTTCCCAGACCATTTGTTGAAACCATCATATCACAATGATTATACATTATATGTATCAATCTAGGATGGTAGAGCAAACATAACTAAGCATTTGTTTAATACATATAAACTATCCTGAGACCCTTCCTCTTCCTGATGTTCATCAATGACCTGCCCGACTGTGTAGCGGCAAAGACACGATTGTTCGCCGTTGATTGCATCATCTACAGGGCAAAAAACACAATCCAGGACTTCCTCTCTTTGCAAGAAGATCTGACAAAGCTAGCACAGTGAGAAGAAGAAACATAAGGTATGTCCTTCCACCCCGACACGTGTAATATGCTACATATTACAAGGGCTAGAACACCAGTCATATTTGACTACACCCTAAAAGGCCACCTACTTGAAGCTAAAAGCCAGTCAAAGTACTTTGGAGTGGACATATCCTCCAACCTCTAATGGAACAGCCACATAGACAGAACCACGAAAAGGCCAACAGTATGCTGGGATTTTTACAAAAGAACCTGCGTGTAAATAGCAAAGAAACCAAGGCTTTAGAGTACTACACACTGGTCCGACCAACCTGGAGTACAGCGCATCAGTGTGGAACCCTCACACCGCCAAATCCAAGAACAAGCTTGAAATGGTCCACAAAAAAGAGCGGCTAGATACACAACCAACAGGTACCGGAATACCAGCAGCGTCACAGACATGCTTGAGTCGTAAACTGAGAAACACTTGAATCCAAGCAAAGATACAACTTACCGTGCTCTTCAAAGTCATTAACGACTTGGTGCGGATTACCTCACCTCTGCATCAACACGAACCAGATCCACTCACTCATAGAAGCTGAGCAGTATTCGTCCTCTACGGACACCTTTCAGTTCAGTTTCTTCCCCAGTAGGGCCCAAACTGTAACTGTAACTAGGAGCCTCATGATAGTCTGGGGCTGTGTCTGTTGGATTTTGTACCCTCCGCCGCTACAGTAGCCGTGGTAGGTGACGAAAACGCAGTTTGTAAACTTTACCTTCCTTCTGCATTCACTCGATCTATGCTTCTCACAGTCCTATCATTTCATTCTTTGTCTTTTTCTACCACCGACAGAAACAGTATGATCAAATGTGACACCAGTTTCTTAAACTATAAATGTAGATGTAGATGAACACGGAACTGTTTAAACATGTACGTGACTGCAAGAACGTTTCATACACGTTTCTTGTGACTGATAATTTTGCTAACATGATTGTGCATTCGGAAGTCAATTAATATCATACTTTAATATTTGATTTTGCATTTAATGTTATTTGAAATAGTTATGTAACATATCAAGTTGATGGTAATACGTTAATAGTTTAGAACTCTATCTACAACAAATGAAATATAATAGACAAGAAAGGAAGCAACACATATACACGTTTTAATATTTATTATGTCATTAGCTCGACTTTTTTAAAGAAAAAAAAGAGCAATTGTCATCACGTGATCATCGTCTGCGTCCGGTTAAAATTTGTATTCAAGTCAAATCAAGAACTTTTATTTCATAATTTAGGCCACCGGCCCATAATAAGAAACAAGTTGAACAGCATATTAACATTATTATACATTACATGGATGAAGATATATGAATACAACATGTTTATAATAATTTCAGATTACAAATATAGAATGTATAAACAAATTAAGTAGAAACTTTACGTTTTGTCTATAGCTAATATCTACTTAACATTCTTCATGTAAACTCTATATTTATCTAATTCAAGAAATTGTTATCGATAATCAGTTTACGTTTTTCGTTTGATCTATATATAAATTTTGCAATGTATAAGATATCTTTAGTATTTGTACATGACATAAGTTGATAAAACATATTCAAAGATCTGTCAACTAGCCAATGTGCTCTGAAAAATAGAATTCGATATTCCTCATATTCTCCAAACTCCATTATAAAGTGAAATTCATCTTCAATTACTGATATATTTATAGCATAACATAAAGGACGTAACCTCATATTTCTTTCTACATTTAAGTGTCTGCCCTTTTCAATAGCTAAATTATGACAAGAACATCGAAATCTAGACAAAGAACTTCTTAGTATATATGACATTTCCATAGAGAGATATTGTTCAATATTGAGCAATGATTTATAGTGTTTGTAATAATAAGCTTTGCTTGATACATCAACCTTTCCATACCATATTTGCATATACAAATCTTTTACTCTTTGCTTAAATATAGTCAAAAACAAATTTGGATTGCCGATCTCATGTGAAAGCCACGCATACCCGAAACCAAATTTGTAAGCTTGTATCTCCGAAACTACTTTACTTAATGGATTGAAACTGTACAGATGTGTTTCGCATCATTACATCATAAAGGCAGGTTACGGCCATAAACAACTATTAAATATGAATTAATTTAAGATCCTCTCTGTATAATATACATATTGCAGTTAAATCTTGACACTTTCAAGAAACAACTGATTAAGATAAAGTCAAACATATAATTATCACTTCAATATTCATTATATAAGGTGTAAAAACACAGAAGTACTTTATGATCTGCAGACTTAGTTCAATTCAATACTTTTATTAGACATAATTACAGGTTTACTGCCTTACACAAGACAAGTCGTCGATATAATAATGATGAACATTCTGCGTGTATATAAACGATTTAAAAGAATTAGTAACCCTTCGTTTATTATCTATTGGACATACAGTATGCACACTCCCTGTCTCCGTGGCCGAATGGTTAACGACGTTGCATTGTAAACATTCGCCTCTCACCGCTGCGGGTTCGAATCCCACACTGGGAGCTCGACTTGTAAGTGAGGAAGTGTCGATTCTTACAGATGACTGGAGTTGTACAGTACTGGTTCTACCCAAGAAAAGTGGGTGGTCTGCCTCCACCACAAAAATTGACCGTCATATATAACTTTACATGTGTTGAAAATGACGTAAAACCATACAAACAAAGAAACAAACACTTTATGTCCGCCAATTCAAAATCGTCCCGACTTTTAGTAGTCACCATGAAATGACCGAAACGCGCATGTCAACCGGAAGGCGAAAAGACGAAAGAACGATAGGAAGAAAGGACGACAGATTGAAAGGAAAAAGAGGACAGAATGTAACACGAAATAACGAAAAAAACGACAGTATCAAATGGCATCTCTTCGCGGCTGAAGTGTCGTTTTTTTCGTCTTTTCACCTTTGAAATGTCGTATTTTCGTTCTGTCGTTCCTTTGTCTTTTCATTCTGTCGTCTTTTCGTGCTGCATTTGTTGTCTTTTTACTCTGTCGTCCTTTTAATTCTGTCTTTTGCGGCAAAAAAGACGAAATGGCAGAAATCAGCCACCATACATATTTAGTTGCTATGATGTTTGAGATGAAATCGTGTAAGCATGGCTGAAGTCGTTATTTGTAAATGATATACCGTTCAAGGTATTTATTGCTAAATAGCGCGTTCTAGAAGACTTTGTAATTTGACGAACTTCTGCATGACGTTATAGATATGCTCGCCAACTAGACTTTGAACAGACACATTCAAGCAAAAATATAGGGGTAAAAATAGTCTGTGCTTTTAATTTTGAGACGGTATATCGACCGTTTAATAGTCGAAAATACCGATAAACAACAGTTTAGATCATTAAACGGTCGATTTACTATCACAAAAAATCAAAAGTTCAGACTTGTTAACCCTATTCTAACACCTCTAACGCTGTTCAAACGGTCCAAAATCAGCGATCGAACGATATACCTTGGGGGGCGGCCATCTTGATTTATTTGACGTCGGTTTATTGTTCAATATATCTGTTATCCAATTAGAATAGGTGTCTTGTCTGAACGTTGATAAATTTGGGACAGTATATTGTTTATGTGTGTCATGTTTAGCACATTTTAGGCCATATATGACTGTCGATTAGTTTTGTGGTAGAAGCAGACCATCTCAATTTTCCTGGATAGAACCAGTACTGTATCATCCTGTAGTTTGCAATTATGTTTTCCTCTTTGACTGTGCAACGACCGGACGGGCGGTGTACTCTTTGACAACGTGTTTCTAAATCCTTTATGGCGGGACCGTTTGATGTATGTCCTTCACTCCGTTTTGTCGTGCTCTTAACTGCTTCCCCCTTGATGCTCTGACTTCAGACAAGTCATCGAGTACATAGGAGATTAGCTTCTTAGGTTTAACTTAATTTTTGATATATTATATACATGAACATGTCTGTGTTTTTTTCTTATTATACCTATCTACGCTTTTTATAATAAGTAAGGGATTAACTCGGCGGGGATTATTTTTATTTACACTGTCCGGTTGTTTAGGGATGACGACAGGGTAAGAGGTTTGGTGCACCCTTGAACCGGTTTAAACTCCCCGTTGGTCCCTTTTGCCACTGACCGTTGCAAGGCTGGGACAACCCTTATATGTTTGTGATGTGCTTTTTTACTGAATATATTTGTAATCACCTTTGCGTTGTAATACTTGTTGGAGTGACTGTGTTCTGTGAATGCTTCTCTTTCTGTTGGACTTATCATTTTCTTTCTTCAGGATAGTTTATATCCGCAACGGTTTATAACAACACACATAAGAACAATATAGAACTTAAATGGGCAAAAAGAAAAGTGAAACAGAAAAAAATATAATATGCATGTAAATGTGCATCATAATAAATAAGAACATTGTATTTATGGAGACGTGAGTGTGAAAGCATTATTTTTGAACGAAAAATGAACGCCCGAGACGGTTTGAACAGCTGACCCACTAAGGGGTGAAGAATTGGTTTTTATGCAATTTCGTTATAATAAATATTTCCTCTTGTGAACAGTCTCAATAAAGCCGAGTCTGCTACGTTTCTCTCGCGTTTGTTTTGTTGCTTCCAAGAGATCGATCACATTTCAGTATTTATTGTCATTCATACTAGCGTTTGTTTAGTGCTGTGTGGCAGCTGTTAAAAGTCGCCCCGACTACAAATCAGTAGTGGTTTACTTTCTGGTCCTTTGATATCTTCAAGCCCAATATGTATGGCTTTAAAGTAGAATACCGCTTAAAAAGAGTATGAAGAGAAAATCTGGAAATCGCCGAACACGATAAATATAAAAATATTGCAGTCTCGTTTTTGATTGAGATGAACGGTAGTGAAAAATGCTTTCTACCGTCCACGCCCTCTGGCCACGGGTTGAAGAGAATTCAATATTTAAAATTTCAATAGTACGAAAATGTTAACCACCCCGGTATGTATATGACGGTGAACATGGGACCTTTAATGTGGGATTTTCATACCGTCCATGGCCAGCGGCGTATGGTGCCAGTTTCTAACAGACTGCTTATCAATAAAACTCAGACTGCTACATTTTCTCCCTTGTATGTCGTGTTGTTTTTTTCAGCTTCCCTGTGATCCCCTATTCAGTATTCATTGCCATCTATAATAGCGTTTGTGTGGTGCTGTGTGGCGGCTGTAAAGAGTCGCTACGACTACAAATAACTTACTGATCCTTTGGAATATTTAATTTCGCTATGTGTGTCTTTAAAGTAAAATACCGCTTAAGCCGGTTCTAGACGTGTGGCATATTATATAACCTCTCATGAACAGACTCAATAAAACCGAGTCTGGTACTTTTCTCTTTAGTTTGTGTTTGTTGCTTCCATGGGATCTCATTGTCAGTTCTTATTTACTGTAGACAAATAACTGTTTTTGCGTAATGAGACCTTGCTGTGAGGTTAAGTTGTTTTAGCCAAAAACTGTGATGTGCAGTTAAGTAAGTTATTTATACACACCAAATAAACAAACACGCATCACTAACTGCTTTCAATTAAACATATTTGATTTCAAATGGTTTCTTACAAAGTAATATCAACATATATACGACAGAAATATTATAATGATAAATTGGTAGTACAGACGTTTTGGAAAGTATATATGTGATCAGATTTCAACAGAAGTTTATAGTATCGTATGTGACAGTATATAGCTTCGTGAAACTTGACAGTTTATGTTCGTAGGCTTAAATTTATGCTCCCTTGTCGATGCCAAATGTTTGAAAATCCGATACGTTTCGCAGTTTTTCTTCTCAGTGTCTGACCATTGGATCAATACAGCGCAAATCTGCATCTTCAAAGGACAGACCATCAGAGCTTATATGTTCTGAGATTGGTGAGCTAGCAAGTCGACTGACCGATGGCGGTTCATGCGTCGATTCAAAGGTATACCGTTTTCGCCAACACACTGCCTTTTGCGTTTGGTGAATGTTAAGATGTATACTATACTCAGTTGCAAAAGAAACTGGACACTTACACAATTTTACTTTACACCCTATCCTCTTTGTCAAGCGACAGTCCCTTAATGATTCGACCTATTGAAAAACAAATGACATCATGCCATTGGCAATGGAATGATAAAAACTTTGGTACCATTTTGGAATTTGTCAATTTAATTCTAAAAAACTTTATACAATCAAGTCTAAACAAAACTCAGTGTCCACTTTCTTTTGCAACTGAGTATACATTGTTTTGCAATTAGTGTGGCATTGTATAGCGAACTTTGCTCCACTGGGAGACCGGTGGAAATATTTGGCGAGTGACATAAGTTTGCATGTAAGGCATCTAGACGTATCACACGGACCAGAGTGGTTTATCTCGTTATATGTTGGGTTCTATTTAAGTTTTGCCCACACGGAAATGCCACGAAGACTTCTGTATGCGTAAACCAAACAGCCAGTAAGCGTAGATAATACGTTCGTCAGGTACGGAACTACCGTTTATTGGCAGATGGTTGGTATCCTCATGGGTTCGAACTATGCACCTCGTATAGCAGATTTGTTTTTGAATTGCTATGAAAAATATTTCATGTCGAGTCTTTCACCAGATACTTAGGCAGATGTCATCTTGCTTGCTTTTTTTTACTATGGTTAATAATATCTATCCAAAAGAACAGTTTAACACTTTCGCTGCCATAGTCAAAAACATTGATTTCGAGACCAGTGTAGGCCCAGATCAGCATGCATATTATGTGCAGTCTGGTCAGGATTACAATGTACTCCATTCTGTAAGAATGTTTTCCAAAACACTTTTATATAAAATATTATAAAAAAAAAAAAATTAGCAGACGACATTTGAATTTTGGCGGCGAAATGGTTAAAGAGTAATAATAAGCAACATTTATGACGAAAGAGATGATTTCAATTTGTTTTGACATCCCCACTTAGATGGTATGATGGCTGATATGTGCCATCTCGTCTTTTCGTTATTTCGCCGCGAAATAACGCCGAGCGAAATATGTTACGAGTGTCATGTGTCTTTTTAAAACTGTGTATGCAGAGCTACAGATAAGCAGCTTAAATACCCAATTAAAAATGTCAAAATACCCAATTAAAACCAAAAGCATGGGCACCAATAAAGTAATCGAAATTGTCAAATAATAAAAACAACCAATGCAAACTGAGCAAAGGACCACCCAGTCACCTTGTATAAAGCTTATTATAAAACAAGTGTATTTGATGAGTTACATTTTGTGTAATGCTGTACAATATTTGTGATTTAAGGGTGTGATCTGATGCGTCGCCGGAATTGATTATTGAGTGACGACACAACTATAAAAAAAACACTCTTAAAGGGGTTGATGCACTATTTTCAAACACAGTTTATTTTAAAGGGCTCTGAAAAACTTGAAAAAAGCTGAAAGAATTATCAAAATGCTATGAAAAATAAAGGAGATATGACCTATTGAACATTTGCAAAGAACATAAATGGAGGCGGCCATCTTTGAACGATGACGTCATCGCGCCGTTTTACCATATATGGCATATTGACAAAATGTATTTTAAAGCAAAGAAAACCACCGCAAATTGATTAAAAATAAATATACAGATGTATAAATATACAGATGTCAAATGTATACATTTTAGTATTATTTTCATTTACAGTGGTTTTCTTTGCTTTAAAAGACATTTTATTAATATGCCATATATGATAAAACGGCGCGATGACGTCATCGTTCAAAGATGGCCGCCTCCATTTATGTTCTTTGCAAATTTTCAATAAGTCATATCTCCTTTATTGTTCATGGCATTTTGATAATTCTTTCAGCTTTTTCCAAGTTTTTCAGAGCCCTTTAAAATAAACTGCGTTTGAAAATAGTGCATCAACCCCTTTAACGGCCATGTCGCCCTGTAAACTTTGCATTCAGCCTTCACTGGTCTGTCAAGTGGTTTCAGAGTATCCAGGAACCTGCCCTACTCTTACTATCAAATAGATTCCTAAGGTTCTTGAATGATCTTGGAGGATAGACTCCAATACATGTGATCGCATGTATAAGAACATAATTATTTTGTGTTTGTTTTATAAGCTCAAAGTAACAGTGTCCCTTTAAATAGAAGAATTATTTTAGCAAACTTAATTGTTTTGTAATTTTTGTCAACATTAAACATTTTAAGTGCTAAACCTTTAAATATAATATTATCTTTATTGTCATTGTCACTGAATCATTATTGTCATTAAAAAAAAATAATGTTTAATTTATTTTTTAATAATTTTTTTCTGCAATTAAGGGAGAAAGTGTCGATTCTTACGGATGGCGGGAGGTGTACAGTACTGGTTCTACCCAGTACTGGTCTGCCTCCACCACAAAAAATCGACTGTCATATATAACCTTACATGTGTTGAAAATGACGTAAAACACCATACAAACATCCAGAGTATGTCGCGGTATACTCTTCTCTCCTTTGCATCGGTTATAAATTACTACGTAATATTCTAACGTATTTGAATCAAGGTTCGCTGACCAGGGAGCGTAGGTATACTCGTAAACACTCCTATAGCCGCGGTCATTAAATCGTAAACAGGATTTCAAACAGTAATATGTTTGACTCATACGCATATACAAGAATATATCACATCTTTTAAAAAACATATTTTCAAAAAAACACTGATATGCGCCTTTTGTAATGTAACTTTCTTTAAATCTTTACTAATTTGAAATTTCTTGCACAGATTCAAGTCTTAAAAATAAATCTAAAACAACGCCATTTATTTCCTTATTATATGATAATCTTTAAATAACCCCACAACAAGACGTTATTGAAAACTGTTTTACTCCACAAACTATATTGTAGCATATTCATGACTCCTGTCTGAGGAAAATGTCGAGTTAGATAAAATTGATTGCAATAAAATGCTAATCTTTGCCATCCAGGCGTGCCTTTAAACGTTTTACATTATTGTTGATACGTGACGGAAATCAAATCATATTGTTAACATTTGTAAACAGTTTTAATCGTCATTGCAAAGGCATTATTGTTTTCCCTCATATTATATACTTACCACTATTCACTCTTGATCGTTAATTAAATGGTTGTAATTTAATTGATTGATTGATTGATTAATTGGTGGATGGATGGATGGATGGATGGTTGGATGGATGGATGGATGGATGGATTGATTGATTGATTGATTGATTGATTGATTGATTGATTGATTGATTGAGTGATTGATTGATTCATTGATTCATTGATTGATTCATTGATTCATTGATTGATTGATTGATTCATTCATTCATTCTTTCTTTCATTCATTCATTCATTCATTCATTCATTCATTCATTGAGTACATGTTCTATTGAAAAATCTCTGTTTTTGAAAAAATAAAGTGATCGATTGAAGTGAATTGAATTGAGCTGAACACCTCGTTAAATCCATAGTCAATACTCGCACCTTTTGGATATTTTGAACACGTGTTAGTGATCGTTAGTGTAGAATTTATAATTTGATAAAGGTGTCCTAACAACGCTATTTGGCAATTACACAACAACTAACCGAAAACTTGCATACAGCCACATATGTTGTCCTCGGAATAGAAAGAGTGTATATTGTTTCTTTTCCCTTTTTTCTAAAATCAAGGCCGATACGGTCTTAATAAGCTTACATGCAATTATGAAAAAAAAGTAGAGGCTTGTATTCGGCTTAACACTTTGTTTCAATCATACATATTGAAGTCCTATTGATTTAAAGCATTGTCCGATAAAAAACGTTACAAGAATATAAACTGAGAGGTAAAAATGGGCGTTAACAAAAAAGCAAACACGCACATTCGAGTCATAAATATTGGTTTACTGATTCCTTAAGGATTGGCGTGTGTCAACTTTGATTGCTCCCCGGGGAGTCTAGAGAATGTTAGATACAATACGTAGGGTGGTGGACAGTTGTTACTATAGTATCCACACACACACAAATATAAATCACCCAACGGGTAAATGCAGGTAACGATGTATCGGATGCCCTTTGGGTCATTTCTCAATTTAATCATGTCCGCATTTTGTGCGTCATTCGGTGTATATGTTCATGTACATTTGTGTAACTATAAACGTTATACAAAGATATAGAGATATATTTAGTGTGTTTGTTAGGTCACTGATTGATATATCACGTCGCTTTCAAGTCAATATTATATCAGCACACGATAGCTGTTTGGTGCAACAGGTTGTGCAAGTTAGCTATTAAATTACTTTCGAGTGGCGGCATATCAGATCATATCATGCGTATGTATACATACTGTAACTAATACTTAAAGTGCGTGTTACATGGTTTATACGAGGTTTTATTCGTCACTATGCTGTTGTATAAACATGTCATATATGTCACACATAATATATCATTATAGTTTCCTATTCTGAGTCATATCCTTTAATTTATAAAAGTCGTGTGTGCACTAGATATAAAATATGCATAAAAAGAAACACAAACAAAAACAAAAGAACATGTACATTACATAATTATGGAATTAAAAAAAAACAATCTAATGAATCCGATTAGTAAAATATAGATACATAGACTATAATTTACTTCGGATTTGTGTTTTATTGAATTTATACATGGACAGAACTGATTAATAAACCACTAGTTAGGCCACAGGCATCGGCTAAAACTGTTACGGCAAACATACTCATTATCATGCATGGCAAACGGCTTTATACGTGGTGCATTTCGTATGATATGCAGTGCTTTTTCTATAACAAGCTGTGTTTTTTTCAGATCGATCGGAACACTCGTTTTATAGATGTTGCGATTTTTATCGGAAATCTGACGGAGTGTGATTTTAACGGCGCCGTCTAGTCTAACTTCCCACGCATCGCCTGTAATAGTTTACCACCACTAATTACATGTAAGCCTCCGAGGTGTATCGAATGTAGTTCCTATAATAAAAAGTAATCCCTCCTTTTTTGATGAAAACGGGCATTTATAAGTAGGGGAAAACTGCCCGTTTCTATTCGATTTTGTGGTTGTATGTATAAGAAGCGTATTAATAAGTTTTACTGGATCACTGATGAACATTTTCGAAATTTCGACTATATGCTTACACTTTGTGAGCAATGAAAACAGTCAATCAATGAAAACAGCTGTACCCTTGACCTGTTTAGTAAACAAACAAGAACTTTCTTACATGTCTTGTGACCCCACGTTTTCTGTTGATTTTTCAAGTGGAAAATTAGTTTTCTATATGAACATTACACTGCTGCATTATCCATATTTGCAGCAAATCATTAATGTGTGACACTTTAGCATTGGTGTCTATGGGGAAAATAGTTAGTGGTATAATACCTACTGTCGTCTGCAAAACTAAAATATGCACTGGAAAAAATGGTCCAAGGACAATTAGCCCCTAGACCAAACAAAACAGACCAATGCACATTATCAATAAAGTTATCACAATTTAATTAGGAAATACACGAATCATGATTTCAATAATCCTGAATTTTATTACCCGTGCAACGAATTCTCAGTAGGCGGGTTCAATACCTGGTATTTTAAATGTAATGTGTCACCCTTCCCACCCGTTCTCTCTGCAATGTGTCACCCTTCCCCTCTGTAATGTGTCACCCTTTCTATGTAATGTGTCACCCTTCCCCTCTGTAATTTATCATCCATCCTCTGAAATGTGTCACCTTTCCTCTCTGTAATGTGTCACCCTTTTCCTCTGTAATATGTCACACTTTCTATCTGTGATGTGTCACCCTTCCCCTCTGTAATTTATCATCCATCCTCTGGAATGTGTCACCTTTCCTCTCTGTAATGTGTCACCCTTTTCCTCTGTAATATGTCACACTTTCTATCTGTGATGTGTCACCCTTCCCCTCTGTAATTTATAATCCATCATCTAAAATGTGTCACCTTTCCTCTCTGTAATGTGTCACCCTTTTCCTCTGTAATATGTCAAACTTTCTATCTGTGATGTGTCACCCTTCCCCTCTGTAATTTTTCATCCATCCTCTGAAATGTGTCACCCATCCTCTGTAATGTGTCACCGTTCCATTCCGTAATGTGTACACTTCCACTCTGTAATGTGCGTCCCTTTCTCTCTGTAATGAGTCACCTTCCCATCTGTAATGTGTCACCCTTTCCCTCTGTAATGTGAAACTCATCCTCTCTTTAATTTGTCACCCTTCCCGTCCGTAATGGGTCACCGCTTCTCCCTGTAATGTGTCACCCTTCCCGTCTGTAATGTGTCGCCATTCCTTTGTAATGTGTCACCCTTCCTCTCTGTATTGTGTCACCCTTTCTCTTTAATGTGTCACTCTTCACCTCTATAATGATTCAACCTTCCTCTGTAATGTGTCACCATTAATCTTTAATGTGTCTCCATTCCACTGTAATGTGTCACTCTTCCACTATGCAATGGGTCACCCATTCTCTTTGTAATGAGTCACCATTCCCCTCTGTAATATGTCACCCTTTTGCTCTTTAATGTGCCACCCTTCGCCTATATAATGTGTCAAACTTCCCCTCAGTATTGTGTCACCTTTCCTCTCTGTATTGTGTCACCCTTTCTCTGTAATGTGTCACCCTTCCCCTCTGTAATGTGTCACCCTTCCTCCGTAATATGTCACTCTTTCTCTGTAATTTGTCACCCTTCCCTCTATAATGTGTCATCCTACCCCTATATAATGTGTGACCCTTCCCCTCTGTAATGTGTCACCTTTCCTCTCTGTAATGTGTCACCCTTTCTCTGTAATGTGTCACCCTTCCTCTCTGTAATGTGTCACCCTTCCTCCGTAATATGTCTCCATCCCCCTCTGTAATTTGTCACCCTTCCCTCTATAATGTGTCACCCTTCCCCTCTGTAATGTGTCACCCTTACTCTGTAATATGTTAGCTTTCCCTCTGTAACGTGTCACCCTTTCCCTCTGTAATGTGTCAACCTTCCTCTGTAATGTGTCATCCTTCATCATTCCCTCTCTAATGTGTCACCCTTTCCCTCCGTAATGTGTCGTCATTCCTTTGTAATGCGTCTCCCTTCCTCTCTGTAATGTGTCACCCTTCCTCTGTAATGTGTCCCTCTTCCTCTGTAATATGTCACCCTTCCCCTCTGTAATGTGTCACCCTTCCGTTCTGCAAAATGTCACCCTTTCCCTTTGTAATGAGTCACCCTTTCCCTCTGTAATTTGTCAACCTGCTCTCTTTAATGTGTCACCCTTCGGCTGTATAATGTGTGACGCTTCCCCTCTGTAATGTGTCACCCTTCCTCTGTAATGTGTCACCCTTTCTCTGTAATGTGTCACCATTCTGTAATGTGTCACCCTTCCCCCTCTGTAATGTGTCACCCCTCCCCTCTGTAATGTGTCACCTTTCCCTCTGTAATGTGTCACCCGTTCTCTCTGCAATATGTCACCCTTCCCCTCTGTAATGTGTCACCCTTTCCCCTCTGTAATGTGTCACCCTTCCCGTCTGTAATGTGTCGCCATTCCTTTGTAATGTGTCACCCTTCCTCTCTGTAATGTGTCACCCTTTCTCTTTATTGTGTCACTCTTCACCTCTGTAATGTATCAACCTTCATCTGTAATGTGTCACCCTTAATCTTTAATGTGTCTCCATTCCACTGTAATGTGTCACTCTTCCACTCTGCAATATGTCACCCTTTCCCTGTTCTCTTTAATTTGCCACCCCTCGCCTATATAATGTGTGACCCTTCCCCTCTGTAATGTGTCACCCTTCCCCTATAATGTGTCACCCTTCCTCTGTAATTTGTCACCATGCCATCTCTAATGTGTCACCCTTCTGTAATGTGTCACCCTTCCCCCTCTGTAATGTGTCACCCCTCCCCTCTATAATGTGTCACCTTTCCCTCTGTAATGTGTCACCCTTTCTCCCTGTAATGTGTCACCCTTCCGCTCTGTAATGTGTCACCCTTTCCCTCTCTAATGTGTCACTCTTCCCCTCTGTAATGTGTCACCCTTCCCTCTGTAATGTGTCACACTTTCTCCCTGTAATGTATCACCCTTCCGCTCTGTAATTTGTCACCATTGCCCTCGGTAATGTGTCACCCTTCCTCTGTAATGTGCGTCCCTTTCTCGCTGTAATGAGTCACCTTCCCATCTGTAATGTGTCACCCTTTCCTTCTGTAATGTGAAACTCATCCTCCCTTTAATTTGTCACCCTTCCCGTCCGTAATGGGTCACCGCTTCTCCCTGTAATGTGTCACCCTCCCCGTCTGTAATGTGTCCTCTGTAATGTGTCGCTATTCCTTTGTAATGTGTCACCCTTTCTCTTTAATGTGTCACTCTTCACCTCTGTAATGTATCAACCTTCCTCTGTAATGTGTCACCCTTCCTCTTTAATGTGTCTCCAGTCCACTGTAATGTGTCACCCTTCCCCCTCTATAATGTGTCACCTTTCCCTCTGTAATGTGTCACCCTTTCTCCATGTAATGTGTCACCCTTCCCCTCTGTAATGTACCACCCTTCCTCTTTAATGTGTCTCCCTTCAACTTTAATGTGTCACCCTTCCCCTCTGTAATGTGTCACCCTTCCACTCTGCAATGTGTCACCCTTTCTCCCTGTAATGTGTCACCCTTCCCCTCTGTAATGTGTCACCCTTTCTCCCTGTAATGTGTCACCCTTCCCCTCTGTAACGTGTCACCCTTCCTCTATTATGTGTCATCCTTCCTCTCTGTTAGGCAAAAAAATAAATGATTTGTTTCCGCTAACGTATTGAAGAAATATGGTAAGTTGGGTTATTTGTTTTCTTCGTTTTTTTAAATCACATTCCATGTTAGATTTCCGATAAAATCGCAACATCTTAAAAAACGAGTGTTCCGATTGATCTCGTCTATAATGAAAAAACATAGCAAATAATAGAAAAAGCGCTGAAATATCATAAGACATGCACCACGTATAAAGCCATTTGTACCGGATATAATGCAATTGAAACCACCGAATATAAAGACGTATCCACTACGTATATTAGAATATGTACCACATATAAAGACAACAGAAGCACTGCATATGAATACAAACCTACTTCATATAATGTTCAAAGGACCTCATATATTAGATAAACTACAGCATATAGTAATGAATGCACTACATATAATGAAAACTGGACTGCATATAATGGTTTATCTACTACATGCAATGGCTTATCTATCGTTCCATATTTATTATGCTCGGCACGAACACGCAGAATAGCTCGGCAGACCCTCGCCATTTTTGGTTTTCCAAGCCTCGTCTAATAAACTTGATAGTAAAATGCACTTTTATAATATTCTCTCAATATAAACACCTCACTGATTTTGCGTGCCTGCGTATGTGCGTGTGCGTGATTCTACAGGTTATGGTACCTCCATCATTGTACCAAAATGGAGAATACCCCAAGGAAGGACAAATTCGAGGGTTGACTACTGTGCGTGTATGGTTTTTATGGTGCAATTGATTGAATATGAGGACCTCGGTTCGAGGCTCATCCGAAGTACTTCTCGGGTGGGAAATGGTATTTCGATTATCAATCCAACTTCGGTCCGTGTCTAAAACGCACCATCTCTGGATTACCGCGCCACATTGGGCTCAAATAAACAAAGAAACTGAAAATAAATAAATAAACCTGTATCCAGTTATAGATATATTAAGATCTACCTAGGCAGTAGCATTTACGCCGACTAGGCTGGTTCAAAGTTCTGCCCTAATTAAATCCAAGGACAATTTATATTTATACTTCCTGCCCTTGTATCGGACAATTTATATTTATACTTTCTGCCCTTGTATTGAGGAGGAAGGCATGATGCACAAGAGCTTTCAGAGTTTGGTTAGGTCTTCAACAGACAATATAACTCGTTTGCCATATCTTGCCACTGATAAATTGAACACTGACATATCGTCTGGTTTTTGTTTTAAAACATATTTTCTAAACCTTAACTGACTCTTCAATGCATCCACTTTACTAGACTTGGAATTATATATGGACAAATGTTGGTCGACCTGTTCTTTCGATTGCCACAGACCATGATAGATACTTGTGTCGGTCATTTCTCTTGGTCTTTGAGTTTACGCTCAGCTGCAGCCTCCTTTGCCTGCCATTGTTCATTCAATCTTTCTAGTCTCTTGGCCATGATAATTTCACGCCTAATGTTGAACTTCTGTCGTAGTTCTGTTGCTTCACTGCGTACTTCTTCTACTAGTTTCTTTAATTCAACATCCGTTTTTGTTTCTAGCCATTCCAGTGTTTTATTTGTGCTAAATGTTATGTATGCCTCAGACGCTAGAGTGGTTATATGCGGTTTACATTTCAGCAAATTGTCATAGTACGCAAACACTTGTTCACTGAATGTATCGTGCTTTTCTAGGCTTCTACATATTTCCTTCTGTTCTTCTTTGGGCTCAGCATATTTGCCCCCTGGAAGAAATTCAGCAAATGTCCTGTTCACATACAGAGCTAATGCAGGTAGGACAACATTCAAAATTACTTCACATGTATCATCATGCTCTCAGGACTTGCCTTCACTAGGCATTCATACGCATAGTCTTCTGTATCATCATACTCAGGACTTGCCTTCACTAGGCATACATACGCATAGTCTACTGTATCATCAAACTCAGGACTGGCCTTCACTAGGCATTCATACGCATAGTCTACTGTATCATCATACTCAGGACTAGCCTTCACTAGGCATTCATACGCATAGTCTACTGTATCATCAAACTCAGGACTGGCCTTCACTAGGCATTCATACGCATAGTCTTATGTATCATCGTACTCAGGACTAGCCTTCACTAGGAGTTCATACGCATAGTCTACTGTATCATCAAACTCAGGACTGGCCTTCACTAGGCATTCATACGCATAGTCTTATGTATCATCGTACTCAGGACTAGCCTTCACTAGGCATTCATACGCATAGTCTACTGTATTATCAAACTCAGGACTTGCCTTCACTAGGCATTCATACGCATAGTCTACTGTATCATCGTACTCAGGACTAGCCTTCACTAGGCATTCATACGCATAGTCTTATGTATCATCATATTCAGGACTTGCCTTCACTAGGCATTCATACGCATAGTCTACTGTATCATCATACTCAGGACTTGCCTTCACTAGGCATTCATACGCATAGTCTACTGTATCATCATACTCAGGACTTGCCTTCACTAGGCATTCATACGCATAGTCTTATGTATCATCATACTCAGGACTTGCCTTCACTAGGCATTCATACGCATAGTCTTCTGTATCATCATACTCAGGACTTGCCTTCACTAGGCATTCATACGCATAGTCTTATGTATCATCATACTCAGGACTTGCCTTCACTAGGCATTCATACGCATAGTCTACTGTATCATCATACTCAGGACTAGCCTTCACTAGGCATTCATACGCATAGTCTTATGTATCATCATACTCAGGACTTGCCTTCACTAGGCATTCATACGCATAGTCTACCGTATCATCATACTCAGGACTTGCCTTCACTAGGCATTCATACGCATAGTCTACCGTATCATCATACTCAGGACTTGCCTTCACTAGGCATTCATACGCATAGTCTTCTGTATCATCATACTCAGGACTTGCCTTCACTAGGCATTCATACGCATAGTCTTCTGTATCATCATACTCAGGACTTGCCTTCACTAGGCATTCATACGCATAGTCTTCTGTATCATCATACTCAGGACTTGCCTTCACTAGGCATTCATACGCATAGTCTTATGTATCATCGTACTCAGGACTGGCCTTCACTAGGCATTCATACGCATAGTCTTATGTATCATCATATTCAGGACTTGCCTTCACTAGGCATTCATACGCATAGTCTACTGTATCATCATACTCAGGACTTGCCTTCACTAGGCATTCATACGCATAGTCTACTGTATCATCATACTCAGGACTTGCCTTCACTAGGCATTCATACGCATAGTCTTATGTATCATCATACTCAGGACTTGCCTTCACTAGGCATTCATACGCATAGTCTTCTGTATCATCATACTCAGGACTTGCCTTCACTAGGCATTCATACGCATAGTCTACTTTCATACTCAGGACTTGCCTTCACTAGGCATTCATACGCATAGTCTACTGTATCATCATACTCAGGATTAGCCTTCACTAGGCATTCATACGCATAGTCTTCTGTATCATCATACTCAGGACTTGCCTTCACTAGGCATTCATACGCATAGTACTCAGGACTTGCCTTCACTAGGCATTCATACGCATAGTCTTATGTATCATCATACTCAGGACTTGCCTTCACTAGGCATTCATACGCATAGTCTTATGTATCATCATACTCAGGACTAGCCTTCACTAGGCATTCATACGCATAGTCTTCTGTATCATCATACTCAGGACTTGCCTTCACTAGGCATTCATACGCATAGTCTTATGTATCATCTTACTCAGGACTGGCCTTCTCTATAGTCTTCTGTATCATCATACTCAGGACTTGCCTTCACTAGGCATTCATACACATAGTCTTCTTTTACTGGTACAGCACCAAAAGGCCTGCACTGACCCAGCATGAATTCAGAGACATTCAGCGCAGCGTCATTCAAGCCAGCAGCAAGCATACTGTAGTACTTGTTCATATCTAAGACATGAATAGTTATGTCTTCAAGTAGATTAAATAGTGGTGTTGAAATTAACTTTGATATCAGTCCTAAAGCTTTGCACCCGGCAATATATACAGGTTGTTGGAGGTCATGTAAAACGGATTGAGTTAATCTGTTCAAATTATATCACTCAAGGAAACTGACCATTTCAGACTGCAACATATACACTTGGCAGCATGATGGAAAATAATGTTGAATCTGTGACCTCTATAAGGCATCAGCTTTAATGATCTCATATGATGTTCTGTGAGGAACGGGGCTATGTGTGGCAAAAACTGTATATGAAAGTCAGATCAGATTTTTCGTCAGCCCCCACCCCTTCGATTCACCTTGAACGGGCCGTTATGAATTGGTGGACTTTCGGTTTCTCAACCTCCAATACGGAGGTGGCTGATGTTTCAGCAAAGTGCACTAAAGAAAAAGAAAAAGATGAGACTTTCGGTTTCTCAACCTCCAATACTGAGGTGGCTGATACTAAAGAAAAAGAAAATGATGACTGTTGGCTTTCTTCATTCAGTTCATTGTAGTTTTCAATTGTATATGGTAACAACGTTGATCGATATTCTTCAGGCAGCTCGTTGAACTTTATTTCAATGCTAGCAATATCGGACATGGTCGTTCTTATGTTGGTAAGACTGGATTTTGACGTATCATTGGTTGTATCATTTGCAGCACTCCATAGCAAGTTTCGAGTTTTCGGTTTTCAAAACACCTGCCGCCTCGTGAAGACGATTAGCATTGTTAGCATCTGCATCAGTAATTCGCTTCTTTACAGTTACACATGGTTTCGGAAAAGTCACAAGTACATCAAAGAATTGATCAAACATTACTTTACCTTGACTATTTTGCTACTTTTCTGAAGTTGTCTATGTTTTTTATAAACTTTCTTACACAAAGTTTGATATGATCTAGGGTCAGATAATGGAATTTCTAGTTTTATTGGTTCTTCAAATAGCCATCCTGAACATAGACTACTACCTTCTTCAAGGTATCTTTTAACAACGTCACTATTTTTTAAAGTTGTCATTTTGAATGGTATGGGCTCTTGAATTAATGTTGTTATTATTATTTATGAAAAGGTTATTAGTGTCTGTGTAAATGATTCGTTTGAATTAGATTTTACGTCATTCAAAGATGTCGCGGAAGTGTAACTGCGTAAAACACTGTCATTGTCCCCAATTAGTGATACATGTTTAACAGTTACTGTTTTAGATATATTATTGTCAGTGAATATACAGTCAAGTACACTTCAGTCTGTGCATAATTATTCACAAGGAATCCCCCACTTTCCTTAGTATGTGAATGGGTTTCAACATTTAATAAGGTTGGGTCATCTATTAAAGTGTTTTCTTGAAAAATTGAATGGCACATTGACGTGGCCTCAACAGTTCTGTTAAGCAGTTTAAGTTCAAAATTTAAAAGTTCTTGAAGATCAGTTTGGACTTCTTGATCTATGTGATCGATTGCCTGCACATTAGTAAAAAGAACTACGCAAGAATTCAAGTTAAAGTTCCCCAGCCATGTTTTGTTTCATGAACATGTTTATGTTTATTTAAATCGAAATCAATTCACAACAATAGATATTTACAATTCACACATTGCAATATCTGTGAAAAGCGAGAATAAGGTTTTATATTTGATGACGTAGAACATTTTGAACAGGTAAATTAATCCACACGTAAATGTATTTATCAATTATCTGGCAATAGTTATGCAGCTATACAATTAAGATTTACCTCATTTCCCCGTGCAGTCACGCAGTGGTATAAATAGTATCTACGTCATGCAACAACAACAACAAAATAAACTTTATTTCAAATTAGGTTACAGAGCAACAACATGATTGGTAATACAATATGATAAAGTTTGGTATGGGTAAGTAATGGGGACAGTGGTTGTTAGTTATATGAAAGAGGAAACAACTGTCTAATAAGGTTGATAAGAACAGCAAAACAAAATCTTCTTCCCCCCCCCCCCCCCCCCCCCCCCCCCCCCCCCCCCCCCCCCAGAATATGTATATGAGTAGCAGAAAATATAAATGACAAAGAATGTACGTATGCGTTTGTTCTATATTTGTTTTAACATCTGACCTAATTGCTGGCCACAATACTAATAAACCGGTGATTCGCACGTGAATCCACGAGGAACTAGCTAATTTTATGAATGGCGCACCTTTCAGGAATTTACTATCAGTGTCGCACGCACGAGATCAGTGAGATTATCCTTATGGATGATAGTTGTAATATGGTCACGTGCACAAGATTGGATGAATTTGTATTTGTATAATACTTATTTTTGCATATTTAGTAGCGGTTTTAAATATATGCTTCACTCCCGGACTATTAAGAAATATTCATATGATGTTTAAGTGTTAAATTTGTTAATTGATAATACTACAAAAAGGGATGGCCATCCACCTTTAAAGTTACGGCATAAGCATTCATGAGTAAGACTTGATTAGTCCAACAGCCCAGTTTTTAACACACGTATCTTAATTTGCTCCAGTTATCTATTCTAAGGTTAAAGAATAGGATCATCTAAACATAAATATGTCCAAATATTAATTATTAATTAATAAGTTCTGAATAATACATATCATAAAGAATGAATAATTATTTTGACTATCACATTGATATTTCACAATTTAAAGATCTGGGCTATCTGACAAGTGCTAGTTATTATGACAAGGAAGATATTAATTAAACATTGTTTGTTTTGAAAAGAAGTAAATGAATACGTAAAATATGAAAATTAAACAAAATTATTCATTTATTTATTTACATATTTAATTTTGGATATAAAATTATTTTGAATTATATTCTGTCTATCAACACTTGAAAACAAACAAGATATTGGTGGTATGTATTAATACAAAAGAGGAAAGACCTATTTAGTATTTACATGATACATGGTACAGTCAATTAAGCCATTCACCACAAGCAAAGCTACATAATTGCGAAATTTCTCGTTAAATGTTAACAGTCTTGCATACAGCTAAATACTAAACACATTACAAGATTATATACTTAATATTCCATTCAGTTTGATTTGATTTGAATGGAGTTTAACGTCATTTTTCAACATATTATAGGATGACAGTCGGTTTGTTCTGTGGTGGAGGCAGACCACCCACTTTACCTAGGTTGAACCAGTAATGTATACCTCCCGTCATCCGAAGACTGGACACTTTCTCACATACAAGTCGCTCCCGGTAGGGCTCGAACCCGCAGCGGTGAGAGGCGAGAATGTTTTAGACGCAACGCCTTTACCCTCTCGGCCACGTTATTAGTAACTTCAGCTGTATTTTGGCAAGTGAAAGAAAAGTGATAAATGCGAGCCTCTGGTGAGTATTTTTTCACTTTTCGACACTAACCAAAATACAAATGAAATTCTAAGTTACTCAACATGTAACTTTTGTATTATGCAAACTCTTTTAAAAACATAACTTACCTGAAAAACAATGGAAACAACAGATCACGTCTGCTGCTGTCAAAATACAAATGGAGTATTTTTGTCAAGAGGAGTAACTTTGGCAAAACTAATCGGCTTTTTATCGATAATAAATGCGAAAATAATGTATTGAATTCCTAACTTGATAAGTAGAAAACATATTATGAATATATGTAGTTCAAGCGGTTGATTTTGTCATGACTCTGCAAGTCATCGAACAATAGCACGTGTACCCACGTGTACGTGTAGCAGTTGGGCGGAAAATAGTAGGGTTTGTTTGTGTGTGTGTTTGTTTGTTTGTTTCTTTCTTTCTTTCTTTCTTTCTTTCTTTCTTTCTTTCTTTCTTTCTTTGTTTTTGTTTGTGTGTTTGTTTGTGTGTTTGTGTGTTTGTTTGTTTGTTTGTTTGTTTGTTTGTTTGTTTGAATATTGTGTTACGTCACTTTTTGCAAATGTTAAGCATATATGACGGTCGAATGTGTTTTTTTCTTTCTTTTTTTGTTTGGTAGTGGCAGACCACCCCATTTTTCCTGGGTTCTCACTTGACAAGTCTAACACATCAGGATAGTAGGAAGTAGCTGTATTTGTATAGTAGAAACATTAATGACATGATAAAATGTATGATCACATGGGCCTATGGCTTACTGATTTTGAAAATAAAGTGCTTCTATTAATAAAACTATCTACATTGTTGTACAGGATGTTTACTTTAATTGTATTGTTAACTTGAACCTGGCAGGACGTGTGTGGAGATGCCGATAGCAAACGCTTCCTGTACTTGGGGGGAAACTAACACAATACAGAAATGTGTGAGCAAGCGGCGAATCTTAACATATTAGCGGATGTAAGTCATTGATATCAACGTCTAGATCTATTGTATTATTCTTTGTTTGTTTTTTAAGTTGAATTTTGCTATCGTATTGTATAATTTAGGATTTAGTCTATCAGAAGGCTCAGAATTTCAAATACTTGCACAATTTATTAATGAAGATTTTACCACCGGCTCTCTTCTGGATTTAAAGTGTGACCTATATAGAGACTATCGATAAACCCTTTCGTAAACACTAAGCCGGATAGAGTCTATGAAGAGAAATCTTCACCATTAAGAAGCCGCGGTCGGTCGCTACGATCTGCTGCGGTTTCTTAATGGTGAAGATTTCTCTTCATAGCCGCTATCCTATACGGAGAACTCAGCAAATCTTGAAGTATTTATCGAGCATTAGAATTAGCACCTTGATTTATTAATCCGTATCATTTTGACTTTAAACCTGCTTGCAAATAAAAATAAAAAAATTAAAAGGGATTTTTCATGTTTTTCTCATTATTCTGCCTTAGGTTTAATTTATTTGTTAGTGTTTATAAGTGGAGTATTAACAAAATAGAAACCGCAATGTAGCGACCGTAAGAAGCGAATGTTGGGGGTTTATTTTGTTAAATTACGCTTACTAAAGGTTTAATTCCACTAAATCAGCCGAGCCGGATGTGCTCGCCTGGTGCAGTCGAAAGTAGTTCTGTATTAAAGAGTGCTAATCTTTTTCTCTTTAAAAACTTTTTTTAGTGCAATTTCTTGTTATTTTTTGGCTGTAACTGTATTCTGGACATGATGTTGATTATTCTGGACATGATGTTGATATTTGAAAAGGGAGCTCATCATGTTTTTGACAGTTTTTGATATACATTTCAGAAGTGAAAGTAGACAGGGTACGAAATTGCAAGGGTAAAACTAGCTTTGACCCGGTGCAGTATACAACTGAAGAAATGTTTCTTAGAAGGTATTAAACCCCCTATTTCTTTGTTGATGTTTAAAAGCAGACATGTTTATTTGCATGATAAAGTAAGTTTCCCAGAATTCTAATCAGGTTTGAGTTTTTAACAGGTTGTCAACATTCTAACTTTACTATGGAAGTGGCAAATAGACTCATTTACGCTATTTAGACCGCGAGCCATACACTTTTTTGTTACCATCTCAAGGGACAAATTCTTACTAGTACCATGTTATTGAGTACCTTGTAGAGAAACAAAAAATCCATGATAGCAGTGTGAACAGGGTAGCTGATCCCTTTTAAGCAAAACTCTTGTTTCTTTAAAAAAATCGTTTTCGCTGAAACTAGAAGAGCAACAGGTCTAATATTTTGCATGTATTATACATTTAGGGTCCTCTACCAAGTATTTATAAAATGGTGACCCCAGGGTCAAATATGGCCCAGCCCCGGGGGTAACTTTTTTTCATACAGTTATATAGAAAATCTTTAAAAAGTAAATGATTTTCTCTAAAACTGTAAGAGCTAGAGGTCCCATTTTATGCATGAAACATAAGCTTATGATCCACTAGCAAGTTTATTAAAATGTTGACCCTGGGGTTATATCTGGCTCCGCCGGAGGGGTCATTTTTGTTCAAATCGTGACTCTGTGTCCAACTATGGCCCAGTTCTGGGGTTAAAGTTTTACAAAGAGTTATATAGGAAAGTCCATAAAAATATTCTTTTTCTGTTACTACAAGATCTAGAGGTCTAATACGATGCATGTAGAATAAGAGTATCGATCTCTACCAATTTATTTTGTTAAAATGGTGATCTTATGGTCAAATTTCGCCCGGTCCCGTGGGGTCACATATTTACATAGAGTGATGTACGAACGTCTATAAACATCTTCTCTGAAACTACAAGAGCTAGAGGTGTAATAAGCTATATGTAGCTTAAGATTATTGTCCTGTACCAAATAATTTAAATGATGTCCCTTGAATCAAGCCTGGAATCAAATTTGGCACTGTCCCGGAGGTCACACTATAACATTGAATTATACAGGAAAACATATTCAAACAGCTTCTTTGTACTTCAAAAGCTAAATAATAGTTCGCATGTACCATAAGATTATGATCCTCTACCTAGTTTGTTCAAATGGCGACAATGGGGTCAAATATGGCCACTACGGGGGTCACAGTTTTACAGATTTATATAAAGAAATTGTTGTTGTTTCTTAAAACATGAGAGCACTTTGATACAAGGCGATTGGGTCTCTTGTTTATGGTTTGAAGTTATACACTTTTCATAAAATCACTTCAAAAGTTTTAAGCGAACTGAAATATATAGAGAATGTGACTTTTGATAAGGTATTCCATTATGAAGACTTAACCATGGTTACAAATCGCATATTGAATAAACCACGAACTAAAATCACAAAGTAGACACTGCATTTTCGACAAATTGCAAAAAAAAAGAAAAAAAGAAAAAGAAAAGGCATTTTACGGTTTAACTGTTGATTTTTAGGTGTTTGTTATACAAATTTTAAAATAACCCGCCAAATTACGACAAAATTACACTACAAAAACAGTTCATCTCATATAATAATGCATATGTGTCGCTTAAAAGTACATGTTTATTCATGGGTTTTTGTAACATCCGTAATTGAATAAGTGTAAAATGAATTATCCATTTTTGTTTTTTTTGTCTGGCTGGTTAAAGCTTTTTATATTGTATCTATAGAGTTTTGATTCTCAAACGATGTAAGTTATATTTATACCTGGTGGTCAGTAGGTTTAGAAACGATGTACTTATGTTGTAATGTGGCTGTTGTTGGCGGGATAGCTACTTTAACTGCAGTAGCACCTGTATGTCGCATATAGCTTTTAGAGTAAACATCAGTAAACTAACCGTGAACACAAAATGTAATCTATCTCGATGCACTGGGTACCGATTCTTATCTGGAAGCGTTTAATTTGTTTTATATCTTATATGTATGTTATATTGTCACATTAAGTTATATTTTTAAATCAGATAATATGTAATGAGTATTCTTAATTGTCCTGTTTTATCCCAAGGCATTAATTGCCAAGTTTATCAAAACAGCAATGAGCTGGGCATATATAAGGCTTACAGGCATATTGCACATCGACATACATGAACTTGGTGCTAACTTGCTAGATAAGAGAGACCGTTGTGAACCCAGCTTCTTGGATATAACCTTTATGACGGATTAACATTTTAGTTGTATGTACTTTAATTAATGCAGTCATCCTGCTTGAGCGCATACAGCCTGTTGATGCAGTGGATAGCACGGGGGACTTTAAATTCAGAGGACCCTGGTTCAAGCCTCACCGGAGCCAGTGAATTTTGTCGGTGTGTTCTTGGTCAAGACACTTTCACGATCGTCCGTCGGATGGGGACGTAAACCAGGCGATCCCGTGTATCGCTTGTTTTTTTTCTTCCATCATGTTAAAGAAACATAGGCGTCAGTAGGGCATGTTCCTAAATGCCTATATAATATATCCCCCATCAACACACCCACCCACACACACACTCCCTCTCTCTCTTCATTGGCAATACACCTTCTTTTTTAGGTAATAATCTTGCATGCGCAAAAGTAGGGTTAAAGCTTACTATCATAGGTTAATTCCATACCCTAAATCAAGTACGGAGAACATCACAACCTATGTTTAGATACATATCTGTTTAGATACATATCCTAAGCAGGTGATATTGTAACAACTGCACCAATACTAACAAATAGTTGCCATGCTAAGTAGTTAGTACAGTGATATGGGTATCACCCTAAAGATATTTCTTCGTCGACGCCGTGTGGTTCCCGGGCAAGAATATGACCACTGCATATACAGGCATAGGGGTGAAAATTTCCCCGAATGCATGTCAATTTTGTCATTTTTGTTCATTATTTTCATCATGAAACCTGTATTGTTTCAGGTGCTACTTTATGGCAGTGATCGTGGCTCCATCGAAAAATGGAGTGTTTACTAGAGAATTTGCAGCAACTCTGCAATTCTGCAGGTAAGAAGGTTCTAGGCACATTCTGCACATTTTTATCTAGATGTTAATGAAGAGTGAGCCGGGTCGAATGTTCATTCCTATTGGCGCCATATAACATGTTTGTGTTGGTGCGCCGTAAAACCCCAATTCAAATCAATTCATCTTCGTCGATTCTTTTTTCAGTAACACAAAAATGGTACGTGCAAATGCATATACTACTATTTTTACATGTCATATGCAGAAATCTTCTTTGTGTTGTATATGGGTGGGGTAATTCAGGTGTAAAAATCCTTAAAATATGCATAAATTGTAATTAAAAAGTATTCAAACAACTTTAAGATTTTGCGTTTCAATATGCAATGTTTAATTCATGTATTTATGTGTAATACATAATCCAAATGTGTAATCATAATAAGTATTGCCATGACGCATACAGGTTCGGTTTTAAATATTTTTAATAATTGCAGACACATATATGTATTGCTGTTGCAGGTGAGATGAACACAGTCTGAAATTGGATGTGCAGCTATTAGATGACACTGACACCAGAATATGACAGTTTTATGGGGGTAGAAGCAGTGTAGGAATTCTGGTACAAACTCTGGAGTAAAAGCCCAAAATAGTGCAAAGGATGCCACCACTCCAATTAAAAAAAAAAAACCTGGTCAACGTACCATATTTTGTACATTTTTATGTGGGCAAATGACTGTGTTTCATAAATAAGTGACTTTTAGCTTGGAAAATTTAGGTTCGAAATGGCCCAGTAAACTTTATTCATATAGGCCAACATAGTAAAAGTGTACTGTGTTGTGAGACCTACACCTAAAAAATACTTTTGTTTTAAAAAAAAAAAGACGTTAAACCGCACATTTCCTTTATCTAGGTTCTTTGGACTATGTGTCGTCTGTGCAATATATGTATATATCAGAACATGTTAATACTATTTATGTTGCAGTTACTTTGAGGAAGGCTTATACTTCCAGTTTGGCATGTGTCTCAACTTATCAGGCTTACTGAACACAATCATATGTGCAATGCCATGAACATTTCTTAGTACTTAATTTCATCAATATATCATAACAATCCATTATTCATATTATAATATTATTTAAATCATGTAGAAAGGTTGTATATTACTGATTCTTACAAGTTTACACATATATTGTAAAACATATTAACTAAACTAAATGCATAAAAATGTGTCAAAAGTGGGTGGGGTAAATTGACTTCTAATTTGAAGCAAAATAGAGATTTTAAACTGAATTCAGTGCTAAAAAAGAGCTTATTTACGCTTTATGTAACTCAATGAATTGTAAACTTAAGTGCATCTTTAAAAAGTACATCAATAATTATTCACACAAGCATGACATTCAAAAATGAACATCAAAAACTTATATGAAAGCCCTACAATGATAACCTATTAATGTTCGATTTTTTTTTATATAAGCTACCTGTTCCAGATGCTATCATGGAAAAATGTAATCTATATACATTGCTCTTTTCAAAAAGTGATGGTAGAATTTGTCCCTTGAGTTGGTAACAATATCGAAAATTTTGGGTCCTGGCTCAAGGCCTAATTATAACCTAAATACTAACTTACTTAGTCACGCCCGGGAATCGCACCGCCAGCATTGCTTTTACAATACCGAGAGTTTAAGGCGGAGGATTTCCGGTAATGCGGGCGAACAATCAACATTGCCGGTATTGAAGTAGGTGTTTTCCTTGTTTCCTTATTAAAGGGAAACGTTTGCTTAAACGGTGTATTTTTTACCGCGTTTTATCTACTACTGATCGATGTTATCAGGCGTTTGCAAGACGTTTACAGTGTGTTCGAAGAAATAGGAGGAGCTCCAATTAAATATAAGCGTCTATAGAAGAATTGTGTCGACCCAGTCCTTTGTTTTAGTTTTATTCGTATTGACTTTATACAGTTCCCTTTATTAATTATATAATGCAGAGTAATGCCCTTTTCATAAACTTTAACCTTTAATTAAAACAAAGAAATCTACTCCATAATGCACGAAGGATTGCACCCCCAGTCTGCAATTGTTATAGTTAGATTGTCAGAAAAATTGTATTTTCACGATGGCTTTAGAATATATACTTCACCAAATGCATGGCGGAATAACGAAGATCATATAGAAACTCCAATTTTCAGTACCTTTGGTTTAATTATTTGCTAGTGAGTTTTACAAAAAGATTCAAAAATAGAATTGTAAATGTTAATGCCTATTACATTCAAGATTACCGTATATCCCTTTAATTTAACGGAGACGTCAATAAGACTTTGCTGATGATAGGCGGTAATGCGTTTATAAATACGAGATATAACAGTAGTAATCCACAGCGGGACACCAAATCGTTATGCAAAGGCACGTCACATGTGTTAAGTTTTCATTTCGAAAAATAATTTTAACTGTTCACATCTTATTATTTCGGAAAAAAAAATCATCCAGGGCTCGAATTAGCAATCTTTCATGACAATTCGAGGTGCTATCCACTGCACTAGACGAACTAGTTGTTTTAATTGAACATATTCTGGCCATATTATAATAGTACTTACTGGAAATAAAACTTAAATAATCTCAGTTGAAACTCACTTCAGACAGTTGAGTCATGGTCTAATTTAATTAAAGAGAAATTCAATTGAATTATACCACTCTTCAATTGAACTGAACCTATATATTCAGTTGAGTTAGACCGATGTTCAATTGCAACTAAATTGGACCATGGTCTTATTCAACATAGGCGTCATTACAACGCTTTGAAAACTAATTTCTGACATATATTGGTATCTTCTGCGCAAAACAACAACACCATGAACAAAACCAAAGCGATCCGAAACATATCGGGGAGTAAAACTCTTTTCAAATCCCTGTAGTTGCTGCATTGAACCTTGAACACATTCAATATCCAGTTAATTTGGCGTTGTTATTGGGGTTGTTTAAAGCTGTACAGTCCCTATTTTAACTGATAATAACTCATGAATATGAATGAGTCACGTGTGAAGTAGTTTCAAATCGACGAACACCCCAAAGTCGGTATATAAGGAGAAATCGATACGTAAAATTTCACATTTTATTTAGCCTCCGTACAGGTAACATCGATAAATATACGGCTCCAGAATATATGTGATAAAAAAATAGTTGCCCGGAACGGGATTTGAACCACATCCTTGCACTTGTAAGATTTGAAAGATGTACGCTGAACCTCTAGACCACTGCTGTTTATTGGTATTTTGTAGCATTTTTAACACTAAATAGGTATTACGTAATAACAAGAGCGCGCACACAAACTCATCAAGCGTTAAATAACAAGTCGATATATGGTTGATTTGAGACGAAGTATTAGTTTCATATTGATAAGATACAGTATTACACCAGGCAATGTTAATTTACACGTGCGACAATATGGACTGCATATTTATTGATCCATCTTTAGTTGCGTTCAAATATGTTAAGTTATTTTGCCTCATAATAAATGGTAGTTAGTAAACTATTTTCTCAAGTAGCGTTGTATTTCAGTGGATAGAGTACAGGACTTGAAATCAGAAGGTCGTGTGTTCGAGCCCCGAAAGAAGCTAACTTTTTTTTTCGGTAAAAATTACTGTTACCTGTGTATAGGTACGATGTGCACTGGTCGATATATATACAGTAAATGATTTCATTTGCTCGCTTAAATACCCGATTTCGACATGAGCTGGTGAATATGAAGTTACAAATAAAGACACGCCTACAAAGAAGAAATCGATTGATATAGGGACTCTGTAGCTTTAAAGACATATTTCGAGCCTGTTGTATTTTTTTGTGGGGGAGAGAATTTCTATAGGTAACTGTGAATCACTGTTAGCCATACCATTTCATGAGCAAAGTGTGATATTCAATTTTTCTTCAGATTATGAGGCCCACCCAATAAAGCATTTGTGACCAGTACACATAATAACACATTAAAGAATGTTGTATATTTATTGTGTTGTGCTCTGATTTTTGCTCTAAAAACAATTAAGAAATACCAGATAAGTTTTGTATTCAAAAGCTAAATTATGAACATATATTTCTTCATTAAAGTAAATTACAAAGTGTTGTTAAGCTATTCTTACCCTCAATATAGCAGTGCTATACAAATAAAAAAAAACTAAGAGTGGGCCTCAATTTATATACCTGAGTTGATCAGCCATGAAGCGTGCTGGCTGTAAATATTCAAGCTTCCCATGCTTTTTCACTGACCAAGTAGCGTTGGGAAATGTGTCTTTAAGTGTCAAACTGACAGGTCAGTTATGTTTTTCTTCGGGTAGGTTATGATATTTAGATGTTATCGAGTGTTTGTTAATGTATATTTTAACAATAATTTATAATAACATGATAGTACAACATAAATATGCATCTCTCAAAACAAAAGAATATGTACGCCTTGAGTTTGTTCTTTTTTCATAGCACGCCTGCAGTGTAGGTTGCACGTCTGCACCGCCATGCATTTGTTTGGGATAAATCATTTTCAATTTACCATATCTGTGTCTAGAAATTCGCATACGTACGTCAGACATCTATATCTGTGGCCTGGGAAATTGACAAGATAAATGTCAAGGTCTGAATATTAAAAATATAGCATCTACATGTGATATGCGATTTTTTCCCTACATAAACTGCATACTTTCTCAAACATGCGTAGATGCCCACATTTTGGGAATAGTCGCTTTGGTCAATTAGCTAGCACATGACATTATTCGATTTTTTGAAGAAGAAAAAAGGTTTAAATACAAAACAATCGTCCATATTGTTGAACACCTACCTCATTTCCGGCAATTTTGATCGCTCGCCTGCATTACCGGAAATCCATTACACACCATCTATTTTAATACATATATATTTAGATGTAGGTTTTATTTATCCACAGCCTTGAAAATATTAAGAAAACGTCTTAAATCGATAGAAACAGGTGTTTAAAAAATTGATAAAACCTGACTTAAGGTAAGATTTTGCTAAGAAGCTTGATGAATACGGACTCTCGCCATCCTTAAACAATTGTTGATTTGCTATGTAGGACTTGGCTCTTTTTTTTACCGAGACTTCTGACAGTGATGACGTGTTTTACAGTTCTGTACTATGGTGGCATATTTCTGCCACTAGTAACGTGAATTTTCATGATAATTAGTCAACATTATTACGAAAATAAAATTTAAAATGTTTAAGATAATTCTTATCGCGTTAACTATTGTGCTAACGTGATGACAGAAGTGGGCAGTATCGCAGCAAGTTTTGTTAGATACAATTGTTGAAAGTTTAAGAAAAAAAGTAACATTATCGCGAAAAATACACGATAAATTATCTAGCTATCTCGTGGCAAAAATATGGCACCATACTATACTATACATATGATCTGTTTAGATTCATTTATAATAATATAATAAAAATTAAAATATATATACCCGATAAGTGTGCAATTTGCGGCGTGATCTTAAAAAATGTTAAAAAAAAAACCCGTCTCAACTAAAGAGCTGCCTTTTTAGTGGGTAGGTCGGAGCACAGCAAACCAACATACTTTTAATTATGGTCCCAGATATTTTGAATAACATATGGTGGCTTAAAATGATTAAATGAATGTGCAAAATAAATTTCCTCGTAAATATGATGGCATTAGGCTCATTCATTATAGTTTGGGCAATTTAGAATAGAAAATATCATTATTTGTCAAGTTTAAGTCGAACCCCTTAATTTGCTCCAAATCCTGATGTGTCCACTTTAGCTGCAAATATTCATACAATTTAATTAGAAGACCACTTTATTACCAGCTGATTTGAAAGAAAATTATTTAAAAATAATAAAAAATAAAATAAAGAAAAGTTCTTTTGGACACTACACCAGATTTTATCCACTTCTTTAGCCATTTATTAAGAAATAGTGACGTTTGAAAGATATTTAAGTTGTATTATTTTGTAGAATATTCAATCCGCTTTACATATTTACATATAATGCAGCATTGTTATACTCATTCATATTTATTACAAGGGGAGCAATTACCAGAATGTATACCCTGCTTTGCATCGTTAACGGTCAAACACATCTTGTTGGAATGTGTAGATTTTGATCCTATGCGTCAAAGGTACTACAATGTTAATACTATGAAAGAGTTATTTGATACTATAGATTTTAGTCTTGTTTTAGATTTCTTGAAAGAAATCAGACTATACAAATTATTATAATAATCAGACTTTAGTAATCATTATAATATGTTCTTATGTATATTTACTTGTTTATATACCCGTTGACGGGTATTTGTTGATTTACACTTATACATAGTTTATATTACTACCATATCATCCCTTATTTGTAAATAGTTTTATCTTTATATATTTACATTAATTTTTATTTACTACTTCATTTCTTCATCTTTCATCAGTTTTTTAACACAAAATGACCTATTTTGTGTCGACGTGCCGTAAAACACCATTCATTCATTCATTGTATACATGTCTACACTTAACTCAGTCATAATGGTAAAATATTTAAACACATTACGTCGCGAAGAATTATATACCGTGTCAACCATAAAACATTTTTAAAACCAAATTTACATTTATATCAATATTTGAGCATGCAACTGTTTCATAATACGGGATGGTTGTGTAAATATACGAACACTTAAAAAAGGATAATGTAGAACAAATCAACAGAAAGCAACCTGGCGCATCGTAACTGGCTTAACGCGTGTTTCTATTCAAACGCCATCTTGTGAAACGAACTCTGCTTTTAATCTAAGGTTATATTGTGAGACGCGCTTTGCTTTTATTCAAAAGTAATATTTCGAAACGCGTTCTATTTCTATTCAAAATAGATTTTATGTTCCGTATCAGACAGAAGTCAATTTTAAAATTTATATCCTACACATTAATAATTGGAGACATTCCCTGTTATCCTGCAGTGCAATCATGGGTGTGATTTCTGAGACTAGTATTGACTTGAATTGAATTGAATTTGGCTTGAATTGAATTTAATTTGGCTTGAATTTAATTTAATTTGGCTTGAATTGAAGATTTTATTTTAAGAGGGTAGCCCAGTTAGTAAAAATAGTAAACGACCCTCTTTACAAAGAAACATAGAAAACAAAAACATATATACAACTTTATAGCAACACAGCGATATTGACAATGGAAACAAAAGTGTTCACAAACAATAACAATCTAGATTGTGATTCCAAGATTATTTTAACGAAAACAAGTTCAGTTATACGGTACGTTTTAACCACTTTATATAATTGTTTGAAACAGATTTAACTGACGTGCAAGATATTATATGCTCTGAGATTTCGTTCCAAATTACCGACCCAGAGTAATATATACATGTACTTCCGTTAAAAAGCTCCTTACTTGGCTTAGAAATCGTAAAGTTAATATCACAGTGAGATCGTAAATTGTGTGACCTTATGTTATGTCCAATATATAAGAAGCAACAAGCTGCTTAGAAACTTTAAACATACATTTAGCTTTATTAAGAACAATTCGTTGGTCAATTGTCATTGCAGTTATATAGTGTTCATTGCATCATTTAAACATGTATATTCGTTGCCTAATATAATATGACAAGCTCTTCTTTGTATTTTTAAAAGACTATTAATGTTTCCCTTCGTTGTATTTCCCCATATAATATTGCAAAAATCTAAATGTGGCTGGATATAAGCTTTATAGTAAATAGTTCTATAGTTAAGTGGAATGTTTTCCTTTATTCTAGATAATAGCCACAGATATGATGATAATTTCTTTCGAATGCGTATTATATGTTCATCCCACTTAATGTTTCAATTCAGGTTTCCGCCTAATACTTTACTTTTAGAGGTCAATTGCATATCAATGTTATTGTATTTTAAAGACACATGTGAGTGTTGTAGTACTGCGCGCTTCTAAGGTGTTGTAATTAATAAGACTTCAGTTTTTTCAGTGTTTAAAAAAAGAGTATGAAAGTAGACCTATGGAAACGGTCCATAGGTCCGATAACACGATAAATACGGGTTGAGCAGAAATCAATATTCATAAAATCAATAGTACAGAATATTAATACCATGTCGTTTTCTGCGCACCAGTTTTGCAATATATGCAGTGCAGCTTGCAGATTGTTTTCAGTTGTATTTAACGAATCATTAATATCATTTATCACATAACTTACGGTGTGGGAGTGGAATAACACCATTCTATTTTTTCGATATACTAGTTATATAAGTATGCAAATAAGCCTAGTATGCGCTGTCAAAAAAATCGATAATGACTATGTTCCAATTCCCACGTGTAGGAACCTCAAACGTGAAACATGTCACAAATGTAAAAACGGTTACAAATGTAAAAAAAAAAAGTCAAATATGTAAAAACATACGACAAATGTAACACGTTTGGTGACATATGTAAAAAAAACAAAAGTGACAAAAGTGAGAAAAAAAAAGTTAACAAATGTAAAAAAAAAAAAAGTTACATATGTGAAAAAAAAAAGAACACAAATGTAAAAATACATTTTTAAACGTTCATTTTTTAGCTCTGTTGATCAAAGGTCATGACCATGACGTGGTGCGGCGTCCGTCCGTCTGTCTTTCCGTCCGTCTGCCCGTAAACTTTCGCCGTGGCGACTTCTCCTCAGACACCGCTTGGCTAATGTTGACCAAATATCACATGGATGATAATTAAATGACTTGCTTTTTAGATTTGCTAGCATTAGGTCTAAGATGGCCGCCATTACCATATATTGTCAAAACCTTAAACACCCATCTTCTAAAGAACCACTGGACATATTTCGATAATATTTCTTTTTAAATGATCGCCAGTGCCTAGCCTATCAGATCTGTTCAAATAAGTCCCTTGGATAAAACATGATTGTGCCCCGGGGTCCAAAGTTTGTATATTGAGATTTTACATGTTTTTCGTAGACTTATATTGGAAAAACATTAAAAACCCTTCTTCTCTGAAACCACAAGGTACAGAGCTCTCATGTATTACAAGTAGCATCAGTTTATGTCTGCTACTAAGTTTGTCAAATGGTAACCCTTGGGTCCAATTTAGCCCCGCGCCCGGGGTCACGGTTTTACATAGGCTTATATAGGAAACAAATCTTCTTCTCTGAAACTACAAGAGCCAGGTTTAATATTTTGCATTTACTATAAGCGTATTTTAAATCTGATGTTCAAGATGTGAAATTTGAGTCAGTGGACCAGAATAGAAACACACACACGAACGCGACCACGCACGTAAGCGTGCACACACACAAGGGATTATTAAAATAATTACTTTTATTAGAGGAAACAGGGACAAGTGATAATCCCCTGTAAGAACATAGACGCGCTATCCGATGGTTTTGTAATCCAGATGTCTCTCCGCAACTGGCTCTGTATTCTCCCGTCTGTCGAAATGAACAGTTGAGGTGGTAGAATATTGCGGGTGTGAAGGTGTATACAGCAGTGTATACAGTATGGAATGTCGGTCTGAGACGGAGGAAACTAAGCACAAATTCGTATTCGACGGCAAATAATGCTCAAAACAAGAGGTCAATGACCTTGAAACTCCACTGATAGATTTTGATAGCCAGATCAGCCATGGGAACCTGTGAAGTGTTATGGAAATAGGACCACTTTCAGAGAAGTAGTCGCCCCAATTTTTCACCCTATATAATGAGATGGCCGTGCCAGTCATTTGGTTAAGGTTTCAATTCAATATCGCTTACGGTTTTTGAAAGTGTAGTCGCCACAAAATCGCATTTTCAAAATATAGTTTTAGCCTTGGCGGCCATCTTGTAATTCTGGCCCATCTGAAATTTTGCTAGGATCAACTAGACATCAAGAGCAACATTCCTGTGAAGTTTCATGAAAATCTGTCAAGCAGTGTCAGAGGAATAGTCACCACAAACGAAAGTTTACGGACAGACGGAGGGAGGGACGACGGACGCCGCACCACGTCATGGTCTTTGATCAACAGAGCTAACAAATGAACGTTTAAAAGTGTATTTTTAAATTTGTGTTCTTTTTTTTTTAACATATGTTACTTTCACTTTGTTACATTTGTAAACCTTTTTTTTCACTTTTGTCACAAAATATGTCACCAAACGTGACACATTTGTCGTATGTTTTTACATATGTGACTCCTTATTTTTACATTTGTAACCATTTTTAAATTTGTGACATTTTTTACGTTTGAGTTCCTACGTACTGCCCACGCATTTACTATGTCTCAAAAGAAATAATAATAATAATAATAATAATAATAATAATAAAGACTTTATTTAACGAGAGAACTCATCTGAAACTAGTCAGTCTAAAATTCTTCCATGAGGCCTCAACAATGTATATTATACAAGTATTTACAAAGATATGTGATATTGTAGTATATTCATGCATAGAGTAATATAAATATATCCAAACTGAGTTGCAAGACTTAGTCATTATTATATGGTTTGGTTAATCCACTGTAAATACAATGTTTTGAAATGATTAACAGATTGGGCATTTTTTTATATGGTGAGGAAGTGAGTTCCACACTTTAGAGCCTGAATAGGCAAACGATTTTCTGAAAAAAACTCACTATTCTGTCTGCGGGAATATAGTTGTAGATTTGAGGATGATCTTAAATTTCGCATATGTACATTTGAAGTAAGAGTAAACGTATTTTTAAGAAATAGCTATTCTACCTTCTGAAAATACATTTGGGGTCACTGGGGTCAAGGTCACTGTTAATAAAAATAGAAAAAACGGTTTCCGCTCTGTTACTTCAGATAGGAATGAGTTATTGCAATACAGCTGCTAATACTTCACGGTCATAAAACAGGTAGCGTTCGGTTCCGATCCAAGTTGACGTTGAAAATAAGCATACTGTGGCTTTAAATACTTTCTAGAACAGACGACACATGCACCAAAAGGTATCGATCTAGTCTAAGTAGTTGTCAGAATGATTTTGTGTTTTTCATGTTGATCAAGATTATGTAGGCGTGATATGAAATTCGATGGAATTTTATAAAAATTATGTTTTGGAACAAATCTTTTTATATGGTAAAACTCTACTTCTGGTTTTCATTTTTCCCCCAATTAGTCAAAACTATTTCAGAAAGAAATTGTGAGTTAAGAAAAATAGGTTCCTGATAGAAGTTATGATGACATATACATTCAAATGATACTTTACATATACATTCAATTGATACTTTCTTTTGAAAAAAACATTGTCTATTTTAGAATCAATTTAACTTTTCAAGGAGGAGCCCACGCATTCACTATGTCTCAATAGAAATGGCTATTCTACCGTCTG
This sequence comes from Cyrtodaria siliqua, assembly GCA_037043455.1. Classification (NCBI taxonomy): domain Eukaryota; kingdom Metazoa; phylum Mollusca; class Bivalvia; order Adapedonta; family Hiatellidae; genus Cyrtodaria; species Cyrtodaria siliqua. Next base: position 23,837 of record JAWPHD010003703.1, on the reverse strand, counting down.
AAAATACACTGATGGTAGTTGTCCCTCTTGCACTTTTTTTTATACGCATATTATGGTATGGGGTCATCTGTCTATAAACAATTACTCATTCCGGACAATAATTTTGAAACTATAACACCCAAACAGGTACATTGCGCTTGGAGAAAGCAAGAACTTCATTGTTTTTGAGGTCAGATCGAAGGGCAAAGTCACTATGTCTTTATGGAAATATACAGTGTGCACCATGATTTCAAAAGCACAACATCCACCATCATGAAAATTCATTTACATTTCCCTAGGTATGAGTGGGAACACTTGTTTTGGGATATAGGCAGTCAAAGGTCAAGGTCACTATGACCTTGTATCCAAGCGATAACTAAAACCATAACACTCCTGAAACTTCTTAAGTTCATAGCCCTTGGTGAAAAGTGGAACCCTGTTGTTTTTGGGTCAGTAGGTTAAAAGTCGCTATGGCCTCATGTGGCTATATTTATTCCACGTGATAACTTTAAAAACACGCCACTCATCTTAAAACGTCATAAATACATTGCCCTTGGTCAGAGGAGGATTTTGGGCTCACTAGGTCAAAGGTCAAGGTCACAATCACCTCATAGGGGTATATATATTCCAAATGATAACTCCAGGAGTATAAAACCTACACTCATGATACTTTATAGGCAAATTGCCTTTGGTAAGAGAAGGAACCATATTGCTTTTGGGGTTAGAAAGTCAAAAGGTCAAGGTCACCATGACCAAATATGCACATAAGCATTCCACATGACAACTCCAAAAGTATACCATCTGGCCTTACCCGTAGTAAACGTCATATGTGTGCATTGTCCGTAGTGAGAGGAGAAAGCATTGGAGCTGCCAATTGCCGAATCCTGAAAAACATTATCCTATCTGTAAATTGCAAGTATAATGCCATCTTGAAACTTTACAGAAATAATAACCGTGTTAAAATATTAATTTAAGTTCAGTAGCTCAAAAATGTTAAGGTCACACTTACCCAATCAATCCAAAAAACGTCTCTTGCGCTGTAATTTATTTACTATTATACCTTCAATCTTGAAACATACAAATACAAGTATTATCCATTTTGCAACAACTACCCTATTGCGTTCATGGTAGTAGGTCAAATGTCAAGGTCACTCTGACCTGATCATGAAAACATATTTCTCGGATGTCATTCTTGGAACTATTTGCCCTACAATATTAAAACTTTATAGTGCCCTTTTGATTATCAAACGCCAGCTTCAGCTGCTTTTAAATAGTCTACGACCAGGTACGCCGCATTGGTTACAGAGGGCTCAACAACTCCTGAGTATACACTGGAATCCTGACAGTCCCTCTTTTACCAAAGACTTCGAACACCACACTACGGCCAGCCATTCCATCCAACAGCTTTCCAGATTTTCACATAGTAACAACGTACTGCTACCGACTGGAATTTAATTATGTGCGTCTTTTTATAATTTATGCGGGGCGTCCGTGGCAGAGTGGTTGGTTAGAGTCTCTGACTTGAAATCACTTGCTGAAGGTTCGATCCCTCCGGGGCCTAGGAATCTCTGTGTGAGGAAGCTATCCAGCTGGCTTGCGGAACGTCGGTGGTTCTAGCCAGGTGCCCGCCCGTTCATGAAAAATTGCGGTAGTGGTGAAGATGGGGTGGGGGATGGGGGTGGGGCTGGGGCGCAACATAGATATAGGTGTAGAATTGATAAACAAAAATTACATAGAAATATGTATAAACAATCGGGTTTGGGGTGGGGTGTGTGGTAAAGATCGGATGGAAAATGGAGAAAAAGGCGGAGGTTGTGGGGGGAGGTGGCACATGAGAAAGCTATATTTGTAAGAATTGATAAGAACACATAAATATGTCCTAAGGAAGTAATTATGTCCATTGAATATAAAACTGAATCACATGGTTTTTAGTCGTATGTGTATTTTTGCCTATGCTTTTTCCAGATGGCCTCCAGTCACTTAAATATATTAAAATAGCATGTATATATGTTTAGCCTCATTTATTAATTTAATCCAAATTGAATAGACGCAGTCCCCTGTCACTGTGATAGTAAGGAGCAATTACCATCCTTGGAAACATTTGCAGTGTCCAGAGACAGATGTGCATTAGCACTTGACCAATATCATATTCGTGCTTTAAAGTTAGTTTGCTAATAAACGTAATCATGGTGTCGTGTTCATTGTCAGCTGATAATCTAAGTCTATGTAAAACATGTGACCTCGTTGGGGTGGGGGTGGCGGGGGAGGCGTGGCCAAATGTGACCGCAGGATCACCATTTGAACAGGATTGGTTAGAGGACCATACGCTTATAGTAAATGCAAAATATTAAACCTCTGGCTCTTATAGTTTCAGAGAAAAAGATTATTTTCCTATATAAGCCTATGTAAAACTGTGACCCCTGGGGCGGGGCCAAATTTGACCCCAGGGTTACCATTTGACAGACTTAGTAGAAGACACATGTAATACATGAGAGCTCTGTACTATGTGGTTTCAGAGAAGAAGGGTTTTTAATGTTTTTTCCTATATAAATATATGAAAAACATGTAAAATCTCAATATACAAACGTTGGACCCCCGGGATACAATCATGTTTTATCCGAGTGACTTTATTTAAACAAGGCTAGGCGTTGGCGTTTATTTAAAAAAAAAAAATTGAAATCTGTTCAGTGATTCTTTAGAGGAAGATTGTTTAAGGTTTTGACAATATATGGTAATGGCGGCCATCTTGGATGTCGCGCTGACCTAATGCTAAAAAGTAATTCATTTTATTATCATCCATGTGATGTAAGGTCTAAATTGGCCAAGCGGTGTCTGAGGAGGTCGCCACGAACAACAGTTTACGGGCGGACAGACGGACGGACGGACGCCGCACCACGTCATGGTCATGACCTTTAATCAACAGAGCTAAAAAAAATGATGTCGCGCTGACCTAATGCTAAAAAGTAATTCATTTAATTATCTCCATGTGATGTTTGGTCTAAATTGGCCAAGCGGTGTCTGAGGAGGTCGCCACGAACAACAGTTTACGGGCGGACAGACGGACTGACGGACGCCGCACCACGTCATGGTTAAAAATGTATTTTTACATTTGTGTTCTTCTTTTTTTTCACATATGTAACTTTCTTGCTTTTTTTTACATTTGTTAACATTTTTACATTATGTCACCAAACGTGTTACATTTGTCGTATGTTTTTACATATGTGACTTTTTTTTTTTACATTTGTAACCGTTTTTACATTTGTGACATGTTTCACGTTTGAGGTTTCTACACCCACGGTTTATGTCGGTTTCGCGTGTTAACGCGACAGGCAAAATGCAATAAAAGTCGATATGTGAGTTATGTGATAAATAGAATCTAACATTCGTTCTCATTCATTATTGAATTTATTAAACTCGTTAGCAAAAATGATATAATGCCCGGCAAGAGTCTCGCATTATATCATTTTCCAACTCGTTTAATAAATTCCATAATTAATGAGCACTCATGTAAGATCCTCTATATAAAGCTGCTTTTGCTAGCGGAGTCCAGGAACATACTCCCTCGAAAAGAAAATTGAAATGTAGGTGCGATTTCCTGCGTTTTCCGGGCATTCTGAGGTCATTTCGAGGAGTGATTCCCTGTACATGAAATGTATATAATTTATCAAATTTAATGAAATTAAAAAAAAAATGTAGATCTAGATATGCATCCATAAAGTTTTCACGCACGTCCGATTAATGTATGTGCAATATGTTTGTACAATCTTAACCAAAACCGAACCATAAGCACACAAGTATTTACCGGTTAACGTATACATACCTCTGATAGTGCAGTAGTGCACTATTATACGGAAAATATGGACTAAACTTAAATTAGGCATTTTTTAACCGTTGTCGTTCAACAGTTGAAAAATGTTTTTGATTTTCAACTAAATCTCTTTTTCAAAATTTCGTACCTCCAGAAATGATGACACTCGTAGGTCAGCGGTCAAGTACGCTAACAATTGATCTAAGCTGGCCCGATGTACTGTGGCTTAGTATTTAGAATATCTAATGTCGTAATTATTTCGGTGGAATATATATTTTCAAAATACTCATGACAGCGATGATTTTCTTCGTATCTTGGTGTAAAACATGCCATTTAAGCCCCCGTCACACTCTGACGTGACAGCATGAAGATCCCACTGCGTCCAAAAAATAGAGATGAACGCAGCGGGAACTTGATCTTTTCTGAAAAATGTGCATTTATCAATTTCATGCTACGTCCTAGACAGGTCCCTGCGATGTCCTCGTTGCGTTGCACACGTTCCCACTGATTTCCTTTTACGTACCTGACCAAGCGCCCACTAGGTTGCCTGTGTTTGCCACGGTCCCTGCTACGTCCAATCAGATCGAGCTAAGCTCTTGCTACGTTGTCGCTGTGTCAAAGCGGACTCCATTGACATAGCAACAACCCAGTGACAACTCAGTGAGAACTCCATCCATTGTTCCTGTCCGCGCTACGCTTGTAGTACGGCAATGGAGTCACTACGAGGTGTTGGTTACGTCTATAACGGGTCAATGCCGTCGTTACTACGTCTTTACGATGCTCAGAACGTGGAGCAGCTACGCTCATTTTGAACATGTCCAAAGTGCGCGTAGAGTTTCCAAGACCATGGAGACCATGCTAGGTCCTTAAAGGTTTCTGCTGGGTTCCTTGCACGTTGTTGGATTTCTTACTGCGTCCAAGCAATTTTTTCAGCACGCAATGGGAGTTTGATGCTTCTACGTCAGAGTGTGATGGGGGTTTAAATAGTGAATTACTTTGAATTTATCGTGCAATAACACAGCAATAACACAGGAATACTTTATCTTTATTCGGATATAGATATGTTTTACGTAGATTTTCGTTTGTTCAGTTCGCTCGAATGTCATCTGAAGTGCATATGAAATGCGCGATTTCTCATGAATATTAATTAGATGAAAGGTCGATCTGACGTGACCTCAAAGGCAAACTTGTCAGATCCAATAGCGGAGAGACTGATCTCGATCATTTCACTAAGATGATACGATACAATGCGTGTGTTGCATGTGACATATGTCAAACAATACTTCATTAAACTTATGCTATATACAGTAGACACAGACGTGACAGTACATGTTATAGCAATGGTACAGTAAATACAGTTAGATGAGCTATTGGTTAGTATTAGGAGCTAGGAATCGTATAAACCGAGACGAATAGTTGCTTTTCGCACTTCCTAGATGAAATAAAATATTTCATTTGCTGCAAGAGGTAAAACCTGTGCATGGAAAATCTGAAAATACTATTTTGAAGTTGCACAAGTTTTCCAATTTCAAAAGTTGTGCGTGTTGGAAAATGTACGAGTATGACAAGAGGAAGTGCATGTTCATGTCGCAAAGAATTTTTGACATTCAATGGTTCCAAGATGCAACAAGTCTATGTCACCAATTGCTGGAGCTCTTGACAAGCACACCTGCCGAATTGTTTAACAGGTTGTAATTGGACATTGTTGGAAACATGGCCTTTAGGTCCACCAGTGAAATGCCTACATCCGGTGACTGGGGTTGGAAGAGGATATGTTGAAACCATTCTCGATAACACTGCCACAGACCTCAGCGTTTGCAAGGAACTTATTAAATGTAGATGTCAAAAAGACAAGTGTGTTGCAAACGATGTGTCAACGCAGGAATGATGTATACAGTCTTTTAAAAATGGGACGTTGGGTACTGTGACTGTGATTAATAAAAATTGCATCATTCAGATCATAGATTAGTAAGATTAGATTAAATTTAATGTTAGCTCTCATATTGAAAATATTCAAATGACAGGATCATGTATTACATTTGAGTTTGGGTATATAACAAACTTCTATTTGATTTTGTTTTTTGATAGTGTCTTGTTAATATTGTTTATTGAATCAAAAAAATAATTTAAGGTCGTAATTAAATCTAATTCCGATAAATCGGAGTTGAGAACTATATTAAATATCCTGTGCGATATTTTTTCTCCAAGCGTGTAGAATACTGTTTTATAACCTGCGGCGTCCCGTTAGTTTTGCTTCTACATATGCATGTTTTAAAATCAGTTTTAATAATTATGTAAATAGTTCAAAGCAAATTAGCTTTACATATTGCTCATTGGGGAATATATTGCACCAATAATATATTAAAACTTGTAATAGATTAACCACAAACAATTAAAACATTCTGCATTGTATTTAAGTATATGTAAGAAGTTTTAAAGTCAAAAATCAATTTGGATGCTTGATACGTATTTCAAGATTGTTGCGTGTCACTTTAATAGTGTTTTACCAAGTCACTGGATGTGTGTTTACAAGTTATTATAAACTAAAAGTATTTAATAAAGATGAGACTGAAACTTAAACACACTTTAGAAATGCTTAAGGCTAAAGACTGCTAAGACAAACTAGTCTCAGAGTTGGCATAGTATGTATACATGTGTAAAACCCCTAAACCCTGAAGTATAGGGGTATATCTCACAACTATTTATTAAAGTATAGACATACACATAATATAACAAGACAACACCTTTGTAAAACATATCAACATGTCGATTGATTTCTAAAAAAAATATTTTGTCTATGAATGTCCTGAATTTAGTGTATTTACAATAACTTTTTTTATAAAACCAATTAATAAGTGAACCAAAAATGTTTATTAGAGTATTGTCTAGCTATGTGTCAATTTTGGTGCTTTTGTCACAAAATGCACACTTCTACCAATATATGTCACCAATCTGCCCCCACTGTACTGAGTACCAGTCTACTTGACCAGAAAAATAAAACCGATTACCGAGGTTTATATATGCTTACTTTTGTATGCTCCCCGAAATGTTCTGCAAATATTGATAGAGGGCAATGAGATGAGGTGCAGAGTGCACGAACTCTGTTTTCATTCAAATTAGAGTTATTGCCCTTCGTAATTTTATACTCAGAATTATTGTCCAGAAACAGCTGATAATACTGCAATGAAACTTCGCATAATGAGAGGAAGTGCAGCGTGCAAGAACGTAACTCTGTCTTCATTCAAATTAGAGTTATTGGCCTTTGTAATGGTATAATTATTGTCCGGAGCATAACTCAAAATTTACTGATGGGACTATAATGAAACTTCATACCATTATAAAGGGCAATAAGAGAAAGTGCAAAGTTTAAAAACCGTAGCTCTGTCTTCATTCAAATTAGAATTTTTTGCTCTTTGTAATCTATACTTAGAATTCTTGTCCGGAGCTTAACTTCAAAACTACTTATGGAATTGCAATGAAACTTTACACAATGATAGAGGGCAATGAGCGGAAGTGCAGAGTTTAAATACCGTTATTGTCCTTTGTAACTTTATACTTACAATTCTTGTCCGGAGCATGAACTCTAAACTTCTTATGTGGACTGCAATTAAACTTCAAACAATGACAGAGGGCAATTCAAGTTAGTGCAGAGTGCGAGAACTGTAACTCTATCTTCATTCAAATTAGAGTTATTGCCCTTTGTAATAATACTTGTCCTCCGGAGCTTAACTCAGAAACCACTGACGAAAACTGCAATGAGACTTCATACAAATATAAAGGTTAATGAGTGGAAATGTAGAGCACAAAACCATAACTCTGTCTTAATTCAAATTAGAGTTATTGGCCTTAGGGATTTTACTTATAATTCATGTCCGGAGCATAGCTCAAACACTACAAATGTGACTGTAATGAAACTTCACACAATGATTAAGGAAATGAGAGAAAGCGCAGAGATCTACCACCAATCTTCAATTAAATTAGAGTTATTGCCCTTTGTAATTTTATAACTGTAATTCTTGTCCGGAGTATAAGTCAAAAACTACTTATGAAACTGCAAATTGAATACTGCTGGATGATAACAAGCCATATGATAAGCTGCGGATACATTTCGAGGAGCATCCATCGGTTCTACCGATTTTTGTTGTACCTTTTAACTGTTTCTTGTTTTGTATGCGTGTTATTGGCTGTGTTCTGCTACATTTTCTGTTTGACTTGTATTCATACCTTTATTTATCCCGGTCGTACAATGGGTAATTCTGCATATCGCGTGCATGTATACGTATTGATACGGAAGAGTTTGCTCTTAATATCCATATGCATAGTAAGATCGCTCCTAAAATGTTGATGGAATGCATTATTATCGTCTGCATTTTCGGTAACATTGACGTTAAGTATGTGAATTCCCATTTAAAATTCATAAAATAGAGGATCTTACATTCGTGAATGTGTATTATTGATTTTAATAAACGAGTTGAATAAAATGATAGATAAAGGTTCTGCGGAGTTTCCTATCTTTTATCCAACTAGTTCATTAAAGTCAAGTCGGTGTGCTCTTGGGCAAGACACTTTCCCTTAGCCTCGTCCGTCGGATGGGGACGTAAACCGGGCGGTCCCGTGTATCGGTCTATCCTCCGAGCACGTTAAAGAACCATAGGAATCTATTCGATAATAAGAGTAGGGCACGGTTCCCGGAATCCTGTGTTTCCTTCCCCTCTCTCTGGGGTGGCTCTTAATTACATATACTGTGTTGATGAGCCGTTAAAAACATTCAATTCAGTTCAATTCATTAAAGTCAATTATACACAGTCACGAATGTAAGATTCTATTTATCACGTAACACTCATACGACGTAATAGTTTCACTTTATTTTTGTCAGTTTACTTTGTATATGGCGGCATTTTGTAAGTGTGTGAAGTTGGCTCTGCGTTCTACGTTCTCCGTTCTACATTCAAACTTAGTTCTCCGTTCTACGTTCAACTGCAGTTCTCCGTTCTACATTCGACTCCAGTTCTCCGTTCTACATTCAACTTGAGTTCTCCGTTCTACATTCAACTGCAGTTCTCCGTTCTACATTCGAACCTAGTTCTCCGTTCTACATTCGAGCCCAGTTCTCCGTTCTACATTCGAACCCAGTTCTCCGTTCTACATTCGACTCCAGTTCTCCATTCTACTCTCAACTTGAGTTCTCCGTTCTACATTCGACTCCAGTTCTCCGTTGTACACTCGAACCCAGTTCTCCGTTCTACATTCAACTTCAGTTCTCCGTTCTACATTCGAACCCAGTTCTCCGTTCTACATTCAACTTGAGTTCTCCGTTCTACATTCGACTTGAGTTTTCCGTTCTACATTCGAACCCAGTTCTCCGTTCTACATTCGACTGCAGTTCTCCGTTCTACATTAGACTCCAGTTCTCCGTCCTACATTCGAACCAAGTTCTCCGTTCTACATTCGAACCCAGTTCTCGGTTCTAAATTCGACTTGAGTTCTCCGTTCTACATTCGACTCCAGTTCTCCGTTCTACATTCGACTCCACTTCTCCGTTCTACATTCGAACCTAGTTTTCCGTTCTACATTCGACTCTTGTTCTCCGATCAACATTCGACTTCAATTGTCCGTTCTACATTCGCCTTCAGTACTCCGTTCTACATTCGAACCCAGTTCTGCGTTCAACAATCGGACCCAGTTCTGCGTTCAACATTCGAAGCCAGTACTGCGATCAACATTTAAAGCCAGTTCTGCTTTGAACATTTGGACCAAGATCAGCAATTTAATAATGTTTCTTCTGTAATGAAAGCATTATAAAATGCAACTGAGTCGATTAAAGCAGCACTGTTCATATCATGACATATTTCAGATAACTTGTTGACTTTTAACATTTAGCGGTTAAAGGATTCCACGAAACGCTATATGTTACATTTAACGTTTAGTAATTTTTAACATTTAGCTAAGTTTTAACATTTAGCGTATGATATTTTAACATTTAGAGCATTTAGAGGAAGTTTTAACATTTAGCGCAATTTTAACATTTAGTGGTGCTACGCAGTTAGAATACGTACAAATACAGTTCATATTGGATTATAGCAAACACATGAGGTAACATTAATGACAACCAGTTTGTAATATCAGGGACAATTGTTTGAACATATGAATATTTAGTCATGTTTAAGTAATGATGTGCAAGGTGCAACATGTCGTCGAGATGTATCAAATGTGCCGTGCTCTATCGCTAATAAACATAACCGTGTGTATTGCCGTAATAGTCAAATTCGCAAAGTATGATTAAGGTAACATCATATACACATACAGCAATATTAAAGATAATTTTATTATAACACGAATCACTCGTTTTCGTGTTAAATATTGTGTTCTTTTTGTTGTTTTTTAATTTGTGAACGTGCAATAAGCTTCCCAGAATAACGCCACAAAACAACTACAGTAATGACTGATGCAAAACTGATGAAGCCTCTGGAGTCGTCTTAGGTGTAACAGCGTCATTGATGTTACCCAATTTTACAATAACACAAGTGATCCATATGAAAATAATAAGTGGTTTTCTTTTGTTTTAAAGCAGATGTGCACACGTATCATACATGCATTACAATTGAATTGAATTGAATTGAATGTTGTTTAACGGCTCATCAACACAGTATAGGTTATTTAGAGCCGCCCCAGAGAGAGGGGAAGGATACATATTGATGCCAATAATTGTATAGTCATAACTGTGTGTGCAAAACTGATCAGATGTCTGGAGTTGTCTTTGGTTTTAGAAAATGTGTCGTTGATGTTACCAGTTTTCACAGCAACACGAGTTTAACGATATGAAAATACCAAATGCTTTACTGTTTGTATTAAAACAGACGTGCCAAATGGTACAGTTATTCCAAAATGACGCCACTACACGTTCCGAACTAATATGTATGGAATGGTCATTGGTGTTTCAAAATATGTCCTTGATGTTACCGCAGTGTATGTGCTCTTACCTCTACGTATTTGTGATATAGTGGTCCATTGATATTGTCATATGTTTTAGTTTGCAATTTCTATTTAAAATGTTATTGTTTGAGATAATTCAAATAGTGTTTAGGACAAGATAATGCTAAATCTTTTTATTTTGTTTAAGTCGATTTTAACAATGGTAAATAGTCAATTATCCCAATATTTAGTTTTGATGTAAAAAAACAGTAATGTATGAGTCACATTAGTATGTTGTATTACTTTATACATTTTGTTTCACCGTTTATGAATTAATCAAACAAGTTCAATAACATCAGTTACCCGCAAAGGCTTCACCGGTTTGTTGTGGTGTTACAGGCACATGACAAGTGTTGTGCTGTGTTTGCATCTTTTAGATTGTGACTGTTCACATACTCATTTATGCTTTTATTATATTAAAATTCAGTTTGGGGCATATTCGTTTGGCAATTTTGTATCATATCTGACACCCTTTTTCTGAAAAGGACCTTATAATGACCAAAGCATTTTCACTTTTCGCCGAGGTGGATGCAGTGTTGTAGCAATGCGTCGCCAAATTAAAAAAAAAACGTCAACTATATAAAAGTAAAAATTTCGTCGTCAAAAGTAAAAAATATGTCAAAACGTCAAAAAAAAAACACACGTAGGCTTCGATAAATGTTACACAAAAATGGCTATCTTGCTAAAAGTCAAGACAAGAACAAGACATATGCAACAATAAACACACGAGCAACAAATAACAAAACTGTTTTTCTTAGTTATTACATTATTCACGATTATTGCGATTCATCAAAATATAACAGAGTTTAAACTTTAGCACCATGTTTTCGTATTTAAAGTCTATAAAAACAAATATGGGTTTCAACAGCTTACTGATTAACACCCTTAAAGAACCGCTTTCGATGCACCATGGAATTTTGCAGTAAAATTTAGCCTTCGTTGTTTGAAGCGCAAGTAAGTTTGAACCGGTGCTTCAATAAACGAATTATGCATTGGGTGTTTAACGGCTGATCAACGCAGCATAGGTTATTTAGAGCCGTGCATGTTCCACACGCATTACAGTGTTCTTTTCACAACTGTATATTTTTATATATTCTCCAAACAGTCCCCGATAAAGGTAAGTAGTATTAATAAATATTGAAAATGGGGATCCCTTGGAAGCAACAAACACGTTCAAGAGAGAAAAGTGGCAGACTCGGTTTTATTAAGAATGATCATGAAAGGTAAATAAGGTGCCTCTCAAGCTCCATAGCACCGGTTAAAGCGGTATTCTACATAAACGTCACAGAGATTGGGTTTGATTTAACACTTAAAATGTAACAGGAAGATTGTATTAGTGTCTTGTCAATAACTACTCCGAATATAGAACGGAGAACTACAGCTGAATGTAGAACGGAGAACTGAAGTTGAATGTAGAACGGAGAACTAGAGTCGAATGAAGAACGGAGAAGTAAAGTCGAATGTAGAACGGAGAATTGGAGTCGAATGTAAAACGGAGAACTAGAGTCGAATGTAGAACGGAGAACTAGAGTCGAATGTAGAACGGCGAACTCAAGTGGAATGTAGAACTACTCCGAATACAGAACGGAAAACTACAGCTGAATGTAGAAAGGAGAACTGAAGTTGAATGTAGAACGGAGAACTATAGTCGAGAACGGAGAAGTTAAGTCGAATGTAGAACGGAGAATTGTAGTCGAATGTAGAACGGAGAACTAGAGTCGAATGTAGAGCGGAGAAGTAAAGTCGAATGTAGAACGGAGAACTCAAGTTGAATGTAGAACAGAGAACTGGAGTCGAAAGTAGAACGGAGAACTGGGTTCGAATGTAAAATTGAGAACTAGGTTCGAATGTAGAACGGAGAACTCAAGTCGAGTGTAGAATGGAGAACTGGAGTCGAATGTAGAACGGAGAAGTGGAGTCGAATGTAGAACGGAGAACTAGGTTCGAATGTAGAACGGAGAACTGAAGTCGAATGTAGAACGGAGAACTCAAGTTGAATGTAGAACGGAGAACTGGGTTCGAATGTAGAACGGAGAACTGGGTTCGAATGTAGAACGGAGAACTGGGTTCGAATGTAGAACGGAGAATTGGAGTCGAATGTAGAATGGAAAACTAGGTTCGAATGTAGAACGGAGAACTGGAGTCGAATGTGTCTACAGAATTTTTGCCTAACCTAATAAAATATACTGAAGGGAAAATGAAACTGGAATTTCCGCTATATATTGTATATGCTGCACACTTAATTCCACATAATAATCCAAAGAAATCCCAAGATGTTTTATAAGAAAACCTTGCAGTTAGTTAGAGAAAGGACACAACTGTGATGTTATAGACGTTTTAATCACAGTACACTTTTTAACAAGAAATTCATTAATGTTGAAATTCCTCTTTGAAAACGTAAAGAGTTTGCAACATATTGCATCCTAAGTTTACCCACATGCTTGAGCCAAACGCGTACTCTGTCAATATTGAAACTTTGAAGGAATACTATTTGCTGTGTTATGTGTAGTTTTAGTATTTTTTTTCCGAAAGGAAAGGTCTTACACAATCATGCACCATTCGATTAACAGCAGCATATTCAACATACAATATAGCGAAAATGATGAGATGCTCGTGAGTATTTGTAATATATTGCTTGCCTCGTGCCGCAGTCAAGACATACTTTCGACTATTTCCACCATTCAGCTTTCTATTCAATAAGACATGTGACCGAATGCAGGAGGTCAACGGGACATGAATAAAATCATGTTTAGACTATATATGGGCGCTTACAACTAAGGGGAAATAACTGTCATACATAATATAGAGTTGCAATCTTATGTCTTGCTAGTGTGAATCACCATGGCTCATTATCTTCGAACCTTCGGAATTAAAATTGTTTTTTGTATTTTCTTATTCTGATAATGCACTGATGTGAGAGCTTATCAACGAATACAGTACATAGACAAGTGCTTATTAGTTTTACATTAGTAAGTTTATAACATTTGGCTTACTTCCAACATGTGACATGCACAAACGATTGTGTGCTCTGTAATGCTATTGAACATTGACTTTAACTCTAACATGTTTAGGAATAATGTGTAAATTTTGATGTTTTCTCCCTAAATTATTGAAATCTGACTTATCACATGTTTAAAAAAAATAAAAAAATATGTAGATGTATAATGATATTATGTGCTGTATCAGTCATATTGGGTTTCAACTCATATGTCATTATGTTGTTGTTCTTGTATATATGATTGCTTTAAGATGCTTATGCATATGTACGTGTTTTACTTATATGCATGCATATGCATTTATATGTTTGAGCATATGAGTGAATATTTGTGTTTGCTACCTGATGATGATGATTAATACTGAAATTCAATCATACTGGTAGTTATGTGTTTACGATGGTAAGAAATATTATACTAAGTAATATTGGTCATATACTATGATAATTATACTGCAGAATCAAGAAATGTATTGTAATAATTATCACACACATAACATGATCATTTGCCCGTCGCTTCATTATTGAAGATAATGTCAAACTGCTGCAAACTATTTAAATACACACTATTTTTGATGATACAATTTGTGAATCTATTAGGCATAACTGTTCTTCATATTGTCTTTTCTCCAGTACATTTCATCTTATTATTGATATTGCTTCATTGTATTTGTTTTTCTTGACTTCTGGTATAGTTTTGAATACTAAATGTGGGTTGTTTTCGCTAGTTATTTTCAGACTTACGTTCGAGATGTAAACGTGTATTGAAAATAATGATGATAAAATTAGCGAATGTATTAGGCATAAATGTTCTACATACTATCTTTTCTCTTAAGACAGGTCATCCTATTATCGATATTGTTTCAACTTATTATTTTTCTTAATTTGAGATAATCTAAGTTTATGAATTTAAAATAAGTACTAAAGCAGTTAATTTCTGGCATACTTTTAAATACTAATTTTAGGTTGTTTTCGAAAGTTATATTCACCAGTTACTTCGGGATACTTGTGTTTTATGTATATGTTAACCAAGCGCTAATAATTCCTTAGCAAATTGCAGCAAGCAGCCAAAAAGCTATATTGTAACAGATATCCCTGGAACTCTATTATAGAATTCCTTTAATTTAATTTGTTATGTACTTTTATTTCCTTCAAATGTCTTTTTCCCGACTTTTAGTCTATAACTCATACCCTTCTTTACTCAGCTTTCTGCTCTCTTTTTGTATTTGTATGGTTCTTGGCAGCACCTCACCCTCTTACACGTACTCACCTGGAATTACATAATGCCTATAGAATTGTCCCTATATAGGGTTAGAATAGGTCTGTTTTCTTCGGTTTACATGCTAATTAAAGGGACTGGTTATTTAACTATTTTTGAGCTAGTAACATGGATGGCTATACTTGTATTAAAATGTGGTGATATCAAACAAAATCCTGGCCCATCTACTAACACTCCCTCACAAGAGGATATAAACCAACATTTATCTATAGTACATTACAACGTCCAAAGCTTTCTACTGAAAAAATATATTTTATTTGCTGATCTTCGCGATTTTGACATTCTCAGTTTTACTGAAACTTGGTTAAGCGATAATATCTCGAATGATGATATTTTATATGCCGACTTTAACAAACCATTTCGACAAGACAGATTAACCGATGACCACGGAGGAATAATTGTTTTTGTAAAACATAACCTACATGCCATTAGACGCCGTGATCTTGAGGTTGACAATATTGAATGTTAATGGCTAGAAGTTCATGCTTACAACAAAACTATACTTTTTGGAACGTTTTATAGACCTCCAAATTCGACATCTCAGGTACTCACATACATTGAACTATCGATTGGTCTTGCAATTGATACAAATGTTTCGGACATTATTATTACCGGCGACTTTAATTTGGACATTTATAAATCTCAGACATGCAAAAACATTACAAACTTATCACAAGAGTATAACCTTACTCAATTAATAAAAGACCCTACGATTTTACTGAACATTCACAATCTCTTATCGACCTTTTTTTAGTATCCAACCCAGAAAATGTAGCAATATGTGGTGTTGGTGAGCCTTTTCTAAACCAAAATATGCGCTATCATTGTCCTATATATTGCTTGCTGAAATACGACAAACCAAGGCATACTACTTATAAGCGTACTATATGGCAATACGATAAAGGGGATTTTGAGTCACTTAGAACAAATACGTCCGCCTTTAACTGGGACTCTTTATTCGACACCGATATTGCTATATATGCAGATAACTTAACAAACAAAATACTCAACTTAGCAGACAGATAAGAAACGAAACAACACGTGCAATCAGGAATGCTAAAGAAAACCATATACACTCACTTGCCAATAAGTTAAACTCGGATTCTATATCTTCATCTGATTGGTGGAAAATACTTAAATCCTTCATTAAACCCAATGAACGGTCCTCAAGCATACCTCCGTTAAAACATAATGGTAACATATTTACTGACAACAAAGACAAGGCAAACATGTTCAACTCATTTTTTCAAACTCAAGCTATACTTGACGACATTGATAAACCGCTCCCCTATATTGACGTGTGCCCAACGAGACCAACTCTTAGTCAAATCACCATTACTCCCGACGAGGTCAAACCTGTGCTTCAAACTCTAAAATTAGGCAAGGCAGCTGGACCGGATAAAATTAACAATACACTCCTTAAACAGTTATCAACTGAATTATCAACTCCTTTATGTAAACTATTTAATAGATCTTTACACACTGATAAAGTCCCATCACAATGGAAACTAGCGTACGTGTGTGCTGTTTTTAAAAAAAATGATCCCTCTGACGTATCAAACTATCGTCCGATATCCCTTCTCAGTACTATTGACAAAGTCTTTGAGAAAATTATTCATAAACATGTTTTTAATTTCTTTATTAGACACCATGTAATTACTGCTCTTCAACCTGGTTTTGTCCCAAACGACTAAACTGTAAACCAATTAGTCTCTATATACAATACATTTTGCAAAGCGCTTGACGAGGGCAAAGAAGTCAGGGCCATATTCTGTGATATATCGAAAGCCTTTGATATGGTCTGGCATAAAGGACTACTTCTCAAACTTCAGGCTGTTGGAATTACTGGTCAACTTCTAACGTGGTTCACGGACTATCTCCGTGATCGCAAACAACTTGTAGTAATGCCTGGCGTTTTCTCGGATACAGTATCAATATCTGCTGGGGTTCCACAGGGTTCTATTTTAGGGCCTTTACTTTTTCTTGTCTATATTAATGATATAGTAGCAAACATCAACTCTACTATAAAACTCTTTGCCGATGACACCAGTCTCTATTTTATTGTTGACACTCCTGTCAATAGCTCAACGATTCTCAATAAAGACCTTAAAACAATTCTAGACTGGGCAGACAGATGGCTGGTTAATTTCAATGCTAAAAAGACCGAATCAATTATAATCTCTAGAAAGACAAACAAACCAGTACATCCCCCACTTATCATGAACAATATTATTATTAACGAAGTTGAAAATCATACACATTTAGGTGTCACATTATCAAATAACGGATCTTGGAATCAACATATAAATATGATAAAAGAAAAGGCGTGGAAACGTATACATATTATGAGAAAATAAAATTTTACATTAGACAGAACATCACTCGAAACTATTTATCTAACGTTTATCCGACCTACGCTTGAGTATGCGGATGTAGTTTGGGACAATTGTACAATAACTCAAGAGCAAGAACTCGATAAAATACAACACGAAGCCGCCAGAATTTATACTGGAACAACTAAACTTGTATCTTTAGATAAACTTAATCAAGAAACTGGGTGGGAAAGTCTCAAAGACAGAAGAAGAAAACAGTCTCCATTGTATCTATCCTCTCTAGTGCCGGACAGTGTAGGTGACTTAGTTAACTACAATCTTCGTAATCGTGACAACACTCGATCTCTCCATTGCAACACCCAGCTATATAAAAACTCATTTCTTCCCTCAGCTGTGCATGAATGGAATGCCTTTTCACCAGAACTAAAACAATCAGAATCTGTTTCTGTCTTTAAAACCAGACTAAATATTGACATTACTAAAACTCCAAAGTGGTACAACTCAGGTGACCGAAAAGCTCAGATACTACACACACGTCTACGCACTCACTGCAGCAGCCTTAATCAACACCTCTATTCCAAGAACATTGTTGACAGTCCTCTTTGTACTTGTGGAAATACTGAAGATACAAAACATTTTCTTTTGCACTGTAATAATTTTCACCAACAAATAATTGTAATGATGAATGCATTGAAAGACTTTAATAATATATCTATTAATACCCTTCTTGCTGGGGATCCCCTAGTATCAAATGAAACAAATTGTGGAATTTTCAAAATAGTGCAAGATTTCATTTTAAGAACAAAACGTTTTTGAAACAGGTGTCTATCAAATGTACTTATTAACTTGCACAGGAGAACATAATTTATCAAGTTTTAAAAGATATCACTGACCAGCTCGAAGAAGTCAGATCTTAGTGCTGCCGGAAAAAACACAACTCTCTCTCTCTCTCTCTCTCTCTCTCTCTCTTTCTCTCTCTCTCTCACCCCAAACCACTTCATATCCAATGTTTTTTTAACTTAACAGAACGAATTAAAACTGTATGTAGTGGAAATTATTTGGTTATCCACAACAATGATGTTTACACAATCCAATATTTAAACTCCAAAATATCACATATATTGTTTCAACTGTCATGTATTCATATCATTATGTTAAGGAAACAGATTTATACAAGCTTATATAGCTTTCTTCTGAATCCTTTTCACATGTTTGTAACATCTTCGAATGTCTGTATAATAAGCAATGTAAATTGTAAAACATTTGTGAATAAAATATTGTTTAAACTAATATAGCGAAAATTCCCGTGTCGCGTTTCTTTTTCCCTTCAGTATCTTTTATCATAGTGTGGGAAAACGTTCTGGTTACGGCATTGGTTTGTTTGATTTTACTTCAGATAAAACTTGAAAACCATATGAGTATTGCTTTATTACATATAATAGTATATTGCAACAACTATTTCGAAAGGCTTTTAGTGATTCACGATGTCAGTGAATTATTATTAATGATAAGACGAAATAAAGAAACATGTTTATTTAGACACCACTGGATTGTTATTCTGTTGTAAATATATTTTATATAAACATTTTGTTCTGAGCTGTAATTAAATCGGATTTGACTAAAACTTCCATAGACGTAAAACTTTCATGGACACAGGTTGCTGTATCGGTGTCGGGAACTAAAAAACAACAACATTAAAAAAGTTTTGTTTTTTTGTGTTATTTGTTGAAAACAAACATGTTTTCAGACATGTTTTCAGACTGACTACATTACTCCAGGACATTTTTTTCAGGAGAACTTAAAATATGTTTGATTTTTGGAGGGGGTGGGTGGGGGGGGGGAGGATTTTTTTGGGTGGGAGGTTGGGGTGGGATAATCCGATTTATTTATTTTTTGGTGGTGGTTGTGGGGAGGATTTTACTCTTTTTTGAATTTTTCGTAGCACGGAGAAATAGAGCGGAATGTAGAACGAAGAACTTGGTTCGAATGTAGAACGGAGAACCGGAGTCGAATGTAGAACGGAGAACTGGAGTCGAATGTAGAACGGAGAACTGGGTTAAAATGTAGAACGGAGAACTCAAGTGGAACGTAGAACGGAGAACTGAAGTTGAATGTAGAACGGAGAACTAGGTTCGAATGTAGAACGGAGAACTGCAGTTGAATGTAGAACGGAGAACTGGAGTCGAATGTAGAACGTAGAACTGAAGTCGAATGTAGAACGGAGAACTACATTCGAATGTAGAACGGAGAACTGGAGTCGAATGTAGAACGGAGAACTGCAGTTGAATGTAGAACGGAGAACTGCAGTTGAATGTAGAACGGAGAACTCAAGTTGAATGTAGAACGTAGAACGTAGAACTCAAGTCGAATGTAGAACGGAGAACTACAGTTGAACGTAGAACGGAGAACTAAGTTTGAATGTAGAACGGAAAACGTATAACGCGGAGCCAACCTCACACAAATGCAATTTGAAAAGAGAAATCATGAGTCGTTTTCTTTACATGACGTGATCTACGTTAGGCGGCTGAAACGTATGGTGGCTGATTTCTGCCATTTGTCGTCTTTTCGTCTTTTCGTTATTTCGCCGCAAAATGACGACATAACGAAAAGACGGCAGGACGAAAAGACGCCAAATGCAGCGCGAAAAGACAACATAATGTCGAAAAGACGACAGAACGAAAAGACGACATTTCAAGGGCAAAAAGACGACAGAACGAAAATACGACATTTCAAGGGCGAAAAGACGACAGAACGCCACGCGACAAGACTCGTGTGACCTTCTGTCGTCTTTTCACGATGCATTTGTCGCCTTTTCGTTCTGTCGTCTTTTCGTTTTGTCGTCTTGTCGTCTTGTCATTATGTCGTCTTTTCGCGATGCATTTGGCATCTTTTTGTTCTGTCGTTCTGTCGTCTTTTCATTGTCGTCTTTTCATTATGTCGTCTTGTCGTCTTGTCGTCTTGTCGTTCTGTCGTCTTTACGCCTTCCGGTTGACATGCGCATTTAATAACACAGGGATTACACATTACACTTGTTTCCCATGCAAATGGCCGCAGTGCCGAAGTGCGCATGTCAACCCGAAGGCGAAAAGACGATAGAACGACAAGACAGAACGACAAGACGACAGAACGAAAAGACGACATAACGAAAAGAGCAAATGCATCGCGAAAAGACGACAGAATGACAAGACGATAAGACGACAGAATGACAAGATGACAGAACGAAAAGACGACAGAACGAAAAGACGACAAATGCATCGCGAAAAGATGACAGAAGGCCACTCGAAATAATGAAAATACGACAATATCAAATGGCGTCTTTTCGCGGCTGAAGTGTCGTCTTTTCGTCTTTTCGCGTGGCGTTCTGTCGTCTTTTCGCCCATGAAATGTCGTCTTTTTGTTCTGTCGTTCCGTCTTCTTTTTATTATGTCGTCTTTTTGCGCTGCATTTGGCGTCTTTTCGTCCTGTCGTCTTTTCGGTCTGTCATGTTTTCGCGGCGAAATAAGGAAAAGACGACATGGCAGAAATCAGCCACCATAGAAACGCGTTCGCATTACAAATAATGCGACAACTTAAACCAAACTTAACATTACTGACATGCATTTTATAAAGTAAGATTTCAAATAATGATAAATATTTAAGGTGTCTGAACGTATCGTATGATAAACAATGCAAACATGGGACTAAATGTTTTACTGTACACAGACACAGTGATTCGGTCCTTATTTGCATCTGTAATACACTAGTGTATTACGATAGATACGTCAGACTTTGTTACACTCCCAGAAGCCATATTATGTGATAAAAATTAGTAGTAATTTAACTATAACTGAAAAACGCCTGGTTATGTTTACATAAAACTTGCGTGTTATATTATTTAACACATTTATCTAGGCACTATTACCCTTGCATACCAATCATACACTCGTCTAAATCGATATAATATAAGGTTAACTGCACTGACATTATGCTTTTTGTGATGGTGTTTCAGTCGTTTAATGCTCACAAATATGTATTAAGGTATTATACCACTAATTATTTTCCCCATAGACACCAATGTTAAAGTGTCACATATTAATGATTTGCTGCAAATTCAACTAAAGTATGGATAATGCAGCAGTGTAATGTTCATATAGAAAACTAATTTTCCTCTTGAAAAATCACCAGAAAAGGTGGGGTCACAGTTTACTAAACAGGTCAAGGGTACAGCTGTTTTCATTGATTGACTGTTTTCATTGCTCACAAAGTGTAAGCATAAAGTCGAAATTTCGAAAATGTTCATCAGTGATCCAGTAAAACTTATTAATACGCTTCTTATACATACAACCACAAAATCCCCTACTTATAATGCCCGTTTTCATCAAAAAAGGAGGGATTACTTTTTATTATAGGAACTACATTCGACTACACCTCGGAGGCTTACATGTAATTAGTGGTGGTAAACCTTAATGGCAAGGCGTTAGCGACGATTTGCGACCAATAAACGACTGATATTCTGTCGCAAAAGTCAACATTTCAATACTGGTTAGCCCGTTGCTGACGCATACCCGTGTTTTTAGCAGGTTTTGTTCTCTCACAAACGCTTTCAAATACAACTAAATGATCTTAAATGACGTCACGTTTTTGGCGTTTTAACGGCACTATTTAATAGTCGCACACTTTTAAACTTCAACCAATCGGATTGCAGGATTTTTGTCAAGGGCGTTAAAATGATAATTATACGCATTACTTATCAACACAGATATGTATAGAGTTTCTGTTGATTAGTCAATGGTTAAAGTGACTTGATAGAGTTGTTAAATACTTTCTATTCTATAAGTTTCAGGTAAAATATTTGCTTTTGAATTCTACAAGTAGCCATTTTGAATGTAATTTCATTTGAATTACACATAAAGGGGCATATGCAAAAGGTATTTTGTAATACGAATTACACAAATTCTTCCTACAAGCTGTTGTTGCAAATAAAACATGAAGACCGTCATGGTTTAGAGCATACGTCTGTAAATAACTGTGATCACTAGATGTATACTGTCACAAAGTTGACTTCTATATATTTTATACAAATGTTTATAGAAAAAAAGGTAACCGCTGTGATTCCTGCTCCGTGGATGAGATTAGGGTATAATAATAATAATAATAATAATAATAATAATAATAATAATGTGTTTATGTGCACAGACAGAGCCTTTCGATAACTTTACTGATATACGTATTAACATATATATATATAACTAAAGTGTTATTATTTTGTTCTAACCCGTCTGTAGAATTTCCGATGTGCGAATCGGAATTCCGAAGATTTCCGTGGAAATATATCGGAAATTGCATCAAATATTTTTTCGGAATATTTGTCGGACTTCGGAATTTTTTCCGCGGACAATATTCGGACATAACATAATTTTTCGGCAAACGAGAACTTAGTCGATTTATCATTCGGAAACTGCTTCAGTGTAAGGACATAGTAATTTTTTGATTCGGAAAAGAACTAAGTAATTTTTTAACATCATTCATTTTCAGCATCATTTCAGAGAAAAATGTTATTTTTTCGAATGAAACATTTGCTGTGAACTGATGTATTTTATGCGTATACACCAAACACATTTAATTTAAAGCGAAATTAACTAGGATTAGTGACAGGTAATTTGTTAACTTAGAATTTGTTTGCAACGTGTGCTCTACTCTAACAAGTTACTTTAAATGGTGTTTTACGTCATTCTTAGCACATGTTAGGCCATATAATTATGACAGTCAATTTTGCTGTATCGGTGTCGGGAACAGTCAATTTTGTTTGGAAGTTAGATCTTTTCTTTTTGATACATAGAAATTCTACACTATAAAAATGATTTTCATACTATAATATAAAAACCCTGACTATACTATATGCAAATAAGAACTACAATTGTTTTTAATTAAAAAAAAAAGTATAAATTATCAGTGCTTATTGGTAGTAAAAATTAAACAAATCGTACTCCCAGATAGTACTGATCAGAGTCTTATATATAAGGACCCTGTACTAACTTATATAATCAACTAACATATTATTTTAACCCATTGCTCATGAATACTTGAGATAAGCTAATTAATACAGATATCCAGCACCCATACTAATGAATTCCCATACCCCATATGCTATAATGTTACTTTGAGCACATCTGATGTATGTAAATTAATTAAGACCTTAGGAACTGGCTGTGTTACAGTCATGTGACTTTTATTAGCCAATGGAACTGGTGCTTCTATATTCAAACACAAGTGAGTGTGTTTATACAGAAAGAGCTGGCATATTTATTTGGAACAATAAATATTAAGTATGAAATATTGTTTTTAAAAGTGACTTAGGAGTGATACATTAACTCATAAAACAAGGATATACATTTGGGCTACATTATTCATGCAGGATACCATAAATGTAAGTCTTATTATTAAAAAGTTATAGAATCAAGATGCCACTAGAATGTACGCATGATGTTTACGGTT